>JASKUP010000072.1:19000000-19538428 GCA_030448955.1 Trichopoda pennipes
TTCTGTGTTGCATGCGTAACATCTGCATTCCCCATTTCCAGTTAGATCTTGCACCCAAATTTCTGGCTTTATGAAAGAAAACTGTACACCTTTTCCATGTATCCCTTATTATTAGTGTGTTACAACAATTTTTACACAGCGTGTTCTGGGAAAATTTGAATCACTCAGATCTGTTTTATGAAAATAATGACAATACGCTGTTTAAAATTCCTCAGTAAACAAGTTTTTAGATCCTATTTGCCTAAATTTGGGACGATAGGGGCACTCTGAATAAAAGGTTTGTTTATTCCACACCCATTAAATGATTAATGCAGCCAAGTTCACAAAACGAATGATGCAGAAGTTCTTGTTTTTGGGGCTATTTTCAAATGCAATTTCCAGTATTGAGTTCCAAATCAATGAGCTGGAAAATGTTGTACTGTGGTATGGCGTACAATTTTATTGATTGCCAATAAAATCTGTTGCTTGATAGATTGGCAACCACAGTATTATGTGTTAACAAGATGCTTAAGGCAACAAAGCAGCACCGCTGGTTGCTTTTAAAATTTCCCTCCTTCATTTAAGTATAAACTAGAATTTTAGTATTATCCACGTTATGATTTCTTTTGCTTTTGTTATTGTATATGTTTTATAACTTTCTTTTTCTTTTTTTGTTGTTTTCTGTTTTATAAATGAACCAGCATATTATTACAACAACAACAAAAGTAAAGAGATATATATCACATAGAAGTAATTCCATTTTACATATTTTTTTCTTAATATCTTTGTTGTTGTTTTATTTCTTTCATATGACAAAAGGATACATCTTATGAAGGATGGTGTATCTATTTTTATATTCAAGCACAGCCATACATATAAACTCATAACTCGTTTATTATACTTATATACTTTATGAAAATAAATACAGGTCTATTTTTTAAAAATTTATATAAAGTTTCAAGAGCATTCTCACAGCTGTAAAGACTTGTACACGTTAGTTGGTTTGTTATTGTAATCGCTTGTAAAACGAGGTAAAACGTGTTCAAGTGTTGGAAAATCCTTGTGCTATTAATTCGCAGAGTTAAAATTTGTTTAAAAAATTTACCTTAATTTATGTTTTAACAATTAATTTGTTGGCTATAAGTCCATCGTACCTGCGGCGATATTGGCTTTTTACTGATACTTTATGTTTTATCTTCATAACACGGAACTATTGTTACGTATTCTTTGTATCTATTCTAAGTAATAAACGTTTTTCAACAAAAGGTTTGTTTTCTAAAACCAAATACAACAAAAAAATGTCAGTGATATCCACGTCGTATATAATAGGTCAAAATTGAGTTGTTAGCATCTCGCGATAGTGAGGCCCAATCTCGCCTTCAGACCACATAGGTTAAACATGCAAAAGTTATTCAATAATCGCTCTAGGATTTTTAGAAGTCCAAATGTAAAAATGGGCTTTGTCTGAAAAAATAGTTTTTTCAGAACAACCAGCCGGTACGGTACTAATATTTCCTGTGACAAAATACAATATTTCTGTCATAAATATCCCAAAAGAATATAATATGTTATGACGGATAATTTTTTAACAAATATAAAAAAATGAGGCGAACGAAAAATTTGCGCCGAAAAGGAAACGCGTGAGAACCTACGGATAAGAAAGTTTAGAAAGTCCCACGGAAAGCACCCAAAACTACCGTTGTGGAATGGATAAGAGCACATATACTCTGGAGTGACAAGAGAGGTATCGAATACCACTTATCGTCTAAAAAAGTTTTTGGCCGATTAAATGCAAAAATGCGTAAAAAAGTGTCGCCAGTATGCCTGAAAGTATTTAATGGAGATAGAAACCTTATGTACTTCATTTAATGGAGTAGATGACTCAATAGATGGCTCACTATTTGATATTGAAGCTGCAGTTTTAATTTTTTTTTTTTTTTTGTATATCAAAAAATTGAAATTTTTGTTCCCAGCCAGTGTTCTGAAATTGGAATATTTATCTCCAAAGTGGAGATTTATTTTAACAAATGGCGATAAAAGATTTATGGTAAAAATATTGTAAATCGTAAGAATTGTATACTGATGAGAATTTTAAATAAAGATTTATATCTATAAGGTTCAATTGGCTCAAAAGCTCAGGCGTAGTGACCATTTTAAGCGACGTTAATACGACAAATGGTTGATTGAATGAATTGAAGTGAATGGTGACTTTACAAAGAGTATAATCTTTAGCCGGTATCTTTACAAACACTGGCCGTTTGGTACGGTTTATTAACTGGCGGCATCATCGAGCCATACTTCCAGATCGTTCTGGAGAAATAAAAAATATTAAAAAAATATCCTCATTATACCGTGAGTGGTGTTCGTTGTCGTAAGATGTTCAAGAATTGATAACATGGATTGATAGTATCACTCGCCGTACAGTCAACGAAACATAAGAGAGAAATGTAATGGCTGTGGTATCTTCCATCGAGGCGATGTTAATTAACCGCTATGATAATAAAATTTTACATCATTGGGCTTTTTAAAAACCCAACAACAATTCAGCGGCTAAAAAATGAGATTATTTAGCATATTAGCGACATTGAAATATTTTTTAAAATCATTGAAAGTATAAGCCATTGGACTGCCACCGAAGCCGTGGTGAGCATATTTTGCCTTACACTTCCGTTAAGATTTTCTGTTTAATTTTGAAAAGTTATTGGGCAAAAACAGATTTAATTTAATTTACACCATAAATTCATAGAACTACAAAAATTAATATTCCTTAGTTAAATGATGCACAGTATGAATATTTGTGGGAACCACTATTTAATACAGAAATAATATTATCGTTACACTCTAAGCAATAAATTTTTTATTTATTTCGTTAATATAAAGTTTCATTTCTATTGACTACGTTTTGTGGAAAACTAATTTTTTATTGTAATTTTTCAAACTTCTGTACGTACGTTATCGTAACTTTTGTTGTGATAAACTTATAAAACTTATTTCAGGATCACTGCAAATTAAATAAACTATTAAGCACTTTAGAAGGTGTATAATGAGTTTATTACGTTTTAAAAAAAGTGAAGACAATTTTTTTTAACTTAAAGCACAAATTATTTATTATATAAATAACTCCTCG
Source organism: Trichopoda pennipes (assembly GCA_030448955.1). NCBI lineage: Eukaryota > Metazoa > Arthropoda > Insecta > Diptera > Tachinidae > Trichopoda > Trichopoda pennipes. Next base: position 19,003,107 of record JASKUP010000072.1, read on the forward strand.
CCAAAAGAACTGCTCCGGCTTTAAGGTAAAGAATGAACCAAACAAATTTCTGAATCTGTTCTGAAGTGAAGCATATTCCAGTAAGAGCGTTCGATCGAAATATATATTAGTCTGAAGGGGCAAAATCTGAGGTATAAGGCGTGTGAGCCAAAACATAACGTCCATATAGTTTTTGACCGGTCTTGCAACATTTGGCCGAGTGCTGTCATAAAGGAAAGTTTTTGTCGTCTTTCGTTGATTGTTCTCTTTAAAAGTATAAATTGTCTTCGGTACAGGTTCCCAGTGATCATCTGTCCCGATTTCATTAGTGCACAATACATAACACTCTTCTAATTCCACCTTGGCTCTATATTATGGATTCGGTTTTTACGCTTATCGTAATGTATTGATTTTTCATCACCAGTAACAATACGATGCAAAAGCGACTTTATTTTGCAGCGTCCAAACATCATTTACGATATGCAAAATAGCCTTTCAACATCTCTTGATTCATATGGAATCAAATTTCCTTGCTTTTAAATGAATCCCAATTCTTTTAAACGTGAGGAAATGACTTGTTGTTGTGTGACTCCCAATGATAATGCAAGTTCTTCTCGCGCTTGACAACAATATAATTCTTTATTTTTAAACGTTTTTACCTGTTGAAGTCTCTTCTTATCTTCTTCTGTGTGGAAATCACCAATTTTGAATTGCGCAAATCAGCGTTGACAAGTTTTTTGAGTTGGTGATTGTAAAATTCTGCCAACATGCGTGATAAGATTAACATCTCTACCTATGTATGTAAGGCGTAACCAGATGGTGGATCATACCACTGCGGATGAAATGTAGCGTCATCCTCGCCCTAGAAAACCTTCAGATACGTATATCCTCCGGTCACTCCTAGTTGCAACTTCAAAAGCCCGACGCAGGCCGAAGCCTTCACTCCTTGCTGAAGAGTTGGAGGCTATCCAACTCCTGGTCCAGAACGCATAAAGCTTAACAAAATTTAACAACACGACGGCATTCATGCTCACTGGACCTGGACCATTCATTGTGTACTTCTACCACCAAACGATAACTATCTGCAGCCGTTTTCTTTAAATGAAAGTAGGTTATCAGACTTCTCTGCAAAATAACTTCTTAAGGCCGGGGCACATAGAATCCGTCATGCGTTATACTTTGACGTATTCAACTGAAGTCAAAGTAACGAGGGATGAGGTTGGCACAATGAGTACTTTGTTGACGGATAAGAAATCAGCTGTGTTTTTGTTTGTCTTATTTTATATTTTTTTCCAGCAAAGTTTTATTAAAGTGCACATTTAAAATGGAGTTAGACGACATCTTAGATTTTCTATTAATGGTAATTTGTACTATTTATTCCATTATTTATTTTGATTATTATTATTTATAATTTATTTGTAAAATACTTTACTACAACAGAGCGAAAACAAAAAACACAAGAAGAAGAAGCAAATAAAAAATTTCAAAGTACTCAACGTACGTCAGAAGTTAAAAGTTGGTCAACTTTCGTACTTTGCGTTGACGGAGACGTACTGATTGTGACAACGCTGAGAAGAAAACAACTTACTTGTCAGTTGAAAAATATAACGTATGACGGATTCTATGTGCCCCGGCCTTTAGGCACAAAATTCGCGATTATTATTGCGATTTAAAAAGTATGTATGATCACACATATGGCATCTATCAAATGCTGAATTATAATGACAGATCTTAACCCTGCAAAAAACTATATTTATTATCGTTCACAAATTTTTTTCAGTTGCATGTAGATCGTATATTTCTACCAACAATCGATAATTTTCTGTAGCCATTTTCTTCAAATAAAAGTAGGTTATCAGACTTCCCTGCAAAATAACTTCTTAGGTATAAAATTCGCCATAATTATTGCGATTGATTCGATAGATATATGGTATCTATTGAACGCTTAATTATAATGACAGAAGTTAACCTTCCAAAATACCATATTTATTATTGTTGATGCAAACCATATGATAGTTATGCCATATATATCCACAACGATATTATTAACTGGTAGACCAAACAATTTCCACTTTCGGAACTTTTTAAATTTAAGTTTTAACTCTAATGCCAGCAAAAATAATGAATCTTCGGTTTAAATTTCAAAGCTCTATCTATTAGGCTTTCAAGGCTATGATGGACGGACAGAAAAATAGCAAAAACAATTGGGTTGAATTTTTGCCCCTTTTTAATACGGATTTTTTTGGATAACAAAATTTAACGTGTTACGGCTGTATGCATAAAAATCGCTTACTTGAGCTTTAAAGTACACGTTAGTTAAAAAACGCTTTAAGGCTAACAGGCGTTTGTTAAAAAATGGTATTCAAAAACAGTACTTTAGCTAATGTATGCTTTAGTAAAATTAGTATTTTGATTCTGGCAATGCCGCTATTTTCAGTTGTCACGTTGTAGTTAACGATGTATAAAAATGAATATATTTATCCGGGTATTTAGATCCATAAAAAATGTTTTTATTGTTTTCAGCAAAATCAACATATTTTTTTTTTACTTTTATTTGGGTACGATTTTCCGTCGACCCTCGTCAAATTTGGTTTGTGAACAAACCGGTTTCGGCTGTTTGCCATCTTCAGTGTTCTTTTTTTTTTTTTGTTTTTTTATTTATCTTTTTAATAAAAAACAAAGCACCCAAAAAAGGTTAATTTGCAAGGCTTACGAAGAACTTACAAAGAATTTGTTCATATTAAAAAAATAATAATTCGGATAACGCGCTTCGTTTTGATTATATGTACATCAATAAAACTTTTGTTTAAAATAATTGAGCCAGTTCACATTGGATTAGTTGTGCTGGCAGTTTGAAGGCATTTTCGGTGAGGGGGGTAGTTTTTGGTTGAAACAATTTTTCTAGCAGCTTCAAAGCCGCACAACGAAAACAAAACTAATACACATGCATTTATGAAAACACAGGTCTTGTGTGTTTTTTTTGCAGAGCGATTTTTAGTCTTCAGTTGGCTATTGCCTTGTCATTTAAGTATGAATGCAAAAGTAGAAGGTGGTTGGTCGCGGCAACTAACATTAAAGTTGATAAATCTGTATAGACAACAAGTGGCATTGTTTATGCTATTTGTTTTTATCATTTTTACCTGTAACCTGAACAAATCACATGAAAATTAAATACTTGCGATTTTATTATTATTGAATTCAAGTTTTTGCTATAATATTTTTATATTTTACAGAAAATTAAATATGTGTTAATCTTTTAAACGGTATTTTTAATTAAATTTTAACGATATATTTTTTCAATATTTTGCTTTCCTATGGAAAGCTTCTTCAGGAAAAATTAATTTTTAATAACCAAAAATATTAACAAATTGAAAAATTTTTTTATTTAATTAAAATAAAAAAGGTCGAATAAGAATAAAAATAATTTTACAGAAAATTTTTTTTTTTTTTTTTTTTTTTTTTTATATATTTCATTTATTTATTTACGATCTATTTGTACAATATTTAGTAAATGTGCTAGTGGAAATCATTACTTAACATATGTCATTAAACTTCAATAAATTTAACAACTTTAGCTTAAAAATTTTTGATTACACTGATATAAATAAGTTTAGTAGAATTTACAATATTTTAATTTTAATTACATTACTTTTATATATAAATAAAAGTGAGAAAGAAAAAAAAAAAAGAAAAATGGATTATTTCCTGTATGGCAGGTCTAATACATGCAATCTTTTGAGTCTATTAACCTCAACACTATCATCTAATAAAGATATAGCTAAAACATTGCTGTGACAACTAAGTCTATCAATGTATTTAGCGCTGAATCGATTTATTTCATCAATAACAAAGGGTATTTTTAAATCTTCATGGATTCTTTTATTAGTTACAAACCAAGGTGCATTCGCAATTGTTCTCAGAGTTTTTGACTGGTAACGTTGTAAAATTTCTACATTCGAGTTACTCGAGGTACCCCATAATTGTAAACCGTATGTCCATACAGGTTTCAAAATAGTTTTGTACAATTTAACTTTATTTTCAAGACTTAAATCGGACTTAGGCCCTAGTAACCAGTACATTCTTTTTGATTTCAAGTTAAGCTGTTCTTTTTTTGTATTAATGTGTTTTTTCCACGTAAGACGTTTGTCCAGGTGCATTCCAAGATATTTAACTGAAGCTGCTTTTGGTATTTCGGAGCCATTAATAAAAAGAGTAGGACATTCTTCGCTTCGAAGTGTAAAGGTAACATGATTTGATTTATCCGTATTAATTGTAGTTTTCCAACGAATAAGCCATTATTCAAGTTGATTAAGTTCTCTTTGAACTAAGCAAGACGCTTCAATTGGTGATTCATTTGATGCTAATATCGCAGTATCATCTGCATACGTAGCCATTGTCACATTCTCGACTATAGGTATGTCGGATGTATAAATAGTATATAACACAGGACCGAGTACACTGCCCTTTGGTACTCCAGTAAAAATCCTACAAATATTTGATGTTTCATCGTTAATTTTAACATAAAAAGATCGATTACTTAAATATGACTGTAGAAAAGTAAAAAATGGAGCTGGTAATGTTTTTTTCAGTTTATGCAGAAGCCCCTCGTGCCATACTCGATCGAATGCCTGTTTTACATCTAAAAAGACTGCGGAGCAATACATTTTTTTTTCAAGCGCGTCTGTTATCACGTTAACAAGTCTGTGGCATTGTTCCGGTGTACCATATTTATGGCGGAACCCAAACTGGTGATCTGGGATAATATTTTGTTTTTCCAGAACTGGCATTAGTCTGGAGGAAAACAGTCTTTCCAGAATTTTTGAAAAAATTGGCAATAAACTGATAGGCCTGTATGAAGAAATATGATTTTCCGGCTTACCAGGCTTAGGAATCATAATGATTTCTGCGCATTTCCATTGCATTGGACAGTACGATAACCTTAGAGCAGAATTGTATAGGAGTGTTAGAAATACTACAGCTTTTTTTTGAAAGTGACTTTGCTACTCTAGCGTCTATTTTATCATATCCAGGGGATTTGGAGCTATTAAGAATATATATTTGATGTTGAATTTCTTCTGGGGAGAAAGATTTTATTGGGAGATCCATTTGACATGGAGATTCCAAAAAGCTGATAATATTACTTTCATCAGTTGAATTTGAAAGTTCAAATGGCTCAAAAGTTTTTTCTAAATGCTTAGAGAATGATTCAGCTTTACTTTTACTGTCTCTACACCAACTTCCATTTGCATCTTTGATAGGTATATTTCTGCTAACGGATTTTTTTAGAAACCTTGTAACTTTCCATAAACTATGTTCAGAATTATTTGTCGAATCCAACTTTCTTAAAAAAGTTGAAAGTTCTTCACTTTTCCATTCTTTTATACGTTTTTTGAGGTGATTTGCAGCTACGTTGTAATTAGTTTTATCTCTTGGGTTCCTACTCGTTTGCCATATTCGTCTCAGCCGTCTTTTGTTGCTTATTAAATCTCTTATTTCTGTTGATATTATAACATTACTACCATTTCGGGGTGCTGATACAGGAGTAGATATTAGTGCAGCTTCATGAATAAGGTTTGTAAGTTTTTCAACAGCTGTATCAAGTTCATCCCCAGATTCAATAGATATATTTAAGTGTAAATTAGTATCCATCCAATGCCTAAATAAATCAAAATCCGTTTTAGATGAAATAATACTACAACTTTTTGTTTGAGTTTGCAAAGCGGTGTTATAGTTCAGAATTATTGGTGTATGATCTGAGCTGAGGTCATCCGAATCAATTACATCAAGTAAGTAACTTGGTATGCCAGAGATAACGAAAAAATCTAGTAAGTCTGGTACTTTGTATATATCACTTGGCCAATAAGTTGGTCTGCCTGTGGATAGAGCCTTAAAGTGATGTTTCTGTATACATTCATACAGTTTTTTTCCTTTCGGATTTGCAATCCTAGATCCCCATGAAGGATGTTTGGCGTTGAAGTCTCCCCCGACAATAAACCTGGATCCAAGTTTCTTAAAAAAGTTTTCGTAATCTACGAGACATAAATTATGTTTAGGTGGAAAATAAACTGAGCAAATTTCTACATATATGTTGTTACATTTAATTTTAACCACACTGGCCTGAATTGACGGTTTTATTATGGATTCCAAAACTTCAAATTTTAAACAGGATTTAATTAAAATAGCAGATCCCGCATGCGCTTTACCATCAGGATGATTGGCCAGAACAAGATCATAACCTCTTATGTTAAAATATGTTTTTTCCGTGAAATGAGTTTCAGAGAGTAATAAAATATCTAAGTAATTTGTCCTTAGGAAAATTTCAATTTCCCTGGTATGATTGGAAGCACCATTGGCATTCCATGTTGCTATTCTTAAATTTATTTGCATAATTTTATCATTATTTGGGTCATTATATCGAAAAGTTTGTCCATCATCTTTTCCAATCTCTCTATAAGCCTGTTTTCAGTAGTATTTGTTGAGCCTCCTGTTACAGCTTGGGAATATGAAACAAATCCTTCTCTTGGTTTGTTATTAAAGTTAGTGTTTATGAAATTACTGGACTCATTTAATTGTGGAAAATCCTTAGAGTTTGATGGTATTTCTTTATTTCTTGTTTGCCGTAGAGTTCTTACATTAGCTGCTCTTTTTTGATGTAGAAGTTGTTGATAAACATAGCATCCCTTGTAATTAGCTGTATGAGATTGTAGACAGTGTAAACATTTCGGAAGCGTAGCTATAATCTTGGTACAGTTTGTTGTTGAAGGATCTAGTCCACATTTTACACATCTAAATTGCTTCTTGCAGTATGATTTAGTATGCCCGAATTCCTGGCAGCGATAACATTGGACTAGATCGTCAGTTTTTTTTGGCGCTTCAATTGAAACAATGGCATTACCAATGTGCCTAATAGAAAAAATGTCCTTATTGTTAGGATTTGGGTCAAGGTCCACGAAGAACATTGATAGTGGTAGTTTTGTAACTCGGCTTTTAACATTAACTACATCCCTAACATGGTGACCTAATGACAATAACTCTGCTTTAATATCATCACAAGATGTAGAAGGGTGTATACCTTTAATAACAACTCTATAAGATCGCTCCTGCTTTAATTGATATGTATGGTATCTAATGTTTTTTAATTCAAAATATTTCACAATTCTTCTATAACTATCTACATTTTTCACCATCAATCTTACTTGATTATCCCTCATGGACTTATAATTAAAATCGGTACATTCTATAATCTTGCCAATATCCTTTGTCATTTTACCCATATCCGTTACATTGGGTATATAAATTGGAGGCGGCTTGGGTACCGAGTTATCTGGTTTTTTGGCTGAATCTTCAATAACTTCATTTTCTTTACTATTTTGTGCTGCTTCATCATCATGAAGTAGTTCGAACTGATTTCTATTCGATGTGCTGAGTTGCAGAGATAACAAACGTTTTCGTTGTATGTCCGGTGAGCCCGAAATACCTCGTTTTCTTGAACGGGCTACCTGCCAATTATCATCATCCGTAGGGTCAGCATCTTCAGCCCCACTACCCATATCATTGGTTTCCATGCCCACACTCAAGAGTGTGAAAAGGTACGTTTCCAATAATCAAAATATTGTTTTCCGTAATATTCTTTTGAATTGAAATGTAAAATTCTTTAAAATATTATTTTATTTGAATTGTCACACAATTGAAATATTTCAAGAAAAAAATTTTTTATTTGTTTGTCAATAATTTTATTTTTCAGTTTTTTTTTTTTTTTAACACAACCGTTCGCTTTGAGTAAAACTTTCGTTCTCTTACAGAAAATAAAATTAGAAACAAAATTTTCATCATCACTTAATCCAGCGATATTTATTTTGTAATGCGTATACTGTGGTGTATACCGAACGAAAAACAAACGTGAAATGAATAAAAAACACTAATACACACAAAGATGTGTATACGCATAGAATTTTGTGCTAAAATAATTAGTATAGTGTGTTTTGGAACGAACTAAAGTTGTTCAAAACAAATATTAATCCAATGTGAACTGGCCCATTAATTACAATTATATTTTTGTAAAATATAAAATAAAGATGTTAAGATGATTTATATTGAATGACATGGTATATTTTAGTTTTTATTATTATTTGTATACTACAATTTGTTTTAATCAACAATTTTCAAAATTTTTTGAATAACAATTTTTTGTCAATTGAGCCGTTTACATTGAAAGTAGCATAAGTCACAACTGAATTTTTTTTTTTATTTTAAATAAATTTGAAAATAATAAGTTAAGAAGTATTGAGATTTGTTTGAGAGGAGTGTTGATAATTAACAGTGTAACAAAAATGTTTATTTTGAATGTGGCGTTAGTCACTGTATTTAGGAAATTAATTACGGAGTTTATTATGAAAGAAATGGAAATATGTAATAAGTGTATGTGAAGTATTGTTGTGATTATTGGACTTATTTTTATTAGTTCGAAAGAAAAGTGCAGTTTACTGTACTATATTATAGTGATATCTAATATACAGTTAAGGAAAAAACTCTATGTACACCCTACTTTTTTGAATTTCTAAAGAATGGGTGATGATATTAGAAAAGATTTTGACGGTAATGTTTAAAACATTAACAGTTAGGAGTATATCCAGAATTTTTTTATTTTTATTAATAACCATTCACAAGCTACTGGCGATAAACACAGAAATAACCAGGAAAAAAGTCTACATACAGCGCTGGCAACTCTTAAAATTAATATGTACATATGTAAGATATTGATACAAGAAAAGGAAAAAACAACCGTTATATTTCCTAATTTACTTTACATTAGAAAGATTACAGTGATTAAAGTCCAAAAAGTGATATTTAAAACGTTTTTAAATTTTAAAAATGACGAACAGAAAAGAAATATTGCAATCAATAAGAAATTTAGTGGTTAGCCTACGTAAAGAAAAAAGATCTTACGGTGAAATTGCAAAAATAGTGAAATTAAGTCGTTCTACTGTTCAAACTATTATTAAAACTATGAAGACACCAAGACTACCGAAAATAAACCGATATCTGGAAGACCTAACAAGCTTTCCAGACGCGATGTCAGCAGTGTCCTTAAAGAAATCCATCAGGATCCAAAAACAAGTGCCCCAAAACTAGCGGAACACCTCGCAAAATGTTGCAATGTTATTGTTTCACCCAGGACAGTAATAAATGTTTTGCATGAAAACGGTTTTAAAAGCAGAACAGCACGCAAAAAACCGCTAATATCAGCCAAGAATCGTCAACTTCGCCTGAACTTCGCTAAAGCACATTTGGATAAAGGTGTAGATTTTTTTTTGGAAAAAGGTTATATTCACTGATGAAAGTAAGTACAATATTTTTGGAAATGACGGCCGTACTAAGGTTTGGTGAAAACCCAACACACCACTTGATTCCAAAAAAATATTATACCCACTGTGAAACATGGTGGACAGTGTTATGGTTTGGGGAGCTATCGCGGCATCTGGTGTGGGTCGATTGGTTTTCGTCGATGGTATTATGGACAGATACCAGTATAAGACCATACTACACATAATTAGTATTATTTTGTTATTTTTTTATTCTCAGGAGATTGCCTCGTGTTGTATAAAATAACTAAGAATGTCACAACTCAAAAGCATATTATTGCACATAGTGAATAGTAATAGTAATAGTAGTGTAATAGCCTCCTGTCGAAAAAATTCTTCACAGTGCACAACATAGAGAAAAAAATTTTATTTCAACGCAATCATTAGAAAAATCCGTTTTAGAAAGAAAACTAAATACAGACTAGTTGAAATGGCTAAAAATTAAAATGTTTTATAAACTAATTTAAAATAAAAAGATGACAATAACAAAGTAACTTATGCCACTTTTAAAATAAACGGCTCAGTTAATTGTAAATACAATTTGTTTTGTTTTTGAACTTTCAATAATAAAATTGAACCTGCTTTAAGTTTTTATGCATACAGCCGTTGCTCTTTAAACAGTTATAAAATCTAAAATCCATGCAGCAGCTTTTCAATAACAGCAATGTTTAGGAAAAAACTCTTTAAAAAAAAATAAATTGCAATCTAAACATCTAAACACTATCGACAGTATAGCGGCTTTAGTTTTTATTTTATTTTATTGTAACGTAATCGATACATCGTTGTACTAAAACCAACTCTTTAGTCGTTGATTAAATTTAGTTTACCTGTTGGAAAAGCAGAAAAAGTAAAAAAGAAAAACATTAACCGAAAAGCATAAACATACGTTAAAGGATGCATTAAATTGCTCATTTTATAACCTCATTCTGTATTTAAGAATATGTGTTTAAAGCACCTGTATAAAGTTGATACTTTAACCATCGTTTACTGCAAAAAAAACAAAAAAAAAATACATATTTATGTACAATACCTTAGTGTTCTATATACACGTACGATGAAGGTTATATAAATATTCTGATATAGGAGATTCCTGTATGAGTATTAAATTTTTAGCATGCTCCTTCTATGCAATCGTTGTGTGGCGGGCGGAGTGACGGTGGATTTAATACATGGTTTAATGTTGATGACAACAAACATTTAATGCCTCGTTCGAACGTTTTATTACATTCTGCTATACATTTTTATATTTATAAAAGTACACATTAATAACTCCGTGCATGTGTGTGTTTGTGTGTGTGTGTGGGTGTGTAGGTGTTTATTATTTCCTTTTAACTAACATGCATGCACTCACTCACACATTTCATTGTGTTTAAAAAGATGTCCATATAACCACTTTGAACCAAGAGTACAGCGACTACAAACACCATAAAAGAAGGGCCGTAACACAAATAACACACAAAGTAATACACAGCTATTCAAAAGAGAAAAAAAAAATAGCCCTGACTGACTAGCTGATACTGACTGTTATTGGTATTGTATTTGGTATGGACATGGGATGCAATTAAATCAACACCAGCCAACAATTCGTATTTTTTTTTGTATCACTGAAGCATCTACAGTCGTATGGGATGGAGCAGAGAAAGTAGCATTCAATGACCGTAACAAATACATGTCGACCAGCAGCCAGCATTAAACATTGACTGGCAACAAAAGTTTTTTTTCCTCTTTGTAGTTTAGCCCTGAAGAAGCTATTTTTGTAAGATAATATATTTTTTTTTGCTATTGTTGTTGTTGCTGATTTTATCTGTTTTTAGTGTTGCAATTGTATATTGCCAGAGGTCATTTGCAGCATTAGAATAAGATATCAAACTAGTAGGAACAATTTGATTGAATCCTCTTTTAAAAATTTATCTTAAAATTAATTTATTCAAGAATTTTACCAAGGATATTCTAATCACATTCATATCCAATATATATTAAAATTAAAAGTAGTCTGATTCTCTGCCAAATTCTTTCAAATAATTTTGAGTTGTTAACACGCTTGCGGAGCTAAAAATTTCAGTGAGCTCCAAAAACATACAGTGAGTTTTTTTAAAACTAGTTATAAGATCCGAAATGTGACTAGATGTATACAGAGCGCCTACCGGGATAGATAGTGTGATTCGTTTTACATCCGCACCTGGCTATGTAGCCTTAATCAGATGGTGGACAAACCACAATTGTATAATTTGGAACGTAATTTGCAACAGAACCACCTAGTTGCAACTTTAATGATTCCAGGGCAGGGCTGCAAACCATTACACCTTGCTAAAGAGTTGGAGACTTTCAACTCCTGTCCAGAACACATGTCTAGCATGCTCACTGGACTGGATCATTCACTTTGCGTGTCATTATCAGTGAGATGATCCTGGCCACCATAATCACCATTATACTGTAATGGGGCCGCGAAACCACAACCACCACGTTACTTCCATATAGGGGCCAACCTCAATGGTCAGCCAGAGAACTGTTAAATGTCTAAAGAGACAAATAATGAACTCTGCGGCTTACTGATCCCCGTGGAAATAAAGTGGAGCTTCCAGCTGACTCCCTGCCTGTCTTCAGGGGACTGGGCTCCCTTTTTCCCCCAGTTGCACAGATCTAGATAATTTTTGATTAAATAAAAGAGAATGTGGATCTTATATTGATGAATGTTTGATTTAATGTCGCCAATATCAGATAAATGTCCTCCACAGTTAGCCTCACAAATGTGAGCCCTTTTGAGCACATTTTTCACTACATTCTCAAACATTTTACTCAGTATTTCATTAATTAATTTGTTGCCCAAGCGTTTCTGGTTTGCTTGCATAAACCTTGATTTTCAGATATCCCCACAAAAAGAAGTCCGGCGTAGTCATATCAGGCGACCTTAAACGCCAACCAACATTACTATTTCTTGAAAACCTGGCTGTATGTGATATGGTAAAGTCTTGTTGATACCACATGTTAATCAAGCCCCAAGCATGGAACTGTAGCGTTAAAAAGTTTTCAATCAAAGCGCGTTACGCCGTTTTCATTTTTAAAGGTTCAATGATTCCAACTGGCCAATTGCACATCATACTGTCACTTTTAATGGAAGCAAATGAAAATGTGCCTCGTCACTCATTATGATTTTTTCATAATTGTATGGGGTTGTCATGGGCAAACTGTAACATCCTATTGGCATATGTACGCCGGCGAAAATAGTCTTGTGGAAGAAGTTCTTGTGTCAACTGAATCTTATCTGGAAACAAATGCATATCCTTGTGCAAAATTGTGGCTAAAAATGTTCTTTGAAGACCAGGCTTCTTCTCAAAGTGGTTGCATTGTTTTGAACACTTTCTTGGGCAGCAGTAATGATTACAGCCGATCCCTTAGTACGTTGTGATTCATGGTTGGGCCTATTACCTACATTTCTTTGAAATGTAGAATGTTTTAACGATTAAAACACGTTGGTTCAGGCGGCAGCGGCACAGGCAACAGCAGCGTCAAAGGCGGCTGTATTGGTAGTGATACAAGCGGCAGCGGTAGAGACGACTACGGCACCGGCGGCAGCAGTACAGACGGCACAATATGCGGTACACCTACCAGTGATTGCTGGGAGTTCTTGGCAGTGTTGAGGGTATGTAAAATTCCGCAACAGCATCAGTTGCACGGTAAACCAATTACATCGGCACTTTCGATAAGAGGTTGTTGCGGAATATAAAATTCTTCCAACAGATCCCTTACCGGCAGGCGTGCTGCTTGCTATCTGCTGACAAGAAATTATTGCGGAATCTTCCAACAGACTTTTTATCTGCAGGTAATATGCTTGTTATCTGCTAATAAGAAGTTAATGCGGAATATCAAATTCCTCCAAAAGACTTCTTATTCGCAGGCGATCTGCTTGCAATCTACTGATAAAAAGTTAATTCGGAATATAAAATTCCTCAAAAAGACCTCTTACCTGCAGGCGAGCCGCTTATTAATTGGTAAATTCACAAATAATTAATAAATAATTGTTAATTGCTGAATTCTGCCTTATATACTTGTGCATGGGTACACACATTCACACAACCACACATTATTTTTTATAGCTTTCGAAAAACTTGGCTTTTAATGATATATCTAGAAAAGTGTTGGATTAGAAATGTGGAATATGAATAGTTAGCTCAAGTAAACTCTAAATTTTATCATGTTTTATAGAACCTCAAAAAAAAGAAACTAATTTTTAGGGAAGTAAATAATTACAAATTAAATAACTTATTTATAATAATAATTATAAAATTCTAAGAATTTTTTATCTGGGCGTTTTAGCCTCTAACTAACCATTGTTGTGCTGACAACATTTAACTGAACATTATGCCAGCACAACTGTATAAATAAAAAAATATTTAGATGCTGAAGGCAGTTAAGAGTAGGCCCGTGTAGATAAAAAATTAATAAAATTTTATAATAAGTATTTTATTTATAATAATTTACTTCCCTAAAAATGAATATTTTTAGGAAAAAATTGTAATACAAAATATTTACTTAGCAAAATAGTAAATGAAAATAATATTATAATCATACTAGTATCGGACTTTTAACAAGAAGTTTATTTGTCAACACCAACAACATGATAGTTGTCACATTTAGTTTTTTGATTTATCCGTAGTAAATGCATTGGTATTTGTTACAATGAATTCAATTTCTTACGAAAATCATATTAAAATAATTAAAATCCACTATGAAAAGGGTGGTGCTGTTAAAGTTACATTTCGTAAAATTCGTGATATTTTCGGACAACATAATCGTTCTGCTTTGACGGCTAATAAGAATTTAGTCATTAAATTTGAGTTGACAGCTCGATACAAAATGTGCAAACACCAACGCCTCTTCCACCGGGTCGTTAAACTGAAAGCATCGTAGCCGTAAGCCATAGTGTTGAAGCAGATCCAAATTTATCAATTCCTCGACGTTCTCAATAATTGGGGTTATCCAAAACCACTACAAGTAAAAATTTTGTGTAAGAATTTGACTTTAAAGCCTCACAAGGTTCAAATGGTGCAGGATTAGAAGTTGACCTACAATTCACATCAATTATTGAGCGACTATTGAGAACCCCGTGCATGCTTTTTCTGCGCAAATGAGGCGGTTACGTTCAATTGATCGTGCTATCGAGGGATTGATGTGATTTGATTTACATCTGCACCGACCAGGTAGTCATAATCAGATGGTGGTCAAACCACTTGAATGATTTGCAAACGTCATTCACGCCCTAGGAGGCCATCGAATACGTATATCCTTCGGTCACTCCTAGTAGCAATTTCGAAAGCCCGAAGTAGGCCGCAGCCTTCACTACTTGCTAAAGAGTTGGAGACTTTCCAACTCCTGGTTCAGAACGCATGAAGCTTAATATAATTAGGAACACGACGGCATTCATTCTCACTGGACCTGAACCATTCATTGCGTTCATTATGAATGATCCGACCCACAAACTATCACGAGAGTCTCGAAACCACAATCACCACGATACTCCCACATAGGGGCCAACCTCAATAACCAGTCAGAGAACAGCTAATTGTCTTAAGAGACAAATAGTGAACTCTGCCTGCGTACTGGTTCCCGTGGAAATGTGTGGATTTTCCAGGTGACTCCTACTAGCCTTTGAGGGGCCTGGGCTCCCTTTTACCCCGCAAGACACCAGTCTAAATGGAATAGTAGGTTCCAAAAAGACTATCATGTGCCCCCGGGGGGAATGCTATCGAGGGATGCTAGAAACTAAAATTTGGCTTATTATTGACAACGTGGATATTACTGACCGTGCCACATGTCACACAGCCAATGAAACGATCAATTTATTGCAAACAAAATTTCCCGATCGCATAATTTCACAACAATCAGCAGTTAACTGGTCAGCCAAATGATGTGATTTAACACCACTGAATTATTTTTTGTCGCCCTATATTAAGGCCAGAATCTATATGGGGTGAATCGAATCGTTTTTAGCCTTAAAACTCAAAAATCTGTGATGTGATTAACGAAATAGGACCGCCAAAATGACAAAAATTGATTAAAAACTTTGATGAAATAATCGGCATCTGTTAGCGTGGTGCTGGTGGACATTTGCTAGATATCATTTTTGCCGAACTTTTCTCGTCATAATACAACAAAGATTTTAATCATCTTAATCTAAATTTTTCTATTTTAGAAAATAAATTTCTTGTTGAAAAACCCCTTTACAAGCAATGCTAAGGAATTTCTGGTCAGTGCAAGGTTCTATTTATATCCTTATAAGTAGGTTGTTAGCTAAAACCTCTATAAGGAAAGTATGCTATACGGATGCATATAATAGCATAGCTAGATATGTTAGATACGTTTTCAACCGAAGTCCATGTGATAGCATTTTCTCGTAGTCATTTCAACTTTTTGAAATTTTAGTTTAAAATAATTATTAAAAATACAGAAGCCTCCTTTTTGGTTAACAAAATAGAGGAGCCATGGAAGCTCTGGAAGAAACAGATAACTACTCTAAAGCATATCGAATATTAATAAATGCATAGTTAATTTCCAAATGAACAAGAAATCTTACAATACTTTACTTCAGTGCAGCTGAAAAAATCAAACAAAAAATGTAAATGATTAAGACAGGACATAAGAATTTTCCCTTTATTTTTTGCTTATATTCAGAAACATATTTTTATATACATATATATGTATTTAAATATCTTTATTATATGATATTATTTTCAGTTTTATTCGACAATATGAAGGATACAATAGGAAAAATGGAAATATCGGATGTAGTATACAGGATACGATGTGGAGGAAATGACCAGGTGAACTGTGACAAAGTTTATATTGGGACAACAAAGAATAAACTTAAAACAAGATTAGTTGGTCATAGATGTGACCAAAAATATAGGAATATTTCAACACAGAAGACATCCTTATCTTCACATTGTAAAAAATATAATCATTATCCAAAGTTCGATGAAACATCAGTATTAGATATAGAAAAAAACTACAAGAGACTTTATATGTTAGAAATGTTAGAAATTGTTAATGTACCAAATGTAAGGAGAATAAATTTCAAAACAGACACAGACAATTTAGCGCAGAATTATAGGTACTTAATACAAAAGATACATAATTTGTTATAATTATTTCATAAGAAAGAATTTGTTATTTAGTTTCCGTTTCCTTGTTTTTGTATGTTTTAAATTTTAATTTTTGTATGTTTGTATGTATGAAGAAAATAATTTTATATGTTTTGTCAAATGTTTTTTAAACATTTTTTTCTTTTCAAATTGTTATAATTTTTGTTTTTGAAAATATAAAAAAAATAATTTCCTGAAGAAGCTTTCCAAAGGAAAGCGAAATATTGAGAGAAAAAAGAAAAATAAATCGTTATAATTTAAAGGACCGAGTAAAAAGATTAAAATTTAATAGAAATTATCTTTATTATATTTAATAT
Source organism: Trichopoda pennipes (assembly GCA_030448955.1). NCBI lineage: Eukaryota > Metazoa > Arthropoda > Insecta > Diptera > Tachinidae > Trichopoda > Trichopoda pennipes. The sequence goes on from JASKUP010000072.1 coordinate 19,019,904, forward strand.
TATATTAAATAATAGATAAATGGAATATTTATTTGAATAAGTTTGTATTTAAATTGTTTATTTAAATTTTAGTAGCACACAAGAGTTGCATTGTTGACACCAATGCCTCTGCAAACCCGTTCTACAGTAAAGGCACCTAAAAATAAACTTTTTGTAATAAATATTTGATTTTAACTAAATATTTATACGTACGATCTTCGCCACATAAACCAATATTAATATCACAGTTAAATTTGTTGAATCTGCACTTACGTGCATGCTTACTCTTGTAAGGACAATTATCTAAGATTTCAAGGCACGAGTATGTATTCCTAACGCAGGTCCGATTTTGAGCATATCCGCAACCAATGAGACAAATTACTAGCAGACTTAAGATTATCGCCAATTTCATTTTGAATTCAATGTTTTTTTTTGCGTTTTCCTTTTGACAGAAATTTAGAAACACACTCTATGAGTTTAAGAAAACAATTGTTAATGTTCGAAAAGCTTGGGCTCTTTTATAGCAAAAAAAAAATATGGGATTAGAAATGTGAAATTTGAATAGTTGGCTAAACGTTATCAGAAAGACAATAGTTAGTTACAAGTTGTTGCTGTGATAAGCCTCAACTGAACATTATGTCAACACAACTATCTAAATAAAAATTATTAAGATGTTTAAGGCTGTTAACACAGCAGACACGTGTAGATAAAAAATTCATTAAATTTTATATTAAGTGTGTTATTTGTTATAATTAACTTGCCAAAAAAATAGTTTGTTTTAATTTTTCTTCATACATGTAAATAAAACTGATAATACAAAGTGTTTATTTACTTAACAACATAATAAAGAATTCATATAAAATAATAAAATTATATAAAAGTAAATTGCGTTTTCATTTTTAAAAACAATGTTTTTTTATTATTTTTTTTTATTCGACCGTGTTTCTTCTTTAATAAACAAGTATTTATTTTTTTTTTTGTTTTTTCTTTTTTATAGGTCTGTTTTTATTAAATTTAACACTTATAAACTCAATATTTCTTCAGCTTCTTCAGGAATTTAATTTTTATAAAACAAATATCTGTTATTCTTTTCAACGGTCTTTTTTAATTAATTTAAAAATATATATTTTTTTCGATATTTCGCTTTCCTGTGGAAAGCTTCTTCAGGAAATTATTTTTTATATTTTACAAAAACAAACAAAATTATAACAATTTGAAAAGAATAATTTTTTGAAAACATTTGACAAAACATATAAAATAATTTTCTTCATACATACAAAAATACAAAAATTAAAATTTCAAATATTTAAACATAGAAAAACAAGGAAACGGAATTTAAGTAACAAATTCTTTCTTATGAAATAATTATAACAAATTATGTGTCTTTTTAATTAATTACCTATAATTCTGGGCTAAATTGTCTGTGTCTGTTTTGAAATTTATTCTCCTGACATTTGGTACATTAACAATTTCTAACATTTCTAACATATAACGTCTCTTACAGTCTTTTTTTCTATATCGAATACTGATGTTTCATCAAACTTTGGATAATGATTATATTTCTTACAATGTGTCTTCTGTGTTAAAATACTCCTATATATTTGGTCACATCTGCTAATCCAGCTAATCTTGTTTTAAGTTTATTCTTTGTTGCCCCAATATAAACTTTGTCACAGTTCACCTGGTCATTTCCCCTACATGGTATCCTGTATACTACATCAGATATTTCCATTTTTCTTATTTTATCCTTAATATTGCTAAATAATTTATTTATTGTGTTATGTGTTTTATAAGCAATTATACATCTATCAGTGTCATATATTTTAGACTTTCTTAATCTTTCTGATATTCCAGGAACATAAGTTAATGATTTATAAATTCATGGTTCTGCAATAGTATTTCCTAAATATCATATCATATTTATTTTTTATGTTTTTGTTTAATTGTTTTCAAAAACTCTTTTGAAATTGTTAATAATTTTTTGTTTTATGATTTTCCAGTAGAATTAACTAACCGATTAATTAGACAATATCATAATCAAATCAAATCCTAAATATGAGAGACTGTATGAGAAGAAGTGGCTAAAAAATAAAATGTACATATTCACACATGTATGAACAGTGAGTGAACACTTCGCTACTCTGGTTTTCATCCAGATATTAAATTTACGATTGAAAGAGAGCTGAAATCTAAACTTCCATATTTAGATATATTGATAATAAGAGAGGGAAATAAGTTTGTGTTTGATTGGTATAAGAAACCAACATCTTCTGGAAGAATTATTAATTTTTATTCCAAACATCCGAGAAAAATGATTATAAACACGGCAAAAAATATGAAAGACAGAATATTTACTATAAGTGATAGAGAATTTCATTTGAAGAATAAGGATACAATAAGAGATATACTTAATGACAATGATTTTCCAGTATAATTAACTAATCGATTAATTAAACAATATGGTAATCATAGGCATAATTTAGGAAATTCTATGACAGAACCAAGAATTTATAAATCATTAACTTATGTTTGTGGAATATCAGAAAGATTAAGAAAGTCTAAACTATATATCACTTATAGATATATAATTACACACAAAACACATTAAATAAATTATTTAGCGGTATGAAGGATAAAATAGGGAAAAATGGAAATATCTGCTGTAGTATACACGATACCATGTGGAGGAAATGACCAGGTGAACTGTGACAAAGTTTATATTGGGACAACAAAAAATAAGCTTAAGACAAGATTACCTGGTCTTATTTCATAAGAGAGAATTTGTTATGTTATGTATGTTTAAATGTTTGAAATTTTAATTTTGTATGTATTGTAGTATTTTGTATATTGGTTATAATTTAATATTTCTAATTTATAAACATAAGGTTTGGTATTAAGTTGTTTGAATTTGTTATGCCAGTAAATGAAATACTGTTCTCATTTCTTTCAGTGTAAACTGTCATTTCTGTCTATTTGTTCGGGGTATAATCGGCGAGCGCTTTCGATGTGATGACATCATTATCAAGCCATATTCTAGACTGTGAGTCAGTGTTCGGATTTAGGTACTTCTTCCATTAGGGTCCGTATCTACTCATGTAGATGAATTGCCCGCTACCTGGCATTTTATGAGGGATTAATTTAATATTTCCACCTTTTATCACTATCAAGATAAGTGTGTAACGACACGTTTACGTTTGTTGCTGGGATAGCGACAGCGGAGGCCAGGGTCGTTGTAATTTTTTTTTTTCTTTCATTACCTACCTTCTTGGTCTGTGAAAGCAATGACACTCAATGCTTTATAAACGTTATAAAACTGATCGCCAAGTTTATTTACTCAACTCTTACAAGGTAGGTGGTTGATGGTGGACGGTCGGGAATCGTAGCCGAAGAACATGGAGTCAACTCGCTGAGGCGAGGAGCAGCGGTAGGAACATCAGCAGTAGTACAGCAATAAAAGCGGCAGCGATAAAGACGGCTGTGGCACAGGCGGCAGCGGCAGTACCTGATAGTTGTACTGGCTGCGGTATAGGTGGTAGAGACAGCTGTATCTGGTAGTGGTACAGGCGGCAGCGGCACTGGCGGCAGGACCTGGTAGTGGTACAGGCGGCAGCACCTGGTAGTGGTACAGGCGGCAGCGGCACTGGCGGCAGCACCTGGTAGTGGTACAGGCGGCAGCACCTGGTAGTGCTACAGGCGGCAGCGGCACTGGCGGCAGGACCTGGTAGTGGTACAGGCGGCAACGGCACTGGCGGCAGGACCTGGTAGTGGTACTGGCGGCAGTGGTACAGGTGGCAGTGGTAGAGGCGGCAACGGCACTGGCGGCAGGACCTGGGTAAGGTACTGACGGCAGCGGTAAACTAAGCACTGCACTTCGCAGCAGCGATCGCGGGAAGTTCTTGGCCGTTTTGAATAATACTGAGGGAATATAAAATTCAGCAACAGCATCAGTCGCACGGTCAAGCTAATCCCCGGTAGACGATAAACTTCCACCAATTGCAGCTGCACTGTCGATAAGAGATTATTGGGGATTATAAAATTCCTCCAAAAGATCTCGTACTGGTAGGCGGGCGGCCTACAGGCAAGAAGCAATTGCGGAATATAAAATTTCTCCAAAAGGCTTCTTACCTACAGGCGATCTTCCTGCTATTTGCTGATAAGAAGTGATTGTAAGTATAAAACTCCTCCAACAGACTTCTTATCTGCAGGCGATCTTCTTGCTAATTGGTTTCCAAGCGATCTTCTTGCCAATTGATCTCGTCTCATAAAATGTTCCGCCTTATATACTTGTGCGTGGGTACACACATTCACACACACACACACACTTTATCCATCATAATTGCATGGCAACTATCAGCGGTAAGTTTTGATCTGCATAACAGCTGACTGCATTGATGATCTTTTTGTTGCTGACTCACAGGTGGCGCTCTGACGTTCCCGACCGTTAATTTAAATCTTATAAATATAATATAATAATTATAATATAATCTAATTCATAAATCTTAAATTAAAGAATGAATTCAACAATGTGTAATAACAATAATAATAACAATAAGTAATAATAATAATAATACATTTTAAAATTAAGAAAAGTATTAATAAAGTGGTGATCTTGTGTAGGTGAAAACGAGGTACGACTTTCACCGCTGCGAGTGTGTCTATCTTAGTAGAGTATACGAGCAGTATTGTCACTCCCTGTCATCTTTGGTGGCCTTTTTTTCGGTATGCGCGACGAGCGCTTTCGATATGGTAACATCATTCTCAAGCAACGCTCTAAACCGTACTGGTTGATCAGTGTTCGGGTTAAGGTAATCCTTTCATTAAGATCGTCTCTACTCATTTAGGTAGAATACCCGCCACATTGCATTTTATGCGGGGCTAGTTTTTAATATTTAAATATTTTCATCTCGTATTGTTCAGTTACGTGTGTCTGTCATTTGTTCGTGAGTATGTTTTGTTTTAATGATGTGAAAATTTTGTCTGAGGTCATGTTTACCTGCAAAGGTGTAGTAATGTCATATATTCATCTATTTCCCTTGTTGCGTGCCGGTGTATGGCAAGGTGTGTTACAAATATGGAGTACTCTCCTTTTCGTTTGTATTGGCTTAGTGTTCGTCCAGTTTGTCTTGTATAAGTATTGTTACGTTTATACCATTTATAAAAGTTTTGTTGTTACTGAGTTTTTTTTATTGCAAATTTTAAATTAATTACAAGTTTATTTACACAAAGTAAGATTTGTATGTTGGCACTATAGAACAATTTACCAAAGATATAAGTTTTTAGTTCATCAGGTTTATGCTTTAACTAACTAACTAATTAACTAACTAACCACTCCGAGGCTGTCTTTTATATTCGTGCGCTAGAGGTCTAGAAAAATAAAGAATTTTCTACTTCCTTTTTATTACATTTTGTAGTTGTTCTTTTATTAATTCAATATATAAGGTGCCTATTGGTCTGTGTGTATTTTTGTTTTTGTTTTGATGCTCTTAAAGTGCGTGTTGGTCTGTGTGTATTTTTGTTTTTTTCTTTTGATGCTGTTAAAGTTTCTTCATGGAATTTATTTTAAGTGCGGTTTTGCACGCTTCAACTTTTGTTTTCTCTATTAGAAAGAAAGAGAAGGGGTATAAAGTCTTTTCTTTCTTAATGAAAAAAAAAAAAACAAAATTTGAGCAACAAAAGTTGAAGCGTGTAAAACGGCACTAAGATAGTTGCTGTTGTCTTGCGTGTATAAGTTTTGTTAGAAAACTACGCATTTAGTAAACAGCATACCCAGTTAATTATTTTCTTTTAAAACTTAAGCAACACACATCCGCTACACAATGTTTGTAGGTACACGTTAATCTGTATAACTCCCCTGGTACGAAATTTGTAAGTTGTTTCTGTCGCTGTCCTGAGATAAAGTCTCAAAATGTTGCTGCTTTTTAATGCTGTGAGTAAACTTTCTTTGGGAAAAGGGTTAGTTAATCTTTCTAGACTTGTGTAAGTAAGACGGCACACTACCGTCGTGTTGTATCGGTAGTCTTTTGTCTTCTTTATTCCTGTTTTTAGTGTTGTATTGTCTAAGAAGTTTGTTGATAGTAGTGGGTTTGTAGCCGTTGTTATAAGCTGTGCAGTTTATTGTACCGAGTTCTTTGCTCTACTTATCTAGAGCAAGTGGGATCATCCTAAGTTTCAGTATCATATGTCTAACTGCAACTAGATTATGATGGTTACAGCGTATCGAGGTAATGTGGATAGTAGTGTCCGTCGTAGTTGGTTTTCTATAGATGTCAAATATTAAGCAGTCAGTTCCACGAAATATTGTGATGTCAAAATAATGCCAATTTTTCTCTGGTGTATATTTGCAGTTTACAATGAGTCTCAGTTTCGGTTGTTCTTGCAGGTGTTGGTAGTGCTGGTGGTAAACATTTTGCAATATTTCCTTTTGGAACGATTCAGTTGGGTTATTTTTAAATTAAGTGCAGTTAGTCTGTCGTATAAATTGTTTCTCTGTATAACCGTTTTTGTTGAGTCGTGTTTCCTTAGCCGCAGCGGCTATGTTTATATAACTATGTCTGCTACTAACGTATTGTCTTATTATATTAACAGTACCGTGAGCCTCGAAATTATGCACAACCATTTCAAAAGGTGCTCCACCCGGGGGCACATGATAGTCTTTTTGGAACCTACTATTCCATTTAGACTGGTGTCTTGCAGGGTAAAAGGGAGCCCAGGCCCCTCAAAGGCTAGTAGGAGTCACTTGGACAATCCACATATTTTCACGGGAATCAGTACGCTCGCAGAGTTCACTATTTGTCTTTTTAGACAATTAGCTGTTCTCTGACTGGTTATTGAGGTTGGCCCCTATATGGGAGTATCGTGGTGGTTGTGGTTTCGAGACCCTCGCGAGAGTTTGTGGGTCGGATCATTCAAAATGAACACAATGAATGGTTCAGGTCCAGTGAGTATGAATGCCGTCGTGTTCTTAATTATATTCGGCTTCATGCGTTCTGGACCAGGAGTTGGAAAGTCTCCAACTCTTTAGCAAGGAGTGAAGGCTGCGGCCTACTTCGGGCTTTCGAAATTGCAACTAGGAGTGACCGGAGGATATACGTATTCGATGGCCTAGCGCATGAATGACGTTTGCAAATCATTCAAGTGGTTTGACCTGATTATGACTACTTGGTCGGTGCAGATGTAAATCAAATCACATCATTTCAAAAGGTGCCTGGTTGCAGTAAAATGTTCACCATTTTGATAGTAAATTTTTACAATTAAAATTCTTTGCTCCAGAGTGTAATGTTCCACGCTTAAAATTTCGCAACCTTTTTACAAAATAAATGTCAAAGGATGACACATTTGCTCAACCAAAGTGTTGGTTGTATGTGGTGTCTAAATTTTGCTGTTTTTTTTTTATTTTACAAATAATAATAATTAATAACGAACTTAAATCAATTTGATAAATTTGTATCCATTTTACCCTGTTAAATATTATCAATTTAACACTTTCATTCAATCTTATTAAAATTTTATCGACTTTAAATTTATATTTAATTTAGGACCTTCTGCAACCCTTGTGAATTCAACAAACTTTGACAACTTCTAAAACACTTCTAAAGCAATGACTCATCCTTTATGTAATGAACACAATCAATAACAAAATTCTCACATATTTGTCTCCATAAAGGATAAAAAACTGTAAAGGAAACAAAATTTATAAATAAATTATTTAAAATTTTCCGTTCGTCCATGCAGCATAAACCAAACTAAACACACTACTTTCATGTATATTGTTACCGTTTAAATATTATTACTATTAACTTTGTTGTTGTTAAATAGATTTTGGTCCTTTTATTTCGTTTTGGTTACGTGTTTCCTTAATAACGCACATACATACATAATGGTTATGCCTGTCAGTATAGAAGAGCAGAATATTGTATTTATACAACAACAAAGTTTAAAAGGGTTTAAGTCTATTTTGGGATAGAACGGCCAGTTTTAAAGTACTTCGATAAAATGAATAAAACGAAAAGATCTAAGTAGTGACGAGAAGGAAATGTTAATTTAATTTTATTAAAAAATTTTATTTTCTCGTTAGTATTCAGATAACGAAAGTTATCAGTCTGTTTAAAATTAAATAATAAAATATCTGGAAGATAGACAGTATTTTATATCATTTTTATTGATGGCGTTAAGTTTTGTTTGTTTTTTATTTGACGAAATGAAACAATTTTATATAAAGATAAGCAAAATTGCTTAAAATTATTTTGACATTGAAAATAAATTTTCGGCAGTGGCGATGAGTTGATGAATGCTTCTTTATATATTAGAATAACAGATGAGATAACACATGTATAGTAAAGAGAAGAAAATCTTGTTGCACCAGCTAGCGGGCCTCTTTAAATAGAGAAATAGGACATCATTAGTTCAAGTGTCGTCGGACTGATTTCAATGACTGCACTAGTTAAAGGCTTCTCTTTGCGAATAAGTTTTACCAATTTTACAGTATTTAAAAGAGTACATTCAACATTATATAAAATTAAGAAAAGCAGAGCAGCACAGTGAAATTTGGCTTCAGCAAGACGCACGTTTTTGAAGCGAAAAATATTATTTTTTATAAATGATTTTTTAAAACAAAATCATATTGACTTTATTCAAATTTTTCAGAGTATAGGAAGTAAGAAAATATTCCCGTGTACAAATGAATGTGTGTGGTGCTTACCCAGCAAACAAAAGGTATAACGTTTGAAATAAGATTTTAGTTAAATAATAAATTTATTTTTTAATTTGTTTTCAGTCCTTTGAGTTCGATATTTAAACATAAAGAAGTTTGTCTTTCAACTGTGGCAGTTTTAACTCCACAAAATGGTGGTTTTGTTAAAGTTACATTTCCTAAAATTCGTGATATTTTCGGAAAACATAATCGTTCATCTCAGACCGCTATTCAGAATTTGATCATTAAATTTGAGTCGACAGGGTCGCTACAAAATGTACGTTTAACTGAAAACATTGCAGCCGTGAGCGACAGTTTTGAAGCGGATCCACTTTGTCAATTCCTCGACGTTCTCAAGAGCTGGGGTTATCCAAAACCACCACAGGGCTAATTTTGTATAAGGATTTGACTTTAAAACCTTACAAGGTTCAACTGGTGCAGGATTCGCCATAGATTCGCATCGCCATAGATTCGCTTAATTCATTTAGGAATAACCGGCTGGTATTTCTAAAAAAACATTTTTTCAAACAAATCCCATTTTCACTTGTCAGGGCTGTCAATAAGCAAAATTGCCGAATTTGAGCTTTTTAAAATCTTAGAGCAATTATTGAGAAGCCTTTGTATGCTAACTGTGTCACTGCATGGTGCGCTGTGTGGTCTGGCGGGGTGATACGACTGGAAATACGATAATGATCAATAGATTACGCTTTTGCGGGAGCTAACAACTTAGTTGTTAATTATATTAAGCTTCATGCATTCAGAACCAGGAGTTGGATAGTATCCAGCTCTTCAGCAAGGAGTAGTGGCTTGCAAGCCTGATTTGGAATCGCTGCAATTGCAACTAGGGATGAGCTGTTGCTAGAATTAGTCCTCGGCTTCCTAGGGCGTGAATTACGTTGCTTTTCATTCGCAGATGTAAATCTTATCACGTAACTCAGTTGTGAACTATTATTGGCGGATATCACTGACATGTGGTTGCCACAGAACGGTGCCACATGTCACACAACCAATGAAACGATCAATTTATTGCAAACCAAATTTCTCGATCGTTTAATTTCACGACAATCAGCAGCTAAGTGGCCAGCCAGATCGTGTGACTTAACACCACAGGATTATTTTTTGTGGGGCTATGTTAAGGACAGAGTCTATACGAACACAATAGAATTGATTTTACCCTTAAAACTCAAAATCCCTGTTGTGGTAAATGAAAAATGACCGACATTTTGCCAAAAATTGATTAAAAACTTTGAATAAAGAATCGACATCTGTTAACGTGGTCGCGTTGGATATTTGACAAATATCAATTTTCCTTCATAATTGCTGAACTTTTCGCTTCGTTATGTAACAAAAAATTTGAATCATCTTAATCAAATTTGTTTGTTCTAGAAAACAAACTTCTTTTTGAAACCCACATAAGCAATTTTCTATTCTATTCAATAATTATTAAAATTTTAAATCAAGAATTGTTAATTAAAATGGCCGGTGCTGAACAAAAACATTAGAACCAACAGTTTCTTCTTAAGTTATCTAACAGCTGTCGTGTTTAGCTGAGATCAATGGTGTCTCTCCTTCTTGGTTGATGGTGGCCTTTAAAGTTGATGAGGATTAGGGTGCAACTCAAGGCTTTCGATACATCTTTTTACATGGTTTGAAAACTGTGGAACATATAGATCTTTTTGAATATACTGGTTTCTGACGGACACATGAATATAGAGCTGATTAAAAAACAAAATGGTGGAAAGCTGTGTTTTTCAATGCAAAAAATAATTATTTACAGAATGTAATTTTCTTAACTTAACTTCTTACAAAATGTATTTAAACAAATATAATACTAAGGTTCTATTTAAATAACTCATTAACTCTTTCACAACTTAAAAAAATTATTATTTTTTTTCTTTCCTTTTAATTACTTGTATTCAAATGTATGTAAATGTATAAATCACATCCTAAATTACATTATTTTCAACTAAAGAATTTCAATATTCTTTAGTAATTTTATATTTCAGTGGTTTTAAAATAAACTGTTTAAAATTATCTCCTACAAATTTAATTACACAAATAAGTAAATGTTTTCATAAACAAACTGTTAATGATTAAATAACTTTAAATTAATTTGCCATTTGATATTGTAGACAAATATTTTTATAATTAACAAAATGTTAACTTGAGCTCAAGTTACAAAAGTAAATGATGCGAATTGTTCACAAATTGAAATACTGTTATAAACAACAAAAAAATTTTTTACAACAAATTTTCTTAAATATTATTTTGTAGCTTTAACTCCGCCTGGCATTGTTTTGTTAGAAAGTTATGAAGGGTGGGCATTTTTAAGGCGAGGAAATTAATTGGCTTAAAACGATAAATTTTTATTAACATCCTCTATTTTATTACTGCCAAAATAAAGCAGAGTTATGGGATTTTTTTAACGCAATATTATGTCGGGCAAATGTTCACCTCTAGCTCGTTGGCAGAAGTCCGCTCTTCTTACAAAATTTTAAAGCACATTTTACCATATAGCTACACTTCTCTTGTCAAGGCAGCGCCGAATTTCATTTTTCTGAGCGTAGGCTATTTGTGGATTTTTCATGTAAACTCGGCCTTTTAAATGGCTCCAATGGAAATAATTCAGCGGCGTTAAATTACAAAAGCGAGGCTGCCAACTAACATCGCCAATTCGTAAATTATGAAAACAAAAAATTTCTCATGAAATAACTGAATTATTTGGGTGACATCGCGGTACGTCGTCTTGCTGACACCAAAGGACACTGATACCAACGTTGACCAATTGTGGCCACAAAAAATTGGTTATCATGGTTTGGTAGAGCCGAGAATTCCCGGTGACGGTGTTTCTGTGGTCATTTTCCCTAAAAATAGGGGCCAATGATGCCACCTGACCACAAGCCGCAATGCAATATCAATTTCTTTAAATTCAATGGTTCTTTAGGAGAACTGTTTGTGGATTTTGTGAGCCCCATAATTTCTTCATTAAAGACGATTTTTATTGAAGAAATCGTTGTTTTCATTAAGTTTTTCAAACAGTCAATTCACCAACGATCAACGCGAACAATGGCCGGTTGGCCTTTGAACGGATTGAATTTTTGAAGTGTTTCATGGTTTAAAAACGTGCAAACTGCCTCTAATGATGCGCAATTCTTGCTAAAGTCGACAAGTTGGTGTTACAGGCTCATTCTAAGCACTTTGCTGTTTAGCGGCTAAGTTTAAATCACTAGACCCACTACCAGCATACTCTTTTAGGCTATTGTCAGCAACACTACCGTAAGCCTTGAATTTAGCGATTAAATTACGTACAGCGGTTTCTCAGAAAAAGCCTGACTACGAGGAAAAGCTGCTAGAATTTCACGAGATATTCCCCATTTTAATAGTAAAATTTTTGACTCAAGAGTATAACAGTCAATGTTTAAAGTTTCTCAAATTTTTACTGAATAAATCCCTGTGGATGCCGGCTTATTACTTTTGCCTATCCGATATTTAATACTTTTATACATTTTACAAATTTGTATATGCAATTCTCATAGATACATTAAGTGATAAGATTTACATTTGCGCCTGGCAGTGAGCCTTAATCAGATAGTGGTCATACCACTGGAAATGAAAAGCAAACGTCTTTCACGCCCTAGGAAGCCGAAGACTAATTCTAGCAACAGGTCTTTCCTAGTTGCAACTTTGATTCCAGAGCAGGATTGCAAACCACCACTCCTTGCTGAAGAGCTGGAGACCATCCAACTCCTGTCCAGAGCACATGTCTAGCATGCTCACTGGATCTAGGAACATTCTACCAGATAGGTGTTATGGTGAAATGAACCTGGCCCCATTAAAAACTTACCTGTTCGGTGGCAGCGAAACCACAACCACCACGATACTCCCATATAGGGGCCAACCTCAATAACCAGCCAGAGAACAGCTAAATGTCTAAAGAGACAAATAGCGGAACTTTGCCAGTTCACTGATTCCCGTGAAAATAACGTGGAGTTTCCAGTTGTACCCCTGCTGACTTCAGGGGACTGGGCTCCCTTTTTCCCCCACTTGCACAGGTCTAGATAGTCGAGCGTTCTATAAAGACCATAAATGTGCCCCCGGGGGCTTCTCACACATACAAATGCATTTATTGAAAAAAGATTATTCCTACTTTTGTTTAACTGTTTGATGGCCACACTGACCTTTTAACTCGCCTATGATAGTATGGCAATATTAAGCGAGACATGGAAGAGAGACAAACACAAAAACGAATAGACGTTTCTTATTTTCCTATAAGTAAATCGTAGTGTAACTGATCATCTAGTGTACCCATCACATTAGTAGTGCAATAGACAGTATAAATTGCCGGCATATTTGGGTACATTATAGGAATAGCAAATATCCCAAAAAAAAATTCTAACTAACATTGACAATGCAATTCATTAACAATAATAAGTTCAAATAATGATATATTCACAGATGGATGATATATATGCGTTAAAATGACTAAGTGGTCTTAAAAACAATGCACCAAGCCAAGAAATTATAAATCATTAACTTATGTTCCTGGAATATCAGAAAGATTAAGAAAGTGTAAAATATATGACACAGATAAATATATAATTGCACACAAAACATATAACGAATTAAATAAATTATTTAGCAGTATGAAGGATAAAATAGGAAAAATGGAAATATCTGATGTAGTATACAGGATACCATGTGGAGGAAATGACCAGGTGAACTGTGACAAAGTTTATATTGGAACAACAAAAAATAAACTTAAAACGAGATTAGCTGGTCACAGGTGTGACCAAAAATATAGGAATATTTCAACACAGAAGACATCCTTATCTTCACATTGTAAGAAATATAATCATTATCCAAAGTTTGATGAAACATCAGTATTAGATATAGAAAAAAACTACAAGAGACGTTATATGTTGGAAATGTTAGAAATTGTTAATGTACCAAATGTAAGGAGAATAAATTTCAAGACAGACACAGACAATTTAGCCCAGAATTATAGGTACTTAATTAAAAAGACACATAATTTGTTATAATCATTTCATAAGAGAGAATTTGTTATTTGTTGTTTGTTATTTATTTGTTGTTTCCGTTTCCTTGTTTTTGTATGTTTGAATATTTGAAAATTTAAAATTTTTGTATGTATGTATGAAAAAATATTTTATGTTTTTGTCAAATGTTTTGAAACATTTTTTCAATTTGTTAATAATTTTTTTGTTTTCAAATTTAAAAAATTTTTTCCTGAAGAAGCTTTCCAAAGGAAAGCGAAATATTGAAAAGAAAAAATATCTAAAAAAAGAAAAAAGATATTTGTTATAATTTGAAAATAAATTTATTAAATTGACAACAATATAAATTCGATCATATTTTTCATATGAATCCCCAGACTTTATTATTAATTTTTCCACTCAATCATATGATTGCCTAAAATTTGACTAAGGTAATGTATTGCGCTATAAAGATGCTTAGTTGAAGTTTATAACTTCAAAATAACTATCACTAGAAAGTAAATAAAATAGCCTATTCTGTCTGTTTATAAATTAAGAAATTTTCTAAGAAATCTTATAAAAACAAAACAATAAATTCCATGCCAGATTAAATTCCACGAACTAAATACACAATCAGATAATAAAAGCAACTAAGACAGAACAAAAAAAAAACATACAACTAAGCAAACACCCATATTAAATAATGATAGCAATAACTATATGTGATGACGTTATTATCTAATATTCGAGTGAAAGCTAGAACCATTTCAAAGAGAATATATATGCTCTCTCTTATAAAGATATTATAAACGTTATCAAGTGAAGATATAACCATAATAAAGCGGTGGTCGCTGTCAAATAAAGATAATAAAGGTTTTAGATGATAAAGTTACCATCGAGTATTTTTATTTGTATAAAAGTAAATAACTCGTCTAAATAAAACGTGTAATTTAATTTAAAACTCTAAAGTGTTGTGTACAATTATTTTGCATTAAAAGAACACAGTAAACTAAACCTTTATTAAAGGAATAAACGTAACTCTATTAATGAATTACACTAAATATAGCGTATATTGAAAAACACTCAACAAAATACTGTATTAGCAGAATAGTAGAAGCTCTAAACGCGGAGCTCTTTTTACTTAAAGGGAAGTTTCCTAATATTAAGCCTGCCAAATACCTCACTACAAGATAACAGGTGCGCTTAATAGAAAAAAGCACACTTTTAAATAGAAAGACTTTTCATTAAAAGTGGCAAACAAAAGGGTCCGCCTTGTCAAAAGACAGTCCAACAATAAAAGAAAATTGCCAAACGTAAGGCAAAGGGAAGGTCTGCCTAGCTAAAAGAAAAGTTTCTTACACTACAAAATAATTCCAATTTTCAGTTGTTAAATTAAAATTTCCATCTACACCTTTTGAATCTTCTTACATTGTAGTCAGCTCTTCTAGTAAAGGGTTTTCTAACAAGAAATTTGTTTTCTAAAACAATATAAAACAAAAAATTTTGTTTAAGATAATTATAATTTTTATTCTATATATTTTTACGAACGGAAAAGTTCGACAATCATGAATGCAAAAACTATCACGACCACGCTGACAGATGTCGAATTTTTAATCATTTTTTGGCGCTCCTATTTCGTTAATCACATCACGGATTTTGAGTTTTAAGGCTTAAATTGATTCGATTCGCTCCTTATAGACTCTGCCCTTAACATAACCCTACAAAAAAATAATCCAGTGGTGTTAAGTCACACCATCTGGCTGGCCACTTAACTGCTGATTGTCGTGAAATTCTGCGATCGGGAAATTTGGTTTGCAATAAATTGATTGTTTCATTGACTGTGTGATATGTGGCACCGTCCTGTTGAAACGTCGTCACGTCGTCAATAATAGGCCAAAATTGTATTGTTAGCAACTCACGTTACCGTGATCCGTTAACCGTTATCGCATTTCCAGTCTTATCTTGCAAAAAAACGATCCAATCACGCCTCTAAACCATATGGCGCACCATATAGTGGCACGTTGAGCACGCAAAGGCTTATCAATAATCGCTTTAGGATTTTCGGTAGCCCAAATGCGGCAATTTTGCTTGTTAAAATACCCTGACAAGTGAAAATGGGCTTCGACTGAAGAAAATGATATTTTCGGAAAAACCCGCTGGTTGTACTTGAATGTACTAAGCGAATCTACGGCAATGTGAATGATCAGTAGACTTCAATTCCTAAACCAGTTAACCTTGTAAGGCTTTAAAGTCAATGTTTAGATAACCCCAATTGTTGAAAATGTCGAGGAATTGACAAATTTGGATGCGCTTAAACACTGTGGCTTACGGCTGCGATGTTTTCAGTTGAACGGCACGGTCGAGCACGCATTTGTGTTCGCACATTTTGTATCGAGCTTGCCAACTCAAATTTAATGACTGAATTCTTATTAGTCGTCTCCGAAGGAGGATTATGTTGTCCGAAAAAATCACAAATGTACGAAATGTGACTTTAACAGAACCACCATCTTCATAGTGGATTATGATTATTTTAAAGCGATTTTCGTGCGAAATTAAATTGATTGCAACAGTTGCCTACAAAAACTAAATGTCAAAACTAACATGTTGATGGTGTGGCCAAAATTGGAAAACAAACTTCTTGTTTAAAAACCCAATATTTAAATCACGCAGTCGTGTTATTGTTGTACTTGTTATAGAGCTTATATTTTTATAAGTAAACACTATTTTAGGAAAGTCAACTACAATTTTTGTTGCGACCAGTAACGTTAGGAATTTCATTCGTAATCAGCTCATCGTTTGCTGTCACACGCACCTATTCAGTGATTTTATATTTTTAATGCCATAAAATTTAACATAAATTTTACTAAAAATATTAACATCTTTTTTAAAAAATAAAACTTTATCTGGAATTTAATGTTGAATGGTTGTAATTAACAAGTTGTCAACACAATTTCCAAACAAATAACCCAGCCGCCCACCCAACCAGCAATTTTATAATCATTTGATATAATTAAAATGTCATAAATCTCAACAAACAAGAGTGACAATTAATCGAAAATGAAAACGCATGGATGCCATTTAATTCAATTGTCAATTAGTAAAGTCTCTCGAAAAACATCATCAGTAAATAGTGCAGAAATTGTGCTATTTGTTTTTAAGCCACCAGTTAATTCACCATGAAAACGACATTGACGAAGGCATCACATTATTTATTTAAAATAACAACCAATGATAACAAAAATAATAACAACAACAACAGCAACAACCAGAGATAACTATTAAATCATGTGTTGCATAAATAAATGAAATTAACAAGAAAAGCAACTGCTAAAGCAAATAATAAATATAAATAACAACAATAAAAGTTTTATCTTTTTGAAAATGAGCAGCATAATTATTATTTAAAGAGAGTAGAAGACCCAGGATAATAAGGGCTTGCTTCACTATTTTAATTTATAATTTAATAATATTAAATTATAAATTAAGCAGGGTTCAGAATTTTTCATTTATGAACATTCAAAAATCAATATTCATGAAATTTTTCATAAATGAGAAATCTAAAATTTTATATTTATTTTTCACGCTCATAAACGAACAACAAAAAGTGTTCTGCTTATGTTCATACATGAATGCGAACAACAAGAATTATTAGTCTTATTCATATGTGATGAATGATAAATTAGCTTCTTCTCATTAATGCTCTTTCTTAGAAATGTATATGTTCATATATGAACGTTGAAATTTTATAAAATTTCTCATAAATGAACGTTAAAAAAATTTTCTACCTACAATCGCCGTTTACCGTAAAATGCAGTAAAAACACATGGGTACATATTAACTCAAAATACAATTTTGCAATATATTCTAAAAGAAACAAAAAAACATTTTTTTCTACATACGCCGACAATTGCACATTACCAAATATGTGCGTTTATGTACGCGAATGCTTAACGCACATATTTTTACGATCTTTTCATTTCTGAAAAATTATCAAAATTGTAAACATTGAAAAATGAACACTTGTGTGTTTCTCTTTTTTTCACTTATGAATAGAAAGAAAAAAATAAATCGTCGCATTCACAAATGAGAAAACACAAAATATTTTGTAGTCTCTCACACATGTATGAGAAGAAGCGGCTAAAAAATTAAATGTACGTACATATTCACACATGTATGAACAGTGAGTGTACACTTCGCTACTCTGAAATTACGTTCCTTTCAAAAAATCGCTATCACACGTTATCGGATGATAAGAGAATGGGAGTTTGAAAATGCGAGTAATTTGAGAAGATCTAGAAAACTTTCTTGAGCTTAACCGTAAAAACTGCATAAAAAATGAGTCCCGGCTCCATTTCACAATTTTTGTTTTGCTTTAAACTGCAGGAAAATCACGTTAAGAACCTAATAAATCCAGTCTTCTAAGTTAACTACTTACCAAGTTTCTAGCTACCTCTGGTTTCAGCAAGACGATACCACAAGCCATATAGTCACACCAAACAATTTAGTTATTGCATGACAAATATTCCGGTTGTGTATTTTCACAATTTGACAATGTCAGCTGACCGCCTCTCACCATTTTTTTCTGTTTTTTTTTTACCAGCACTTAGGGGATGACCCCTACACATGCAATATTTTGTACCAGAACTAGGAAATTAGATTATGGGACGGAGGTAAAAGGGAGTAGTCTTTGTGGAGATTCGATTTAAATTTTCCTACAACTAACAGGAAAGACCTCTAGAGGGAATTTATTCAACATATGGCGCACTCTGCTAAAAACGAATTTTCCCTGTAATGCGTAGTGCGATGAACTGGCCGGTCAACTAGAAATAGATACGCTCTCAACGAAAATCGAGTTAAACGCGAAAACTTCCGAGTAACAAGAAAAAGTTCCCTAATTTCATTAAAGCACTTACCATTGTAGTAACAGTATAACAGTGATGCTGTTGATGCTCTAGATAACCAATAGAATCTAGAGAATTTAGTACCCGGTCGCGCAACTCCAAAATAGACTTTTGAAAGTTGTATTTCATTTTTTAATGCATAAAGGTAGTATAAATAGTACCAAGATCGGATGCAGTCAAGTATCTTTTACATCGTTTTAGAAAACCGACGCACTTGAAAGCTTCTTTAGAAACCTGAAAAATGTGCTTAGTTCATAGTACATTAAACTGAATTTGCATGCCAAGAACATCAAGAGTTTCTGATGCCGTAATATTTATATCACCCATAGTAATAGATGTAGCACCATTTCCAAACATAGCGCTATGCGTGGGCATGCGTCATTGTGTCTTACGCGCATTAAAATCGATTCTATCTACAAGACCGCATTCTGAGATTGTTATGATATCGTGATTAAGCATATTATACATGTTCCGCCTTTTGGAAATCAATCGCCTCCAACTGATTTGGTCTTTTACTAAATGAATGCGAATGACAAATTGTGCTGTCATCTATAAAAGAGTATATAGGGTTCAAAGATTGATAAAGAATGCTATTTAGAAAAATGAGAAAGGGAGTAGGAGTAAGAACGGAACCTTGCGGTATCTTATCTATAACAACTCGTATAATGCAATTCCTAAGAAAACTCGACATAAATCTGGAGAAATTATCACCGTCAGCAAGAGCAAAAAGTTTTGAATCTCTGGAGACATTTCAAATACCGTTGAACAGACAAAAGGTGCTCTGGAAAATAAAATTCAGCACTGTATTGACTGCTGAATAATCTCGTGAAAGAAAAGGACATCTGTTAACGTGCTAAGGGTAGAGATTTGCCCAGCATTATATTCCATTATTAATTCCCATACTTCATACTCTTAGTAGATGCGTTGGCAATTGTTACAGTGAATCCAATTTTGCACGAAAATCGCATTTAAATCCATTATGAAAATGGTGGTTCTGCAAAAGTTACATTTCCTAAAATTTGTGATAATTTCGGGCAGCATAATCGTCCTTTTGAGACTGCTATTAAGAATTTGGTGGTTAAATTTGAGTCGGCAGGCTCGAAAAGAATACCAACACGTGTTCGACGAGGTCGTTCAAATGAAAACGTCGCATCTGTGAGCCACAGAGAGTGAGTCAATTCCAATTGGGGTTATCCAAAACAACCACATGGCGAATTTTACGCAAGGATTTGACTTCGAAGCCTTTCAAGGCTGAACTGGTACAGCCGATTGCACACTCACATCGCCGTATATTCGCTTAATTTATTCAGTAATAATTGGCTGGTTTTTCTGAAAAAACATTTTTTAGACGAAGCCCATTTTCACTTGTTAGGGCATGTCAACAACGTGTGATTAGATTTACATCCGCGCCTGGCCATGAAGCCTTAATCAGATGGTGGATCGAACCACTGTATAATTTGGAACATCATGCTCGTCCTAGGAAGCCGAAGCCATAATTCTATGCAACAGAACTTTCTAGTTCCAACTTCGATGAATCCAGAGCAGGGCTGCAAATTATCACTCCTTGCATAAGAGTTGGTGACTTTCCAACTCCTGTTCAGAACACATGTCAAGCATGCTCACTGGACTGGATCATCCACCTAGAGTGTCATATACGGCGAAATAATCCTGGCCACCATAGAACCATTAAACTGATATAGGGCCGCGAAACCACAACCACCACGATACTTCCATAAATGGCCAACCTCAATAATCAGCCAGAGAACAGTTAAGTGTCTAAAGAGACAAATAACGGAACTCTACGGGTCACTGATTCCCGTGGAAATAAAGTGGAGTTTCCAGTTGTACCCCTGCTGACTTCAGGGGACTGGGCTCCCTTTTTCCCCCAGTTGCACTGTGTCTAGATAGTCGAAGTTCTATTAAGACCATATATATGTGCCCCCGGGGGGAGGGCATGTCAACAAGCAAAATTGCCGCATTTGCTTTTCTGAAAATCTAAGAGCGATTATTGAGAAGCCTTTGCTTCTCAAAGTGTCACTGTATGGTGCGCTATGTGGTCTGGAGGCGTGATTGGGCTGTTTTTTTTTTGGAGATGAGTCTAAAAATTCGGTAACGGTCAATAGATCACGCCATCGCGAGATGCTAACAACTGAATTTTGGCTTATCATTGATGACGTGGACAGCACTGCCATGTGGTTTCAACAGAACGGTGCAACATGTCACACAGTCAATGAAACTTTTAATTAATTCCAAATAAAATTTCCCAAACGCATAATTTCACGACAATCAGCAGTTATGTAAATGGTCAGCCAAATCGTGTGAAGACAGATTCTATACGGAGTCAACCGATTCAATTTCAGTCTTAAAACTTAAAATCCGTGAACTGATTAACGAAATAGGAACGTCATTTTGCCAAAAAGTAAAGAAAAACTTTGATGAAAGAATCGAAATCTGTCAGCGTGGTCGTGGTGGACATTTGCCAGATATCATTCATAATTGCTGAACTTTTCTCTTCAGAATACAATAATAATTTGAATAATCTTTTATCTATTATCTTTATTTTGTTATTCAGAAAACAAATTTCTTGTTAAAAAACCCTGTGTAAGCCTAAGTTGCTATAAAATAATTTCTATTTTAAAAAGTTGTCAAAGACAAAAATGTTTTAATAATAACAGATTTTAAAATAGAATTTTCAGCACAATACAAATTTGCCCTGCCGCTCCCAAAGGTTGCCAGATTAGCTTTTTTACCAATATTAAATTTTTAAAAAAACAACTGAGTTATTTTTATTTATTTTTTTAGCTTTTTATTATTTAATTTTTAGATCTGTGTGAAATTACTACCAAGCGTGTTATAAATAGCCCAAAGGCCATTTGCTTACACCAAAGCTGTAAATCATAATTGAGGTAAATTATCTAAAAATTTAAAAACGATTAATAGAAATAGAAAGACAACTTAAAACAATTTTCTATATGGTTCTTAGCTTTTCTATTTCAAGCTAAAGATTTGTATTTTAATATAGAAAGTGTGTGAATTTTGATTATCTTCACTAACGCTTAATTTACAAATTTTCGGAGCACAAAATTCCCTATTTAATTATGAAATATTTAGTGCTAATTTTGTTAAGGCACTAAAATAATTTTACACGCTCGCATATTGTGGCTTATTTGAGGTTGCTTGTATTATTTCTTTTATTTTATGATTTCGATTTTGTGATTAAAATACTGAATGATATACAGTGCCATAATATTCAGTATTTTAACATTGAAGTTAGAAGTAAACAAGTTTTATTAACGTTATTTAGTATTTTAAGTGCTGACGTTGAAGGAAATCAAAGGCTATTATTTGCACACCTTTGTCTCTTTAATTTATTTTTATTGTTGTTGTTCTTACGTTGGTTTAATTTTATAGCCCCAGGTGCCTTAAGTAACTTTTTGTTAACAATTAATGTTAATTAAATTCATATTTTATGCTTAAGAAATTATATCATTACAACCATCCGGATCACAATTAACAAAGTGAAAAAATACAAAAGAAACAACAAAACTACTGCTAAATAACGCACTGAAATAAGAAGATTTGTGCCAGCCAAAAGGGCAATTATTTAGTTATTATTTCAAGAGAATTTTAAATTAAATAAAACATAACAAAATGCCATTATGCTGTTATTACTATTGTTTTTTTTTCTTCTACAGTTTAACATTTTTGCATTCACAAAAATAGCAAATGTAAGTGTCATGAGATCCTTTTTTATGTTCTGAATATATTAACATTATTTGTTACAAATAACAAAAGCCAAAAACATAATAACAAAACCAGGTAAAATGTAAATCTGATAAATGAAAAAAAAAGAATTTTCTGCCTTCATAACAACTGGCTGGTTGCTTGCTAACGCCTCAATTTCAGTTGAAATGTTGACAAAAAGAAACTGGCAAACAACAAAATTTCATTTTAATATGAACTTAAGGATTCCAAATAGCAACCACATGCCCTTAAATTTGTATTTTAACTTGGCTTCTATAAAATAGACGAAAATATATTCTATTATAAAGGGTCTAGCTAAATTCTGGCAGTACTTGTTTGTGTGTGTGTGTTTGCGGCTTATTAATTATTAATTTAGTAAATGAACTGAGAAGCTCTTAAATGTAACTGATTGCAAATATTTAATCGATTAAAGGCTAAAATATTTTTAGAACCAATTATTTATAATACTTTTCAAAATTTATTTATAAATACGCGGAGACAAAACTTTGTGAGGCTTTTCTCTTCTCTTTTTAGCCAGCAATATTGATCCAAATTCTCTCAATGAAACTTTTACTAGTGCTCCCATGATCAAATCAGATCCCAATTTTTTTAATTTTCCCTCAGACCCGTTAAATTTAGGTGATGGAGTTGTTGGTGATCATTTTCGGTTTTCCTGTATCACTCAATGTGATGTAATGTTATCGTGTTTTTCAATAAAATCAAATGCTATTGGGCCTGATAATATACACCCGAAATTTTTGAAAGTGCTTCTGCCTTTGATTCTTCCTTACGTCACTCATATTTTTAATAATATTATCATGTCATCGACGTTACCGTCGATATGGAAACATGCGAAAATTTTACCTCTGCCGAAGGCAAATGGTGAATACAGGCCAATTGCCATTCTTTGTTTTTATTGAAAGCTTTGGAGAGGATTTTATACCAACAAATGTTGTCTTACATAAACGGCAATAATCTACTTTCCAGTGTGCAATCTGGTTTTCGTCTAAACCATAGCTGTATTACTGCTCTTGCAGAAGTAATAGAGAACATACGACTAGAACTGGAATGTGGAAATATATGTTTTTTAGTGCTTCTAGACCACTCTAAAGCATTTGATACCGTGGATCATGACATACTACTAAGGAAATTAAAATTTTTTTTCAGATTCTCAGACACATCGGCCAAGCTAATTGATTCATATATATCGAATCGCACACAATCGGTTTTTGTAAATAAAGTATGGTCGAACAAATTGTCACTTATCAGAGGCGTACCACAGGGGTCTATTCTTGGTCCACTATTGTTTTCAATATATGTGAATGATTTGCCAAAGGTTCTTTCAAAATGCAACATCCACCTATATGCAGACGATGTGCAGATTACGCTAGGTACCCCAGTTGAAAATGTTGCCAATGGCCTATTGCATTTAAATAACGAGTTGAGGAAAATTTATCACTGGGCTTGTGCAAACGGACTTTGCTTGAACCCTTGTAAGTCTAAATGTATTGTAATAGGCAGGAAAAGTTTAGCATCGACTTTCTCAGGTGAAATTGTCTTAAATGACGAGAAAATCGAAATTGTTAATAAGGCAAAAAATCTGGGCATAATTTTTAACAACTGGTTGACATGGTCGGACCATGTAAACGCTCTGGTCGGACAAGTATATGTGAAGTTACGGACTCTCTGGGCCACGCAGTTTTTCACTCCATTACGGATAAGAATCTTGCTCGCCAAAACATACTTAATTCCTACTTTGATGTATAGATGTGAACTATTTGGTAATTGCGACGCCATTAGTAAAAGAAAACTGAATGTTCTTTATAATAATATTATTAGATATGTCTATGGTTTGCGTAGATTTGACCATGTTTCATCTGTTTTAAATAATCTTTACGGGGTTAGTTTGGAAAGTCTGATAAAGATCCGTACTTTAGTTTTTTTACACAAAATAATATATACAAAAACCCCTAGATACTTGTTTGAAAAATTACGTTTTTCCCAATCGCCTAGAAACCGAAATATTATAATACCTCGACATCAACATCTAGTGTCTGAGTGGCAATTTTATTTGTATGCTGCTCGCATTTGGAATAGTCTTCCACCATATCAACAACAAAACAGCAACGCTAATAGCTTTATTAAATTTTTATTTACTTTTTTTGGATGATTTCTAGCTACATATTTATTTATTTATATTAATCTTATTTGAAAATATTGTATTTGTTTTTTGTTAATTTTGAGTATAGCGCGATGCGTTCCTGTACTATAATTATAAGATTAAGTCTTGTTGTACAGGAAATGAACAAATAAATAAACAAACAAACAAACAAACAAGTAGTAACGGGTGTCCGCCGCCAATAAATTCAACTTTGTTTTGATAAATACTAGTCTTGACAATTCATATTTGGCACTCGTTAAGCAGACACGTGGCAAATTTATTATAAAAAAAAATTCGATAAACCAACGTGTTTTAATCGTTAAAACATTTTATCCACATCAATCATCGATTACTGTGACGATGAGAAAGGTACGTGAAATTTTTGGAAAAAATATCGCGCCAACAAAACTCACTATTTATCGTGTAGTGAATGATTTCGAAGAAATAGGGTCTGTAGGTGATATGGACCACAACGTACTGCAAGATCCGCTGAAAACATTACCGCTGCTCACGAAAGTGTTCTAAACAATCCATCAACCTCAATTCGATGCCGTGTTCAGGTCTTTATAGAACAACTTTAGACTACTCCCCGGGGGCACATATATATGGTCTTTATAGAACTTCGACTATCTAGACACAGTGCAACTGGGGGAAAAAGAAAACTGAACTTTATTTCCACGGGAATCAGTAAGCTCGCAGAGTTCATTATTTGTCTCTTTAGACATTTAATAGTTCTCTGGCTGATTATTGAGGTTGGCCCCTATATGGGAGTATAATGGTGGTTGTGGATTTGCGGCCCCATAACAGTATAATGGTTATTATGGTGGCCAGGATCATCTCACTGATAATGACACGCAAAATAAATGATCCAGTCCAGTGAGCATGCTAGACATGTGTTCTGGACAGGAGTTGGAAAGTCTCCAACTCTTTTGCAAGGTGTAATGGTTTGCAGCTCTGCCCTCTAATCATTAAAGTTGCAACTAGGTGGTTCTGTTGCTTTGAATTATGCCTTAACACGCTAAGTGAATGATCCAGTCCAGTGAGCATGCTAGACATGTGTTCTGGACAAGAGTTGGAAAGTCTCCAGCTTTTAAGCAAGGAGTGATGATTTGCAGCCCTGCTCTGAAATCATCGAAATTGCAACTAGAAAGTTCTGTTGCATAGAATTATGGCTTCGGCTTCCTAGGACGAGCATGACGTTCCAAATTATGCAGTGGTTTGGTCCACTATCTGATTAAGGCTTCATGGCCAGGCGCGGATGTAAATCGAATCACACAGAACAACTTCAGCCACAATTTTGCAGCATTTGTTTCCATATAACATTCACTTAACACAAGAACTTTTTCCACAAGACCATTTACGCCGCCGTACATATGCCAATATGATGTTACAGCTCGCCCAGTGACGAGGCACATTTTCATTTGCATCCATTAAAAGTGACAGTCTGGTACAAAATTTAGTCAGGCGCAATCATTGGATCTTACTACTTTGAAAATGAAAACGGCGTAACGGTTACTTTGAATTAGGAATGATATCGTGACATGATGGCAAACTTTTTAACGCCTCAAGTGCAGGCTTTGGGCATGATTAACATGTGGTATCAACAAGACGGTGCCAAATCCCATATAGCCAGGATTACAATGGAATTACTGCGAGATCCCTTTCCATAACAGGTTATTTTAATTGGCCTCCACAATTGCCTGATTTGACTGCTCCGGACTTCTTTCTCTGGTGATAGCTTGAAAAGCAAGTTTTATGCAAACAAACCAGAAACGCTTAAGCAACTCAAACGAACTATTGGTTCTGAAATTAATGAAATACTGCGGAAAATGTGTGAGAATGTAATGAAAAATGTGCTCAAAAGGGCTCGTATTTGTGAGGCTAACAGAGGCGAATATTTATCTAATACTGTATGTATTCCATACATAGTTCCCGGCATTAAATAAAACATTTAGCAATATAAGATCCATTCTCAAAATAGTACACCTTCCTGGCGGACACCCTGTACATTAATATCATCTTTCTAAATTACTGTGACTATACTCTAAAGCAGTGATGGGCGAACTTTTTGAGTGGCGGGCCAATAAATTAAAAAAAAATCTTGCGGCGGGCCATTAAATTAAAAGGAAAAACATAGAGGGTCATTCATTAAAAAATTATGGGGTTGCTGTTCAATTAAAAGTTGGGTTTAAGTTGTATATTTATTAAAAGGGAGCCCAGGCCCCTCAAAGGCTAGTAGGAGTCACCTAGACAATCCACATATTTCCACGGGAATCAGTACGCTCGCAGAGTATACTATTTGTACTCTTTAGGCAAAGATGTTTTCTGACTGGTTATTGAGGTTGGCCCCTATATGGGAGTATCGTGGTGGCTGTGGTTTCGGACCCTCGTGAGAGTTTGTGGGTCGGATCATTCAAATTAACACAATGAATGAATGGTTCAGGTTCAGTGAGTATGAATGCTGTCGTGTTCTTGATAAAAAAGAGCTTCATGCGTTCTGGACCAGGAGTTGGAAAGTCTCCAACTCTTTAGAAAGGAGTGAAGGCTGCGGCCTACTTCGGGCTTTCGAAATTGCTACTAGAAGTGACCGGAGGATATACGTATTCGATGGCCTTCTAGGGCGTGAGTGATGTTCAATCAACCAAGTGGTTTGACCACCATCTGATTATGACTATATAGTCGGTGCAGATGTAAATCAAATCACGCTCTGTATATTTATTAGTTATATTATGTAATATTTTAAAACAACATACAAATTTTATAAGATACGGTTTATTATGATTTTAAGATTTTCCAGATGTATGGGAAGCATGGATCTGTTTCTGACTTGACATAATTTCCTCAAAATCTGGTTCCAGCTGGGAGGATGCAACTTTAAATAAATTAAATAGACTCTCGTCTGACAATCGGTTTCTTATTGAATTTTTTCTGTCTGCATTTCATTACTGAAAAGGCCTTTTCACATAAATATGAGGAGGCAAACATTGTCATAATTTTCTGCGCATGATTAATTAGCTTTGGAAATTCATCTTTTGGTCAGGATTTATAGAAATTAAGCTTATCTGTATTTAAAAATAGCTGTTTTAAATTATTATTACATTGCAATTCTATAATTTCCAATTGTAGATCAGATGGAACATTCTCAGGATTAACATTAAAAGGCATTGAAAAAATATCGAAACATGGTTGGATTTTTTAAAGTCAGCAAATCTGCCCTCAAATTCTGAATACAGTTTTAATAAAGATTGTGAAAAGACTTTTAACTTATCTTCACTCGCAGGCCTCAAAGAATTACGTCTTGGAAAATGAGTCAAATCATTTTTTCCCAAACATTTAGAACAAACAATTGAGTTTTAAAAGACTTTAAACTGCCCCAAGTTTCATCTATAAATTGATTTCTTCCCTGTAACTTCTTGTTCAGTTTATTATAGTGCTCGAGTAAATCCGTGAAAAAAGCAAACTGATGCACCAATTCTTATCCTCTAACATTTCCCACTCATCCCAAATTTCAGTTTTCGTTTTTAGAAAAACTTTAATTTCTTCGAGAAGACTCCAAACTCTCGAGAAGGCATGCCCAAAACTTAGCCACCTGTAAAAACTCTTGAAATTGCCGATGTAACAAACCACGGGCTCGAATGGTATTAATTAATTTTAAAATAATATTAAGTACGTGGTTAATATCCAAGGCAGCCTTGCAAAGAACATCTTGGTGGATTATACAATGTAAAAAAAATTGTTTCGCTTTCAGGATTCTGACTTTTATAAACTCCTGCAAACCCCGTATTTTTTCCCACCATGTTAGGTGCTCCATCAGTTGTTAAATAAATTAATTTGGAAATTGGGGCACTAAGAGATTAGATTCCATCCCCTCTCTAAATGCATCATAAATTATTTTTCCTATCGTCTTTCCTTTCAAAGATCTGAAACAAGCAAGTTCTTCGATTATTACAAAGTTTTCATCGACTCCTCTGATAAAAATTAGAAGTTGGGCTGTATCACTCCTGTCAACACGCTCGTCCATAGTGACTGAAAAATACTTAAACTTTTTAAGACGTCCATCGAGTTGATTGGTTAAATTAGAAGAAATCGCTTCAATTTTTTTTGTGACCGTTCTACATGACAGCCCTATAGATTCGAAATTTTTTACCTTTTCTGGGCATAATACTTTTCCAATGCTAATTAACACATCCTTAATAAATTTTCCTTTAGAAAACGGTTTGTTACTTTTTGCTATTCAATAGGCAACAATGTGATCAGCTAACGTGGAGGATCGCTGGACACTTCTTTGATTTTTATAAAACATTTGCTGACTAGATATTTTTCTTTTCAATTCCTCTAAATGAACTTTCTTGTCTGCATTTCTAAAGTACTTCGACCCAAGATGTTTTGAATTAAAGTGCCTAGCGAGATTATAATCTTTTAGTACAGCTACCGGTTTTTGGCAGATAAGACAATTAGGTTTTTGGTTTTATTCCATAAAGAAGCACTTCCATGTCGACTCTTCTTGAAATACTCCACATTCCGAATCAATTTTTCTCTTTCTATTTTCGATTGACATTTATGGGGGTAAAAAACTTAGACTATTTTACTATTGCACTTATATTTACAATACACTTTATTATTTTAATTACACAAATAAAACTGTACGTTGGCAACTTTATAATTATAGTTCACAATTTATTCTTTACGTCACGAGATTTACACTTTTGCTGATTGCTGATTAAGCCATCTCTGGCCCTTTTATATTTGTTGCGCATGTTGTCTCGAATATTCAAAAATCTTCTAGATCTCGCACATAAGACTTGTTGTTATGTTAAATGCTCAGTTTTCTATATTAGTTGTTAGTGTTTTATGATGTTTATGTTTCTTCTTGGAATATTGTATAAGAAAGTTGTTGTTGTCTTGTGTGTACAATATTTCCCAGAAAACTACGCACTTTGTACACAATATAATATGAAAACATCGCATTTTTTTGCTAAAATTGTCAATTTATATCTTTTTTAAAACATAATGTAAATTTATTTTTCGGGTATAATTTTTTAATAGATGAATAATTTTTTTCTTTTTGAAAAACGCTTGGCGGGCCGGATGTGGCCCGCGGGCCGTAGTTCGCCCATCACTGCTCTAGATGCTAAAAATATACATATTTTTACGTTTATACCTTTTATAAACGTTTTGTTATTTTGAGTTTAATAGTACAATACATTCGAGTTTTAAATTTAGTTAAACGATTTATTTACTTTCAAAACACACAAAATAAACACGATGGTAACTTTTTTGTGCTTACTCACTGATGACTCAGCAGCAAGTGGTGCTTTATTCGCTAAATTCCTGATGGTCGTTTTTAGTGACACAGGTAACTTATTTTATAATTATATAAATTTTTTAGCAGTTTATTTTTAAGCACTAGATCATTATTTAATAAAAAATATTTAAAAAACTTTTTTTTTTATTATTTTTATCAATATTTCGCCAAACCATTGGTTGGCATCATCAGGACAAAAAAAAATATTGATAAAAATAATAAAAAATAAAGTTTTTTAAATATTTTTTATTAAATAATGACCTAGTGCTTAAAAATAAACTGCTAAAAAATATTAAAAAGGTCAAATAACTATAATTATTAATTATATAAATTATTATTTCAGTTTATAATTGTAGTTTTAAGTCGAATGAGTTTTTAATCATCATTTTGTGTTTAGCGGCAGCTGGCTGGGCAGCGACATCTTTACGTGGCGGTATAACTGGCGTTTGTGTGTGTGTGGCGGCGAATGGGTATATAAAGAAGAATTTTATGAATCAGAGGCAAACAGATAACAGGTAATATTTTGATAGGAGCGTATCGCCCGAAAATATTTCTGAGTATCTTCGGCATATACTGTGAAGCCCCTAACTGCTGCAGTAGTTTTTACCCTGCCTGGTTTGTGCCTACAGTCGCTACAAGGAGTGACCAGAGTAGTGTTAAGTTGTGTTCAAGTGGTTGATACCCTGCACAATATCCAATGTTCTGGGTATTTTTCTCGTACAGTAACTATTATCTCGTAGCGCTAGCCACAGTAGCACCAGTGAGGTCACAAACTAGTGTAGTTGTTTTTACCCAGCCTGGTTTGTGTCTACCATTGCTACTGGGAGTGACCAAAACAGCGTTAAATTGTGTTCTAGTGGCTTTTTCGCTCATTTGGTTATTTCCCTCGTCGACGAAGTGTGGATATGTTGTACGTAGCACAGAGATACCTCTGCACGGCAGACGGAGCAATGGTGTGCAGAGGTATCTCTGGGCTGCTGTTAAGCAGATTAGTGGCAAATAAATGCTGAAAATTTATACAGAATCAACTAGCCGCCTTTTTTTTCAGCGTTTGTATTCATAGTGTCGTTACATAACATTACTCCATATTGTTGATGTTGTTATCATTCAATTTAGGCGCATGCTTGGCTGTTCGTTTGTTTTGTTCTGTATTAGTTGTTTTTTGTTATTAACTTATTTGGTAGAATTTCTTGTAAGCATATTGTCATTGTGTTGTGTGTGTAAGATTTTTTGGAAAACTACCCAGTTTGTAAAATGTACAGTGGGTCGTTTCGTTTACTTTTTTAATGATAATTATTTTCTTTTACAACTTAGTAAATCATCTTCGTAACAATATATAATGCAATGGTGTCCCTACAGAGAGAGGCAAAAAAGTAATAATTTAATACTACTTTTATATCAAGAATAGGGCTAGAAATGTCTTTTTTTTAAAGAAAGTGATGTAAGATGATATGACTACTGTACATACATTTTTTGCAAAAATTGAATAATTAACAGATTTGAGCTGACTGTCTGTAGAAGAACCTGTCCTACATACCGCAATGGTTCAAAACTTCGATATTTGCAAATTCTTAACACTGGTAAATCGGTTAATGCAACTTTTCAAACAACAACACTTCAATTAACGTAAGTTTGCCTACAAACATAAGATTCTCTCTTTCGTTTTGTTTTTAATAATAAATTTATAAGTAAATAAATTTAAAACTGCAAATTGTTGTGCACGAAATCTATTCTAAACGGTGGGAAAATTTGAGGTTAGGAAGAAAATTAACTTCAAACCCACACATTTTGCTAAAA
The DNA here is from genome assembly GCA_030448955.1 of Trichopoda pennipes. Taxonomy (NCBI): domain Eukaryota; kingdom Metazoa; phylum Arthropoda; class Insecta; order Diptera; family Tachinidae; genus Trichopoda; species Trichopoda pennipes. The sequence continues at coordinate 19,051,471 of JASKUP010000072.1, forward strand.
AGTTCAGTTTTATTGATACCAGTATAATATACAAATATGGAAATTAATAATGGAATTTGATGCCGCGCAAATGTTAATCTCTACATTCCCTCTATTGACAATTAAACACATTTTGCGATAAAGCTTCGTTTGTCTCGTCAATGCAGCACCGAATTTTTTAGAGCGTTAGTTGTTCACTTAAACTCGGTCTTTTAAATGGTGACCAAATGACATCGCCAAATCGAAAAATTACGTGACCGAGAAATGTCTCATGCTATGTGTGGCATGTGGCGCCATCTTGCTGAAGCCAAAGTTCACTGATGCCAACACTGATGCCAATTAAGGCCACACACAATTGATTACTATGGTTTGGTTGCGCAGCGATTTCTTTTTCAGTTTCGCAACATACCGCGACTTTCTTTGGGTATTATGGTTTCTCGAGGATTGTTTCTGAATCTTGTGTTCCGTATATGACAATGTTATTTGTTTATATAATCCCTTAAATAAAAATGAACCTTATCACTAAGGATGGTTTTGTTAAAAATTTGTTGTTTTCGTTCAGTTTTTCAAACAACCAATTCACAAACGTTCGATGCAAACAATGGTCGGTCGGCTTTAATTCTTGGAGTTAAACTTTTTGAAATGCCGATCTTTATGCAAAATGTTGCGTAAAGAGCTTTTAGCTACTGTCGCGAACATCATTTACTTGTTGTTCAAAGCTCATGGTCAATACTTCACTGTACAGCGGCTATGTTTGCATCACTGTTGCAACTACGAGCATATTGTTTTCGTCTACTGCCAGCAACAATTATGGGAATGTAGTAATTAAATTATGCATAGCGGTCTCCAAAGGCGCTTGATAATGAGGAAAAGTTGCTTGAATTTTACGAAGTGATGCAGTAACATTTTCACCATTTTGATAGCAATTTTTCACAATTAAAATTTTTTGATCAAGAGTGTAACCTTTTATGCTTAAAGTTTCCTTACTTTTCACTAAATAAGTGTCAAAGTATGATAGCTCAATTCTTGGCATTTAATCATTTGACAGACACTTTACTTCCAAACCTTAAATTTACCTATTTACCACCTATAGTGAATACAGTTTTAATATTGATACCCAGAAGAGATTGCAACAAAATCAATCTAAATTCACTTCCTCGACTATTTTTTTTTAACTAATTCTATTATTTTATTTTCTATTTTAGGTATTTGGAGTCAAAGATTGTGGTTAGCAAACGCCCAAACATTTGTGAACTAACGAAGGTCATGTGACCGATGCTCTTCCTACTTGATGATTTAATAAAAAGAAGCGAAATAAAAATAATATTTTCTATTAAATTGTGGGGATGCCCTCAACAGCAATTGGAAATGAAAATGAGATGTTATTATTTTGTAATTTCATTTTCACAATACCCTCGTATTTATTTCATTTCACATTCACACGGTCTCGAACATGAACTTCAAACAATGTGTCAAGGTGTACAACATTATTGTTTAATCCTAAAGCACGTGATCTATAGCTTTTAATAGAGATTTAGCATAAAAGTTTATTTCATGTGCTTAACCCATTAATGCCTGCCAATACATCCTTTAACCAAATTTTTAAATATGCACCTGCAGGCTCGTAAAAATTGTGAAAGTAAAAAAATTTTTTACCTTCTTACCTAAGACAGGGCATGAGTATTTAAATAAATGTGATATTATTTTATATGCGTAAAGCGATTTGTGTAATGTCATACTTTTGTTTTGATATATAAATATTTTATTGCTGCAGTTTGTTGGAATGATAATTCGGCAAGTTATACACTGAAATATTTTATGTAATCAATTGGTTTATTTATTCTTATTTCTACGTTTTTTATATTTTTAGGTTACGCGATGCAAAGCAACGAAAAATGGCTTCAATTGAAGAGCCCTATTTAGTCAGTCAATTTAATCATCACATGGGATGTGTGGACCTTTTATTATCGCATTCGAGTTCGGAATAAACAGTGGTATTGACCATTATTAGGAAATGCTTTTTATGCATCTATGTTAAACGCATCTAAGCTGTACTATCTTTGAGGTACCTGGAGTTCAACAGCTTACTTAGCGACCAACAATATGGTTTTCCTAGATGGCGCTCTTTCCTGTCAAAACAATGGTGAAACTCTATACATCTTTACGGAGCAAGTAAGGTGGTGGCTCTAGATATTTCCAAGGAGTTTGACCGAGGATGGCATGATGCAGTTATGTAAAAATTTGTTACTTTTGGTGTCGCTGATAATTTCTCAAGATTTTTAACGAGTTTTCCCAGAAATTACACTATACGAGTTGTTATAAGTGGAATTTAATCAGACGAGTTCGAGATTAATTCATGGATACCGTGAAGCTCTGTTCTTTCTTCTACCCTATTTCTTATTTTTCTAAATGACCATCTTTGTCAAATTTTGAACCCTATATACTCTTTCGCAGATGATAGCACCATTTGTCATTCGTACTCATTTTGTAATAGACTGAACCAGTTAGAGTTGAGTTCCAAATGAATTATATGCTCAATCACGATCTCGCCACGATCTCAGAATGGGGTCGTCTGAAATAGAGTCAATTTTATGGCCCGTAAGACACAATGTTGCATGCTTACGCATAGATCTGTATTCGAAAATGATGCAGCTCTTAATGTTCTTGGCAAATGTCAGTGTAGTGTATGATGAACTAAGCACATTTTTCAGATTTCTAAAGAAGCCTTCGAGTGCCTCACTCCATCCGATCTTAGTACTATTTATACCACCCATATCCGTCCAAAAATGAAATACAACTCTCATGTATGAGCCGGCACTCCAAAGTGTATTTTGGAGTTGCTTGACCGCGTACAGGAGAGGGCCGAGAGGCTCATTGAAGACAGTAGGATATCCAACTCTATTGATTGTCTAGGGCGTCGACGTATTTCACTGTTTTATCGTTACTACAATGGTAAGTGCTTTAATGAAATTAGATAATTTGTTCCCGTTACCCGCAAACTTTTGCGTTTAACTCGATTTTCGTTGAGAGCGCATCCATTTGTGGTTGATTGGTCGGTGAATCGCACCACACATTACAGGGAAAATTACTTTTTTAACAAAACAGTCCTTATGTGGAATAAACTCCCTCCAAAGGCCTTTCCTGGTCACTTTCAATGTAGGAAGGTTCAAGTCACATGTCCATAAACACTTCCTCCTCACCATAACCTAGTTTTCTAGTTCTGGCACAATGCATTGCATGCGAAGGGGTCCTGAGTACTGGTCCAAATAAAAAAAAATTTGAGAAAAAGCTCAAATGTCGCAATTTGGTTTTCGAATAAAGGCATATGAGTCAATAATGGTGAAATCAAATTATCAAAATCCTAAAAAAATAGTTAGTTTTGGAACGTAGATATGAACGCATCGATTTTTTAATTAGAAAATCTATCTATTCGTCATCGTTGTTTGCAGTGAGACAGCAAAACTGGATACGGATATTTCAAGTGCCTGGCGAATTTACATCCAGTTCCATGTTTCCAAGACTATCATAATATAGCAGCTGCAGATAAATCAAAAATGGCCAAGTCTAAGTAATTTATAGCTTTTGTTAAATTAATAAAAAATATTTTTTGTAGTTTTTTTAATCGACCTTTTTTTATCTTTAATAAATAACTCTTATTCTTTTTTAAGGTCTTTTTAAATTAAATTAACAATTTATATATTTTTCTTTTCGATATTTCGCTTTTCCTATGGAAAACTTTTTCAGGAAAAAATGTTAATTTAATTTAAAAAGACCTTAAAAAAGAATAAGAGATATTTATTAATAAAAAATATATAAATTAGCTTTTGCTATCTACGCCAAACTTCTTTTTTAGATAGAAAAATTGTTGTTTCACCTCATTAAAGACTGTTGGGTATTTAGATATCGTGTGCTGAGTAAGTGTCTTTACAAACCACTTTTAACCCTTTTTTATGTTAAAGAAGTGATATCTGAAGATAACTAAAATGGGCGGGAGCTTTAGGCATTTCCCATCTAACTTTGTTGGGCAAGGAATTTTCTAAGCACTTTCCGACATGGCAAAATCTCCATTTTACCTTTATGGAAAATAAAGGTAAAACGCGAAAACCTTTACTTTTTTAATTCTTTTTGGACTTACTAATCTCTATTTGTAAATAAAAACGTAACTCGAGGCCATTTTATATAATCTGGCTCTCACGAAATTTATTGTACTTTTGCCTGCCAGTTTTTTAGATATTTAAATGCCCACTAGGCAGAAATGGGTTAAATAATACAATAATGTACATATGAAAATGAGAGCACACACACACGATATTTGAACATAATTTTGTTATTTTTGCGAACACTAACATAAAATTGTACTTAATGTGAAATTGTTTTTGTATTTGCTAATAAAAGATAAGTATTAAAGTGTGTAAATAATGATTTTTATCAAGAAAAGTATACGGTAATTTTTCGTTTAATTTTATTTTCCATTAAAATTCTTCAACGCATGTAAATGCATCTAATGAAAGTCAAATTTGACTGTTCAAATTTAGATAACAAAAAATCAAATACAAAATCATTGCGTGTCACATAAACAAGAATAGAATAAGTCAATATAAGTATTTTTATAAATCTTTAAAATAAACAAGTATTTAATTTCTAATTTTAGAAATTAATAGTCGAACTATTTTAGTATTACAACATATGAATTAATTTACATGAAATATACCTGAACTTATCACGTATACTTTGAGATCTAAAATTTTATAAACAATGAAAAATTATATCCCAAAATTTTTTATAAATTTTTACTGATTATAAATTATTCCCATTTTCTTATTCATCAAATTAACTAAAGCGCACTACCAATAGCAAAGATATACGCATTATTAGCATTGCGTGATGAAAACTTTAAGACACTTTCCTTTGAATCAACATTATTTTCAATACTAGTGATGCTTTCACATAAAATCTTTAATTGCTTATTAGTTAAAGAACACAACTATTATCAAAACTAATAAATAAATGGCTTCCTTTTATAGACGTTATAATTTTTATCCCAAAAATATTGTTAATAAACATCTTATTATTTTAAGTTCTTTTATTGCAAAATAATAATACATTACATTAGAGTTTTTAATTAAGTTAAATGATTTATTTACTTTCAATACACATAAAATAAACATGATGGTAACTTTGTTGTCTTTATTCACTAATTGCTCAACTTGAATTCATTCATTTGCCCAGCAAGTGGTGCTTAGACGTTCTCTTACATACAAGAATATTATACTTTAAAATCACCTCACAGTGTTGCTGTTGTTATCATTTCAGCTTAGGCGCCAGCTTGTTTTTCTGTTATTAACTTATTTGGTAGAATTTTCGATAAGCATGTTTTTGTTGTACAAGATTACCTAGAAAACTATGCAGTGGCTCGTTTACTTTTCTTTTACTATTAATATTTTTTAAACTTAATAAATCATGGTACTAAATTGTTTGTTTTATTCCGCCTTTCAATTCCTCCTCTTAACGTACTGCCCGGCTGTTTGTTCGCAAATGGCGAGCACTTTCGATGTAAATACATCATCCTCATGCAAGGTTGTATTGCGTACTGGTAAGTCGGTACTTCTAGTCCAGGTTTTTATCCCATAATTGTCGTATCTACCTACGTAATCAGAATGTCAGCCATCTGGCGCTTTATGTGGGGATTAATTTTAATATTTTCGTCTGTTGTTATTATCCAGGTATGTGTGTCCTTCTGAGGGTGTTTTTGTTTGTTTGAGTTTATGATTAGTTTTAGTGGTGTAAAAATTGTGTCTGATGTTGTATTTACCTGTTCGTTAATAAAGTCGCTGTCAAAAGATTTTGTTTTATAGATTTCCATATTTTCAAGAATATCTAGTCTTCCTTCTTTTTTGCTAGGATGCAGTACAGTTATACACTTATCTATTTTCCTTGGTAAGTGTCCGTGATTTTTAAGGTGTAATGCAAAGTTGGAGCAAATCAGCAAATCTTGTTTTTAGTGTTCGTCAAGTTTGTTCTATATCAGCATGTTTACAGGTTCAAGTAAGTCTGTATTCTCCGCTGCAACTAAATTTGGCAGTTGTTTCTATCGATGTCCTAAGATTATGCTTCAGAGTGTTGCTGGTGTAAAATGCTGTGAGTAAATCTTCTTTGTGAAAAAGGTTAGTTAATCTATATATTTCTCTAGACCTGTGTAAGTAAAAGTGTGCCGTCATGTTATACAGGTTATCTCTTCGTCTTCTTTATTCCTGCTTTTAGTGTGTTGTATTGTCTAAGAATATTGTAGATTGTAGTGGGTTTGTAGCTTTTATTTTTAGTTATAGTATAAATTGTGTCGTTTTTTGTTGTACTTATCTAGAGTAAGTGGGATTATCTTGAGTCTATGTATCATATGTCTTAATGATGCTAGTTTATATTAGGTAGGGTGATTCGAGGTACTGTGCATGGTAGTGTCTTTCGTAGTTGGGTTTCTATAATGTCAAGTTTTAAACTGTCAGTTCGTCATGTGATGTCAAGATAAGGCAAATTTCCGTCCTGGTCTTTTTCCATTGTGTATGTAATGTTATTATGGATTGTGTTTAAGTCTCTTCTAATTGTTTGGTGTTATCTTGTTCGCGGATGCTTATAATGTTATCTAGGTATCTATAGTAAATGGATATTCTTTATTTTCCATCAGTGTCTTTATATGCAGTGATTCGAGATGTTGCAGGAGAATTTCCATGAAGATTGTGTAAGTTGGATTTCCCATACCGAGTCCGATAGGTAATTTGTAAAAATGGTTATTAAATCTAAAATAGTTCTATTTTATTATGGCTTTGTATAAATTATCTAGTGTGTTGCGTAGTACAACTAAGGTTTCTTGTTTTGGTATTGAGGTATAAAAATCTTTGATGTTTTGTCTATATTATCTTTTTTGTACATTTTATAGTCGTATTTCCTTTGTCCACTTTTGTAATTAGTAGGTCATTGTCCCGTAGCTTTGCCCTATTTTGTTTAGTAGTATTTTGTTCGCTTGAATTTATCTTTGTTTTATTGTATTCTTTTTTCGAGTACGTCGGCTAATTTGCATCTCACGTATTCCTGTCGGTCGGTTGCAAACTGAGTAATAATTACTCCGGCATCTACAATTTGTGATTGTATCTTGTCAATTTCACCAGCAAATAACAACTGCTTATGTTGCATTGATATATTTCTTATAACATGTATAAATTATGAAGGACAGGAGATAGACATGAACCTTGGGGACAACCAAGTTCGTATTGGCTTTCAGAATTGTAAGAGTCAATATGAACTTTAAAAGTACGCGCGGTAAGAAAACTTTGAATTTGTTGTCGACAGTGTAATTGGAAAAATTAAATTTAACATTTTAAAAATCAGACTGTCGTGCCGGACTGAATCATTTGTGGCTTTGATGTCCAAAAGTATTCAAGTTTCTAGTTTTCTAATTATTATAGCTTTTCTAATTACTATTGAGTAATTTTCTTTTAAAAATTTCCTTATTTCCTATTAATTTTCAAGTTATTAGTTTTAAACGAGAGTGTGAAAGAGTAATGAAAATATTTTTTATAAACAAGAAATAATAAAGCCAAAGCTATTCCAGTGATTTATTGCACTGAAACTAACGATTTAATAAAATGACGAATGAGTTAGATGGTTTTGTTAACAGAAAAAAGAAACAAATAAACAAAAGTAACAATAACAAATTGTTGTTATACGTGAGTCGACCTCTAGAAAATAATTATTTTGTTGTTAGAAATTAGTTTTACTAGAAATTAAACAAAAGTCATATTTTGTTATTCTTAGTGTAGCGTATGTTAAGCAGATAAGATATATATTCTTCAATGCTTTTGCAAAAAACATTAAACTCATAATTAATTAACGTTTTGAACTTTTGTTCACAAACATCAAAATTATTAACTTTGTTTGTTTTAATTTACTTGTAAAAGTGAACTGCTGAAAAAGTTTTTATAACTTCCTGTGCTTTAATTTTCATTTATTTATTTTTTGCAAAATAAATTTTTTTTATTTTCGTTCAATTTACTTGTAATATTTAATTTACCCTCGTATTGATTTTAATTCCTTTTTTTTATACAAAAATTGTAGTTTTGACAGAAATTTTTGTGATTGTCTGCATTGTTTTTTGCGGTTTCCAGTTTGTGGTGAAATTTGTTTTAAATGAAAATTTTTGGTGACACTCATGGTCTTTGTATTTGATTATTTATTTATTTACTTATTTCATTTTTCCATTTCTATTTATCCATTTATTATTAAATTGTTTTAATAAAAATGTTATGAAAATCGTTTTCGTTTTATTTTCCGGCATAGAGTTGGTTGAGTGTCAACTGAAAAGTTGTTAAACAATTTTTTAGTATTAAAATGATTGTGGAGTTTTTTGTGCATATGCATGCATCTATGTATGTATGCGTGCATCATAGAATTAAAAACATTAAAAACCAGCAACACTCTGAGATGTAATTTCAGGACATCGACAAAAACAACTGAAAAATTAACTTCCAGCGAATTATACCGACTGACTTGTACCTGTAAACATACTTTTATAGGACAAACTGAACGAACACTAAAAAGCAAGATTTACAGAACATAAACCTTGCAATACATCATGATATGCACGGATATGCATTAAGAGAAATAGATAACAAAAAAGGTCCAAGACTAAACATTTTTGAAAACATTATAAACGAACAGGTAAACACGACCTCAGGCACAATTCCACCACCACTAAAACTACTCACACCCTCTAACAAACGAAAAACGCCCTCAGACGAATACACTTTTTTTCTTTGGACCAGCGTGTTAAATGCAAAAACGTGCGAGTAATGGGAACAGGTACCCTAATTTTATTAGAGCACTTACCAATGTAGTAACGATAAAACTGTGAAATACATCCCACATTGCGTCGATGCTCTAGAGAATCGTTAGAGATGGATATCCTACTATCCCCAATGAGCCCTTTGGCCCTCTTCTGTATGCGATCTAGCAACTCCAAAATTTGTTTTGGGGCACCGACTTATAAATGAGAGTTGTATACCATATTTGGACGGATACGAAGATCGAAGGGAGTGAAGCATCTCTTACAGCGTTTAAGAAAACATAGGCACTTGAAAGCTTCTTTAGAATCCTGAAAAATGTGTTTATTTTAAACATCATGCCAAGAACATTAAGAGCTTCCGATTCCGTAATACTTATATCACAGATGCAGTATCATTTCCGAACACATGCGTAAGCATGCAACATTGGGTCTTACGGGCATTAAAACGACCCATTCTGAGATTATTGCGAGATCATGACTGAGCGTATTATTCATGCCTTGCGGAACGCACCTCCAAGTGGTTCGGTCTACTACTGCATGAATACGAATGACAAATAGTGCTGTCATCGGCGGAAGAGTATATAGGGTTACAAGTTTGACAAAGAGGGTAATTTAGAAAAATAAGAAAAAGGATAGGAAATAATAATAAAAGACGAAAATATTCGATTAGCACCGCATAAAATGCCAGGTGGAGGGCAATCTACCTAAACAAGTAGATACGAGCCTAATGAAAGAACTACATATATCCGAACGAACACTAGATTTCCTTCAATCACTACAGTCCAGAATACGGTTTGACAATATATCATCATATCGAAAGCGTTCGTCGGTCACATAAAACAAACAGCCAGCAAAGACGGTTTATACCGAAGAAAATGAGAACAGTATTTTATTTACTGGCGGAACAAATCCAAACAACTTAATACCAATTAAAAACATGTTTGACATAGTAAATAAAACCAATAAAACACATGCACACATATATACATATATACATACACATACATGCATATATATATACAAAAATATGTATGTATATATTCATGTGTATGAGATCACATTCACAGCTTACTTGTAAAAGTGAGCTGGTGGAAAAGTTTTTATAATTTCCTGTGCTTTAATTTTCGTTTCCATTTTTACATTTTAAATGCTCGCATATGCAATACAAATCTGTTAGATGAGAGTGTGCTTAAAATGTAATTTTCATATTTTTATTTTTGTCATATCCTCTGTGAGCAGTGACGTCTCATATGTAACCCACTAAAAGAAACTATTAAAATTTACATAAAGTAACACAAACATACTCTTTCTAAAACAAGCAAAAAAACTCTATTACAAACAAAAAAATGCCGTTATTCAAAAATATATAAATTTTTTTAAATCCCTAATTAATCTCGCAAACACTCAAAAATGTCTGTCAATAGAAAATATTTATTTTTGTTTAGAAAACACAAGTATTTCTCTTGTATTAACAAAAATTATTAAATAATTTTTCCTGAGCATGTGTTCTTTGTACCGTTAAATATTTTCCAGTTTTAACGGTACTCTGGTATGCTTTAACTGCAATATATTTCCAAGTGTATGAAAAAGTTGATAAATTTCAAGGTTGAACAACAAATACAAAAAATTTGTTTTAAACATGTGAAGTATAAACTCGAATAAGGACGGACATTTACTTGGTTTTAAAAAGTTTTAAACTTTTCCCTTAACCTTCTGAGCCCTTTTTAATCCCCTTTTAAATAAATTTCTTAATTAAAATTTTATTATTAGCAAACACAAAAAATAACAAATAATAGCAGTTTTAATTGACGATAAAATAATATAAAATCCTTTAAAGTGAAAAGCATTAAATTGCCGTCATATTTAAGAGATACGAACTGAATAAACTTTTGATGTTCTGGTTGAAAATCAATATTTTTTAGATGCGTCTTCTCAAAAACATTAGTTCAGCAAAAGATTGAATTCTGAATTCTTTGTTTGGAACTTGTTTTTCAATGGGCCAAAAAAAAAAATCCGGCATCTGGCAGTCTGTACAATATCTAGTTACAAGGATATCAACTAACGAAGCAACAACGAAGGTGACTTGCTAGCTTTTCTTTCCGAAAAATGATGCAGCTCCATACATTAATTTCGAGACAGTAAGGTGGTGCTCTAGATATTTTGGTAGAGTTTGATGCACTTCTGTTAAAACTGGTTGTTTTTGGTGTCGCTAATAATTTCTCCAGATTTATATCAAATTTTTTCAGGAATCGCACTATACGAGATGTATAGATAGAACTTTAGGATTTCAGCAAATGAGTTAAAGATTAATTCAAGGGTACCATTCTTTCTCCTGCCCTATTTATTATTTCCCTTAATGACCTTCTTTAGCAAGCCCTCAGCCCTATATACTCTTTTGCAGATGCCAGCACAATTTGTCACTCGCGTTCATTCAGTAATAGACCGAACCAGCTGAAGGTGGGTTCGAAGAGGCAAAACATAAATGATACTTCACTTCATCCGATCTTTGTACTATTTATACGAACTTTATCCGTCCAAAACTGGAATATAACGCTCCTGTATGGACCGGCCGCGTCCAAAGGCACATTTATCGGTCTTTATGGATTACTTGGGAGCCCAGTCCCCTGAAGGTTTGTTTTTTTTTTTTAAAAAGAAGAAGTAGCACTTCAGGCAACAATGCCTATTTAGCCAAGTACGGTGCTACATTCTTTAGGAAAAGGATAGAGAATAGATGAAACAGGTGGTGAAAGTAGAAGGATAGTCGGAAATTAACTGCCGTATATAAGACAGCACAGCGTCCAGTGACTATGCCTTCATCGCTGAGCAGCCCCACCGACAGTCAATTTTTATTTTTGTAGTGAAAAAAAACCAAGGTCTTCGTTGGGAATCGAACCCACAACCCCCATAGTTACAAGCTAGTACACTACCTATTAGGCTACAGGGGCACCCTGAAGGTAGCAGGGGTCAACTGGAAGCTCCACGTTATTTCCACGGGAATGAGTAAGCCTCAGAGTTTCACTAATTGTCTCTTTAGACTTTTAGCTGTTTCCATGACTGATTATTGAGGTTGGCCTTTTGGGAGTATCGTGGTGGTTGTGGTTTTTCGGCCCTCGCATGAATTTGGTTATGAGGGCCAGGATCATCTCGCCTTTAATAACACCAACAGGTGAATGAACCGGATCCAGCGAGCAGGCAAGTCATGTGTTCTGGACCAGGAGTTGGATAGTCTCCAGCTCTTCAGCAAGGAGTAGTGGTTTGCAACCCTGCTTTGAAACCACTGAAATTGCAATTAGGATAGACCTGTTGCTAGAATCAGTCTGATTAAGACTTACAGCCAGGTGCAGATGTAAATCTTATCACGAAATTACTACAATGTTAAGTGTTTTATTGAAGTTAGGGAACTTGTTCCTGTTACTTGCACGTTTTTGCATTAAACCTGTTTTTAGTTGAGAGCCCATCCATTTAGCCGGTAAACCGCACTATGCATTCAAGATTTCTCTTCGATTTTAAGCAGAACAGTTTGTATGTGGTATAAACTCTTTCTAGAAGTTTTTGCTGTCACTTTCAATGTAGGAAAATTCAAATTGAATGTCCACAAACACAACTCCCTCTTTCCTCCTCTCCATAACCTAATTTCCTAGTTCTCGGACAATACATTGCATGAGTACAGGTTATCGCCTGAGTTCCGGTTAAAAAAAAAATATTCCAAATCTTCCTCCTTATTCTCCTTCTCAAATTCTAATTTTGTTCTATAATTTAATGTTAAGTTCATTGCCGAAAAAAATTCTTCCTACACAAACGTTGCTTCTTAACAAATCTGTGAGATCCTGAAATGGGCTTGATTCAGCAGTTAACTTTTAATCAAAATATAATTGCTACTTCTGTGGGTCAAACAGAGGTCATCCGCTGTGTGGTGGGGAAACAAGAATGTGTAAAAATAATCTCTTAACACAGCCTAACTTCAAATTAGAAAAATAATGAAAATATGTGATAACAAGTATAACTGTTTATACGCTTATTAACTGGAAACTTAATTTTCCTGATGCCCTTAACTTAACTTATTTAATACGTGATATTCCAGTTTATATGGGCTTAAATTTTCTGGCATTTTGAAGTAATTTCGTTCAGCAGCTTTGATCCATATTTACTCTTTCCATGCATGTAGGTTCCCTTGTAGGCTAGTAGGTAGTGTACTAGCTGATCAGTGGGGGGTTGTAGGTTCAATTGCCAACAAATGCCTTGGCTGTTTTTCGCTACAAAAATAAAAATTAACTGCCGATGGGGCTGCTTAGTGATGAAGGCATGGTCGCTATGCTCTCTTATACGACAGTTAATTTGCGTAACTATCATTTTACTTTCACCACCTGTCTCATCACTTCTCTATCCTTTCCTAAAGACTGTAGCACGGTACTTGACTAAATAGACATTGTTGCCTGAAGTGCTACTTCTCCTTAAAGGAAAAAAAATATAGAGAAATCATTCCGGCTTTAGCCGCAACAATTATACTCAGCATGCATTCTTTTGAATGTAACCTATCCAACCCCGTTTCATTATTCACCACATCAACAAATTATACGTGTAGTGTAATACACATATTTTAGTTTCTTTAAGTTTGCTCGATATTCATTTTGGATTGAAATATTTAAACGCTTGCCGAGACTTGTTAATGCGGTCCACTATAATTCTTCTAGATCCTCCTAGATTTCCTTCAATTAGCAAAAAGTGTCAATTTCTTCAATCATTCGATTTTACGAATTTGGCCGCGTTCAATATTTGCCATGTTTAAATGCATAATTTTCGTTTTATTCTGGTAACATATATTTGAGCGATATGTGCTATATTTATATTATATATGTATATTTGAGCCGCTGTTACTTGTCACATTGCTTCGTAATTTAAAATATCAAAAGTCTTTTCAAAGTTATGGGTATATCATCCACATTCAATCTACTTCTCTATTATATTCTTAAGCTGTTTACGTATGCCAAGCATTGTTTATAGCGGTGAAATTGTCATTGCTGAGCCCATGGAATGTATTCGAAATTATATATCGCCCGACATTAGCTATTTATATACAATTAATTATTGCAAACTAAAATAACCAATTCATTCCCTATACCCTTCTCCATAGATAAAAACCGTATACAAGTGTTCGTCATTCCATTTGTAATTTTTGCTTTATTATTCCCTTATTCCATTTCGCATAATTTTTCGGTAGAAAATTTTCATCAGTCTTAATTTTTTCATAGAAAAATTTTGTCAGTCATAATTTTTCTAGCAAGAATTACGTTAGTCATTAATTTTCCACAAAGAAATTTTTTCATTCTTAATTTGTGTTATAGAAAAAACAATTTACCAGTCATTATATTTAAACGGAAAATTTTTATCAGTCATAATTTTTCTTGAAAAATTTCTACAGATATAGTTTGTCCTTAACTGTAACTTTTCAAGTTATACACTTTTTATAGAAAATTATCTTTAGTCATAATTTTGAATGAAAATTAAAATTGTCATAATTTTTCCAACAATATTTCTGTAGAATATTTTTATCAGTCATAATTTTTCTATGGAAAAATATTTCTTTAAAAAAAATTTCATCAGTTATAAATTTTCTTAAAAAAATTTCATTCGTCATAAATTTTCTTAAGAAAATTTTCTTCAATCATAATTATTCTATAAGTGACATTTCTTTACTCATAATATCCGCATAGCAAATCATCATCAGTCACAATTTTTTATAAAATATTTTAAGCAGTCATATTTATAATTTGTTTTCATTTTCTCAGTCATAATTCTGTTAAAATAAATTTCACAGATATAATTTATCCTTAAATAAAACATCTTCAGTCATAATTTTTTATAGAAAATTATCTCTAGACATAATTTTGTTATTTTTTTTTTTTTTAATTTTCTCAGTCATAATTTTGCTTAAAAGAATTCTACAGAATTTATCCTTAAATAAAACATCTTCACTCATAATTGTTCTATAGAAAATTATGACTAAAGAATACCGCAGTCATAATTTTGAATACAAATTTAAATTGTCGTAATTTTTCCAACAATATATCTGCAGAACATTTTCATCAGTCATAATTTTTCTTTAAAAGAATTTCATCAGTCATAATTTTTCTTAAAAAAATTTCATTCGTTATAAGTTTTCTTTAAAAAATGCAATAGATATAATTTTTCCTTAAATGAAACTTTTCAAGTTATACTTTTTTATAGAAAGTTATCCTTAGTCATACAGCAGTCATAATTTCGAATCAAAATTGTCATGATTTTTCCAAAAAAATTTCTTCAGTGATATTTTTCTGCAGAACATTTTTATCAGTCATAATTTTTCTATGAACATTAACATTTCTTCACTCATAATATCCGCATCAATCATCATTAGTCACAATTTTTTATAAAACATTTTAAGCAGTCATATATTTTTTTTTAATTTTCTCAGTCATAATATTGCTTAAAAAAATTCTGCAGGTTTATCGTTAAATAAAACATCTTCAGAATACCGCAGTCATAATTTTGAATGAAAATTTAAATTGTCGTAATTTTTCCAACAATATTTCTGCAGAACATTTTTATCAGTCATAACTTTTCTTTGAAAAAATTTTCATTAGTCATAGATTTTCTTTAAAAAAATTTCATAAATTTTCTTAATTTTTCGTAAAAAGTTTCATTCGTCATAAGTTTTCATTAAAAAATGCTATAGATATAATTTTTCCTTAAATAAAACTTTTCAAGTTTTACTTTTTCTATAGAAAGTTATCTTTAGTCATACAGCAGTCATAATTTTGAATGAAAATCAAAATTGTCATACTATTTTCAAAAAAAATTTTCTTCATTGATATTTTTCTACAGAACATTTTTATCAGTTATAAATTTTTCATTGAAAAAATTTTAATCAGCCATAATATTTCTTAAAAATAATTTCATCAGTCATAAATTTTCTTAAAAAAATTTCATTCGTCATAACTTTTTTTAAGAAAATTTTGTTCAATCATAATTATTCTATAAGTAACATTTCTTCACTCATAATATCCGCATAGCACAATTTTTTATAAAACATTTTAAACAGTCATATCTATAATTTGTTTTCATTTTCTCAGTCATAATTCTGTTAAAAAAAAATTCCACAGATATAATTTATCCTTAAATAAAACATCTTCAGTCATAATTTTTCTATAGAAAATTATCTCTAGACAAAATTTTGTTTAAAAAATTTCAGCAGCCACAATTTGGTAACAAAAATTTTTATCAGTTATTATTGTTCCAAAAAAATTTTTTATAATAAAAATTTTCATAATAAAAATTTTTTTTATAATAAAAATTTTTTTATAAAAAATAAAATTTTTTTATAAAAAAAATTTTTTTCTATAAATAAAATCTCATCAGTCATAATTTTTCTTAAAAAAGGATTCATCAGTCATAATTTTTCTATAAGTAAAACTGCTTCAATCATAATTTTTATATAGAAATTTATCATCAGTCATAATTTTTCAAAAAAAAAACTGCTTTTTCTTCTTTTTATATAATGAAATAAAAATGTCATAATTTTTCCCAAAAAAAAAAATACATCACGCAAATTTTGTTTCTAAAAAAAATTTCATCAGCCATAATTTTTCTGTAAAAAGATTTCATTAGTCATAATTTATCTACAAAAATAACAACCGTGTTGTTATGAAACGGTGTTTGCGTATGCAGAAGTCGTGCAGATATAATTTAGAATTTTTTGCTATTCATCAATGTGTTTTAAGCAACGGTAAGGATATCAAGACAAAATAAATGGGGAGCACATGTCTAAATTCCTTACGTTTTTTTCCTTGGTGTTATCTTTTATATTTTAATTGTTTTATTTTAGAATCATTGAAAAACGTTAATTAAAATTAATTTCATTTACTAAAAAAATTGGCATAAAATTGAATTTCGTTAGAGACAACATTTTGCCTTTAATTAAATTATAAAAGTTTTAAAGTGTCATGTACTACACATTTTAATTCCACCTCGTATTTAACGAACACACAACAAACAACAATTACTTGGAATATTTAGTGGTAAGCACGCCCACATAATTAATTTACTTGCAATTTATATACTTTTAAATTAAAATCTTATCAGCAACCCATTAAATATCTTTTAAGGTTGTAAAAACCAACAAGTATTCATTTCAAAGAAACACCTGAGTAACATTAAATAACACAAATTTAACTCATACATTAAGTTAAATACAAAAGTATTCGTACGCTTATGGAGTCAAGATTTGGTCAAGAAATCTTCAGTGTGTTCTAAGGCAGCTTCGCAACAGTGTGCTTGTTGTTCTATGGAAAACCACTTGTAGGATGTAACCGACCACATGGTTGTTTAGTGAGCGCCTTTTATCTCAGTTATGATGGTTTAAGATGGGAAATTGATACTTACGTAAACGATTAAACTCCACGGCCGCCTAGCAAATAACCGACGGGAACATAAATTAATTTCCAGTATTGTCAGCAAGAAATGCTGAGACATTTTGAAACCTAGACTGTGGCTGTGAATTTTATGGTGACCATTAAAGTTTGCGGATAGTGTGGTAGCGTAATAGCAAAATGAATTGATACATTATTGAAAATAATGTCTATTGTTAGCCACTTCTTTATCCTGTTTTTCTGGTAGTATATAGATTCGGCGCCAGCAGAACTGCTCCGGTTTTGAAATAAAAAATTAATCAATCCGATTTCTTATACCTTGTCCTGAAGAGAAGTGTATTCCAGTAAGGTTGTTCTACATCGATTGAAACACATGGCAGAAGGGGCAACGTCTGGGCAATAAGACGTGGCTCATCCGCCTGATCGATCTTGCAGTATGTGGCCAAGGATTGTCATGATGGAAGATTATGGCGTTATGTTTGGTTGAATATTCTGGTCGTTTTTCGTTGATTGCTCTTTTCAAACGAATCCATTGTCCCCTGTGATCTTCAACAGCTTATAATGCAAAACACCCTTCTGATCCAACTTAATACATAGCATTACCTTAGCGTCACAGATATAAAGCTTTAGCGTTGATTTGGCTGCTTCGTCGGGATTTACTGCTTTCTTGCAACTAGTTTAACACTATATAATACGATTGATAGGGGATTAAGCGGTTTCACAAGACTACATTCTTTCCCCTACCCGATTTCTTATTTTTCTAAATGACATTTGACACTCTCTGTCATTCGTATTCATTCAATAATAGACCGAACTACTAGGAGGTGGCTTCCGAAAGCCAGAACATGAATAATACGCTCAATCACGATCTCGCAACAATCTCCGAAGGGAGTCGCGTGAATATATACGATTTTAATGCCCATAACACTCAATATTGCATTCTTAAGCATAGATCTGTTTTCAGAAATGTTGCTGCATCTGTTACTATGGGCGATATAAGCATAAAGGAATAATGTTCTTGGCATAAAAATTCTGTATAATGTCCGATAGACGAAACCTATTTTTCAGTTTTCGAAAGAAGCTTTCAAGTGCCTCGGTTTTTTAAAATGATCTAAAAGATACTTCCCTCCATCCGATCTTTGTACTATTAACATCACCTATATCCGTCCAAAAATGGAATACAACTCTTATGTATAGCCAGGTGCCCCAAAGTATATTTTGGAGTTGCTCGACTGCGTACAAGGGAAGACCAAGAGACTCGTTGGGCATAGTGGGGTATCCAACACTATTGATGCTCTAGAGCATTGATGGAATGCAGGTTGTATTTTAATGTTTTATCGTTACTATTTTAGAGAAATTAGAGAAATTGTTCTCGTTACTCGTACGTTTTTACGTTTAACTCGATTTTCGTTGAGAGCGCATCCTTTTGCGGTTGATTGGGTAGTGAACCGCTCTACTCATTACAGGGAAAATTAGTTTTTTTTTAGCAGAACGCTTCGTATATGGTCTCAAGAAGTCTTGCCTGTCACTTTTAATGTAGAAAGTTCAAATCGAATGTCGACGAATGTCCTCCTCCCCATAACTTAAATTCCTAGTTCTGTACAATGCATTGCATGAGTAGAGATCATCCCCGGAGTGCTGGTTTGAGAAAAAAGAATATGAATCCATCGTGATATAGGTTATTTCTGGTGAAACTTTACATTTGTTTTTATCAACGATGCTAAATAAAAACGAAATCAAGCAACTTACCCGCCAATTTTGTTTTTTTTTTTATTGTAACTAAAACAACTTACCCGCCAATTTTAAATTGGTTGGGTAAATCAAGAATAACACTGTTTCTATTTATGATATCGCTATATATTAAAATCCTTCATTAGAAGCTGTAAAGTATTTTGAAAAAATTTTTCATGTTGTCCAGATTTAAAACAATTCACTCTTTTAAAAGCACTTTGTTCAAATTAATTTTAAAGTCATTAAAGACATCTGAAATACGGTGCCGCTTTGTGTCACTATAATTTACAAGATTTTGTTGCAGCTGATAATTTAAAATCAAGTAGAATGTAACTTTTAGCAAAACTTTCTACTCCTCTATTCACATTTGTATACGCATGTACCAAAGAACATCATCTAAGTTGTTGGCATTTATTTATTTATTTTAAACAATTTATATTTTATGCCATTAAATTATCTTTATTAAACTCATTTGTTAACAAATAAATACGATTTATTTCTTTAAATTTATTAAACATAATTTTATATTGCACACAAACATACACATAAACACTCAACACAGATTAAATTAACATCCCGTAGCCGCACAGGCAAATGCACACATGTGTTTATCTTATAAACGGATAATAATAATAATAATAATATTTTCCAAATCTAGCTCTTCCATAGCTATAGAGTGTTTTTAAAGAGGTATACAACTTTGAATTTTTAAAATTGACATGAAGTTTGCTTTAATAGAAAAATATTTTTCTAGCATTATAATTTTAGTATGAACTCAGGCATGGCTAACTCGGACATAGTCTATTCAATAATTTTTTCCAATATTTGTGGCCGTATATAAGCGAATGTTGTCCTCCAAATGGTTAATCGCTTAGGGCCTATTGGCGTAAACTAGTGCCTTAACATTCCCTTAATTTTCCACAGAAAATAGCCTAGTGGCCTTAAGTCACACGATCTTTAAAGGCAATTCATAGGTTTACAACATGAAACTACAATATGCTTCCTTCAATAAATCAATTTTGTCACGAGATATTTCGTTATAAGATTTGCATCTGCACCTGGCCGTAGGCCTTAATCAGATGATGGTCAAAACACTGGGAATTAAAAGCAACATGATTCATGCCCTAGGAAGCCGAGGACTAATTGTAGCAACAGGTCTTTCCTAGTTGCAATTTGAGCGGTTCCAAAGCAGGGTTGTAAACCACTGCTCCTTGCTGAAGAGCTGGAGACTATCCAGCTCCTGATCCAGAACACATGACTTGCATGCTCACTGGATCTGGATCATTCACCCGTTGGTGTGATTAAAGGCGAGATGGTCCTGGCCACAATAATCAGTTCACACTTGGAGCCGCAAAACCACAGCCACCACGATACTCCTGAAGGGCCAACCTCAATAATCAGTCAGAGAACAGTTAAATGCCTAAAGAGACAAATAGCGGAACTCTGGGGTTTACTGATTCCCATGGAAATAACGTGGAGCTTCCATTTGACTCCCTGCTTGCTTTCAGGGGCTGGACTCCCTTATACCCCAAGCAGTACAGGTCTAGACCGATAAATGTGCCCCTGGGGGGAGCATGTCACGAGATATATGGCATGATGCGAAGTTGTGTTGGCATCACAGTTCCCGCACATAATGGTTGTTCAATTGATTAATGAAAAAGTCAGTTATCATGGCTCTGTAGCGATCATCATTGACTCTACGCGTTCTGACCAGTATCGTTTTATAGAAAGTACGGACCAATGATTTCACCAGCCCATAAATCACACTACAAACAGTCAGTTTTCTATTAATATATCCATTCAAATATTCCCTTCAAGCTTCACGTATAGCACAATTGACATCGATACAGACTAGGATACGCTCCCTTTACATAAAAAACGGCAAACTTAACAAGGAAATATATAGAACTCACCTACAGGTAGCTAACATTTTGACTAGATACAATTTATACCATATATTTCGATAGGGTACAAATTCATATGAATGGAAACTATAAACGAATGGAACGAAAATTTGCAAACCTAATAAAACGGGCCGACAATCACATCCAAGGAGAATTTCACATATGTGGCAAAAACCTAACAGACATACGATTCTATGACAACTACACAAAACTAATGGAGACAGGACTGAAACATAATATACCTTTTGACAAGATACAACGAACAATTGAAATACAAATTCTAGACGCTGAACACCAACCGATAAGAACACGTGAGACACAAAGTAGCCGACGTTCTCGAAAAAATGATAAAAGAATACAACAACACAGGTGCCTCTGTAGGCTAGGTAGATAGTGTACTAGCTTGTAAGTATGGGGGTTGTGGGTTCGATTACCAACGAAGGCCTTGGTTTTTTTTTCACTACAAAAATAAAAATTGACTGTCGGTGGGGCTGCTCTGTGGGGTCGCTGTGCTGTCTTATATACGGCAGTTAATTTCCGACTATCCTTCTACTTTCACTACCTGTTTCATCTATTCTTTATCCCTTTCCTAAATAATGTAGCACGGTACTTGACTAAATAGGCATTGTTGCCCGAAGTGCTACTTCTCTTTTAGAAAAAGAACAAAGCAAAGATAAATCCAGACGAACAAAAAACTGCTTAACAAATAAGGGCGAAGCTACGGGATATTGACCTACTGATTACAAACGCAAAACAAAGGAAACACGACTGCAGTAATGTACAAAAAAGATTATATAGATAAAACACAATAAGTTATACGATACCAACTGCACTTAATTTAAAAATGATCCAACTGAATCTCTCCAAAAGGAAATATGCAGCCTACTAAAATCCTGCATAGTGTTTGCGGACGTAAAAGCACACAAATACATGAACTGGAAACCAGGACCACCAAACACTTAAAACACAACTGAAATTACACAAGAAAAACATACCATTGCGAACTACTGACCTGCACCAGCACGCCCTACTTAAAGAAAAGATAAATTTACAAAATACATAAGAACACACAAGACCTTGTCGAAAATTTAAAGATATCCAGATAACCGAAAATACGCGACTGGTTTCCAACACAAGATACCTTAAATATCAAATGCAACACGCTAGACAATTTATATAACAACCAATATCCCCCTCGGAGGCACATTATCAGTCTTTATGGATCATACAACCATCTACACTTGTGTATTGCGAAGGTAAAAAGGGGCCCAGTCTCCTTCAAGGCTAGCAGGAGCCAACTGGACAATCCACTGTATTTCCACGGGAATCAGTAAAGCCCCAGAGTTCCCCTATTTGTCTCTTTAGGCATTTAGCTGTTCTCTGACTGATTATTGAGGTAGGCCCTTCGGGAGTATCGTGGTGGCTGTGTGTTTCGAGGCCTTCGTTTGAGTCTGTGGGTCGGATCATTCACAATGAACACAATGAATGGCCCATGTCCAGTGAGTATGAATGCCGTCATGTTCTTAATTATATTAAGCTTCATGCATTCTGGACCTGGAGTTGGATAGTCTCCAACTCTTCAGCAAGGAGTCAAAGCTGCAGCCTACTTCGGGCTTTTGAAGTTGCAACTAGGAGTGACCGGAGGATATACGTATCCGAAGGCCTTCTAGGGCAAGGATGACGCTACATTTCATCCACAGTGCTAATGATCTACTAAACTGATATTGGCCCACGCGGCTAGGTGCAGTTGTAAATCTTATCACGCATGACAACCAATATATCACCGTTAATTACTGCAATGACGATAATAAAAATAGAAATGCTTTAGACTTAATAACCACTTTTACAAA
This sequence comes from Trichopoda pennipes, assembly GCA_030448955.1. NCBI lineage: Eukaryota > Metazoa > Arthropoda > Insecta > Diptera > Tachinidae > Trichopoda > Trichopoda pennipes. The sequence continues at coordinate 19,074,173 of JASKUP010000072.1, forward strand.
TTACCTAACGGACTGGGCATAGGAAACCCAACTTCAGTTATCTTCATCGAAATTTTCATGCAACATCCCGAAGTACGTAGATGACATCATATGCAACCGCGAACAAATTCTAACAGACTTAAAGACAAGACAGAAATTTGCATTATCTTGAAACTATAACCTTGACACTCACTAACACACATCAAGGGAAACAGATGAATATATGACATTACTAAATCCTAGCGAAGAAGAACGAAAACTAGACATTCTTGAAAACATGGAAATCTACAAAACAAAAACTTTTAACAGTGACATTATAAACGAACAAGTAAACACGACATCAGACCAAAAATTTACACCACTAAAATTAAACATACACTCGAATAAACGGAAAACTCTTTCAGACAGACACACGTACCTAGATAATAATAAAAGACTGAAAAATTAAAATTAAAAATTAACCCCGCATAAAATGGCGGGCATTCTTTCTATATGAATAGATACGACCTTAGTAAAAGAACTTCTTAAACCCCAACACTACCTACCTACCAGTTCAGTTCAGAATATGGCTTGAGAATGATGTCTTCACATTAAAACCGCTCGCCGTTCATACCGAACAAACAGTTAGCAAAGACGGAAAGAAATGACAACAAAAGTAAACTTCATCGCTAAACGAAATTCGCTTATGAAAATTCGGATCAACGGCAATCTTGCTGTAGTCCTAATTTCCCCCTCAGGGGCACAGATAGTGTGATTCGTTTTACATCCGCACCTGGCTATGTATCCTTAATCAGATGGTGGACAAACTACAATTGTATAATTTGGAATGTCATACATGCGTCCTAGGAAGCCGAAGACATAATTCTAAGCAACAGAACCCTCTAGTTGCAACTTTAATGATTCCAGGGCAGGGCTGCAAACCATCACACCTTGTTAAAGAGTTGGAGACTTTCAACTCCTGTCCAGAACACATGTCTAGCATGCTCACTGGACTGGATCATTCACTTTGTGTGTCATTATCCGTGAGATGATCCTGGCCACCATAAGAACCATTATAAGTAATATGGGACCGCGAAACCACAACCACCACGATACTCCCATAAAGGGCCAACCTCAATGATCAGCCAGAGAACAATTAAATGTCTAAAGAGACAAATAATGAACTCTGCGGCTCACTGATCCCCGTGGAAAAAAAGTGGAGCTTCCATATGACTCCCTGCCTGTCTTCAGGGGACTGGGCTCCCTTTTTCCCCCAGTTGCACAGGTCTAGAAAGCTGTTACGTACTATAAAAACCATAAATGTGCCCCCGGGGGGTCCCCTAGGGGGCACATTAATATGTCTCAATAGAATCTCGCCATTAAGACATGTGTCACTGGGGGTAAAAGGGAGCCCAGTCCTCTAAAGGCTAACAGGAGCCGACTGAACACCTTCCACTGATTTCCACGGGAATCAGTAATACCCCAGAGTTCAGCTGTTGCTGTTCTCTGTCTGATTATAGAGGTTGGCTCCTTGGGGGAGTATCGTGGTGGTTGTGGTTTCACAGGCCTTCATAAAATGATTAAAGGGGCCAGGATCATTCATTTTTGACCAAGAACACAGGGTAAATGATCCAGGTCCAGTGAGCAAGCCATGTCATGTATTCTGGGTCAGGAGTTGAAAGTCTCCAGCACTTAAGCAAGAAGTGGAAGTTGCGGCCCTGTTCTGAAACTGCAAGTAGGAGTGACTAGAGGATAGAGTCATTCAAAGCCTTCCTAGGGCGTGGGTGATGCTACATATCGCCCAAGTGGTTTTATCCACCACCACGTTATGGCTTACACAGCTAGGTGCTGATATAGTAAATCTTATCACGTTGTAGTCAATTTGAGATGCCAAATCAAACTAAACATTAATCACTTACAAATGGCAGTCAGCTAAAAAAAATGTTGCCCCTGTAGGCTAGTAGGTAGTGTACTAGCTTGTAAATATGGGGGTTGTGGGTTCGATTCCCATCGAAGACTTTGGTTTTTTTTACTACAAAAATAAAAATTGACTGTCGGTGGGGCTGATCAGCGATGAAGGCATAGTCACTGGTCGCTGTGTTGTCTTATATACGGCAGTTAATTTTCGACTATCCTTTTACTTTCACCACCTGTTTCATCTGTTCTCTATCCCTTCCCTAAAAAATGTAGCACGGTACTTGACTAAATAAAAGTGCTACTTTTCTGTTTATTACTTTTATTTTTTTATTTTTTTTTTATTTTTTTTTTTTTATTATTTCATATTTAATTAGTGCTACTTTTCTTTAAAAAAAAAATTATCCCTAGAAAAAACACCCTTTACATACATAATTTTATTTTTGGAGAACGAAAATAATAAATAAAATTGTGAATACGATACAATACGAATTTCACATTGAGCAGATAAATTTTAATTCATATCAGTTTTATTTTTCCTTTTATATTTATTATCCATGATTTCAAGAATGATTTATTTTCTTATTTTAAGACCTGATTATGCGTATTCACTGATATAGTGTTAATATGTTGTGTGTTTTGTTTATTTGCTTTTGGACAGTTAACGAAAGTTGTTAAAATACTAAACATGATATAAATTGAATGATTTTATTACAGTTACGACTGTCAGCTGGGATTGATTTTTAAAAATTTCGAAATCTTTTGAAATTTTAAATCATGCCAAGCGTTTGTTATAAATGCGGCTGTTAACTTCATATAGCAAATTATATTGTTTAGCAAAAATTTTAAATTTCTAGCAAACTTCGGTCGTATTTTTTTGGCGTCCCGGAAAACAACAACAACAACAATGCATTAATAATTTTATTTTTTACATCAGTTGAAATTAAATTGAAATCACACCTGATTGGCCATAAATGTCAACATTAACTTGAAAAATTGTCTTTATCGACAATAAATGATAATTTCAAATGAGTTTAATCATGTTTGAGTAAACTCAACATGCAGCGTTTTTACACATCGCACTGTTTCCTTTATAAAGAAGCAAAAAACTATTTTTTTAACGCTACTTTTATTTATGAAAATGTAAGATTTTTACGGTGTGTAAATTGACAAAAGGGTAAAATTGAAAATTTTCATCTTGACGCCCTTTCGTGAAACCACTGCTGCTGTTTATATGTGAAATGATCTAAAACAAGAAAGTTACCCGTAAAAGATGCCAATAATGTATCACAAGTATTTCAATATCCTTTAGGTGATACCAAGGCCGAGTTAACAGTATTTGTTTTGACAGGTCATTAGTTTCGTAAGCAGCATACAAAGTGCTAAAATCTGTTTTTAACTATTTCTGCTGGAATTGTTTTAACGAAAAGACAAATGTAGAACACTTTCTCTTACCCCAAGTACTGAGTAAATGTCACTGCGAATGAATACGAGGATTCACTTTTATTTGGGTACGGTTTTCCGTCGACCCTCGTCAAATTTGGTTTGCAAACAAACCGGTTTTGGCCGTTTGCCATCTTCAGTGTTCTCTTCGTACTCATACGAGGGGATTCACTTGTTAATAGGGATATTTTTATTATCGCTGATATCAAATTAGGGAGTATTTTTGAAATTGAAATGAAGATATTTAGTTCAGGGGTAGGGACCAAACATAGCTTCGAATTCCATTGTAATTTAATTGTTTGGATTTGTTCCGCCAGTAATAGAAATATCGTGCAAACTATCTAGAACGCGGCTTGATAATAATGTCATCGCATCGAAAGTGTTCACCAATCGTATGGTGTAAAACTAATAAATCTAAAGCTCAATCATTTGCGTGTCACCTGCAACGTCCATGCATTTTTTATAATTTTCGTTATAGTCATACCAATTATAATTGGAGAATTTGGCAACTAATTAGTTCCCTTAGGAGCACCAGATAAAACATTTCCACGAATTAATAATATAAGTTTTCGATTAATGCCACATGCATTAAATCCGCCTTCCAACCTTATTCCATCATCAGTAGAAGCATAGACAGTCTATTACCTATGGATTGACCGATAAAACACATTAAGTTACTTTAAGTTATAGATTAAATAAAAATATACAGCCGTATGCATAAAAACTTAAAGCAGGTTGAACTGCCGTTGCTAAGCACAATTTCCTAAAGTTGTATTAAAAAAACGCTTTTACCTTAAAATACACTCGTTAACTTTAAAGTAGGAAAAACCTACTTTAAACCTACAATAAATTGACAATTCAATTTTATTATTGAAAGTTTAAAAACAAATTAAATTTTGATGTTGTTAATTTTATAAACTTTAGCTAGTCAGGCCTAACATATTCCGTGTCAATAGAAACTTTTTATTACAATAATTTACTTACAATATAATATTGATTATATTCTGAACTTAACATTTAGACAAATTTCAAAAACCAATTGAACTTTAGTAGAAAACAAACACAATTTAAATTAAATAGAACGTTTAAATTTTTGTTATTGCAACACTGTAGTTGGTGTTTATATTATCCGTGTCTTCTTTTAGGTTCATAGTGTTGTCAATGTTTTGTTAAATGCGGAGACTTTCTATCGTGTATCTTACCCTTTGTTTGCATTCTATGTCCAAAATCTTGACTTTTTCAAAGTCAGCTGCATGTCCAGTAATAAATATGTGTTGTGATAATGCTGTTGTCTCCTTTCGTTTTGTAATATCTTTTTTATATTCACTTATTCTTGTCTCTAATTTTCGTTTTGTTGTTCCAATGTATATTAGATCACAGCTCTCGTTATCACAGCCTTTGCACTTTATCTCATATACAACATTGCATTGTTTTTGGTTATCTGTTTTATCCTTCATGTTTCTGAATATTCTGCTCAATGTGCTGTTCGGTTTATATGAAAATTGTATTTTGTCAGTTTTTATTATTGCGTTCAGGCTTTTGCTATCAGTCAAACCTGGTATAAATTGTACACCGTAGAAAGTTGGTTGTGGATTGTTCTTATCATTAGTAATGTTAGTCTGAGGATAATCTGTTTTGAGTTTAATTTCCGCTTCTTTTATCAAATTGTTTATAAGTTTTACTGGGAAAATTGTTGCGTCTTAGTATTGTCGTAATTCTATTTATGTTCCTGGTGTAAAATTGATCGCCACTAACATTTAAAACTCTAAAGATGAAACTTCTTGCAGTATTAATTATCTGTTCCATGGGTTGCGTAGCATTAAAATTCATTAATCTCCCAGACGCTATATCCTTCGCATGCCAATCGAAAAGTATTCCGTCATTTTTTCGTTGGATTGTTGTGTCCAAATATGAGATTTTTCCATTTACCTCCATCTCCACAGTAAATTGTATCTTTGGGTGGTAACTGTTCAAGGAGTTTAGAATTTCATCTTTGTCGTCAAATTTAATTATAGCTAAAATGTCATCTACATATTTATATTTATATCTTCTAATTCAGTTAATGCTTCGTCTAATAAGTTATCCAGTATAATATCAGCTATAGTGGGTGAAAGAGGGTTACCCATTGTTTATAATAAACTGAGCTATTTATTTTAAAAGTGGCATAAGTCACTTTGTTTTTGTCATCTTTTTTATTTTTAATTAGCTTATAAAACATTGAATTTTTAGCCAATTCACTTAGTCTGTATTTATTTTTCATTCTGAAACGGATTTTTCTATTGATTGTGTTGAAATAAAATCTTTTTTCTCCATGTTGTGTACTGTGAAGGATTTATTAGACAGGGGGCTATTAGTACCATTACTATTTTGTCCTTTACATAAGTCACTATGTGCAATAATAAGCTAAGCGAAGCAACCTCCTGAGAATAAAAAAATAACAAAATAATGTGTAGATATCACTATAATATAGTTCAGTAAACAGTACTATTCTTTCGACCTAATAAAAATAAGTCCAATAATCACAACAATACTTCACATACACTTATTACATGTTTCCATTTCTTTCACACTAAGCTCCGCAATTAATTTCCTAATTACAGCGACTAACGTCATTTTCAAAATAAACATTTTTGTTAGACCGTTAATTATCAACACTCCTCTCAAACAAATCTCAATACTTCTTAACTTATTAATTTCAAATTTATTAAAAATGAAAAAAAATTGTTCGGCTTAGTTCACAGTTGTACTTTGTTATTCGAAAAATTTTTAAAAATGTTTATTAAAACAAATTGAAGTATACAAATAATAACAAAAACTAAAACATAACATGCCGTTCAATATAAAATATTTTTACATCATTATCTTATATTTAACAAAAATATAATTATAATTGATTATTTAAAACAAAAGTTTTATTGATGTACATATAATCAAAACAAAGCTCGTTATCCGAATACTTCGTTTTTTAATATGAAGAAATTCTTTGTAAGTTCTTTGTAAGCCTTGAAAATTAAGCTTTTTTGGGTGCTTTGTTTTTTATTAAAAAGATTAATTAAAAAACAAAAAGAAAATAATTTTGCTGAAAGCAATCAAAACATTTTTTATTCATAAATAATATTCATTTTTTTACATCGTTAACTACAAAGTGACAACTAAAAACAGTGGCATTGCTAGAATCAAAATACTAGTTTTACTAAAGCATATATTAGCTAAAGTACTGTTTTTGAATACCATTTTGTTAGCCTTAAAGTGTTTGTTTAAAGCTTTAAAGCTCAAGTAAGCATTTTTTAGACATACGGCCGATAAACTTTAAAAAGTTTAACTTAATTGTGGCAGCATCAACAACATGCTAGTTTTGACATTTAGCTTTTTTTGACGTATTCGTAGTGGATACATTGGCAATTGTTACAATGAATTCAATTTCCCTTGAAAATCGCCTTAAAATAATTAAAATCCACTATGAAAATGGTGGTTCTGTTAAAGTTACATTTCGTAAAATTCGTGATATTTTCGGACAACATAATCATCCTTCTGAGACCGCTATTACGAATTTGGTCGCTAAATTTAAGTCGACAGATTCGATGCTAATTTGCGAACACCAACACGTATTCGCAGCCAGCCGTAAGCCACAGTCTTGAAGCAGATCCAAATTTATCAGCTCCTCGACGTTCTCAACAAATAGAGTTATCCAAAACCGCCACATAGTAGCATAAGAATTTGACTTTGAAACATTACGAGGTTCAACTGGTGCAGGATTTGCCATAGATTCACATCGCCGTAGTTTAGCTCAATTCATTCAGGAGCAACCGGCTGGTTTTTCTGAAAAAAATATTTTTTTCAGACAACGTATATAGTATTATAAGAAATCTTATATACACAAGACAACAACAACATGCTTATAAGAAATTTCATGAAACAAGTTAAACAACAGAAAAGAAAATCAACTAACAAAAAATTAAAAATACACAGTTAAACAGGCACCTACACCGAATGACAGTAACAACAAATATATGTAAGGAGATTTGAATCCCCTTATTGTAATATTTTCCCTAACATATGGCAACACCATCTAGAATAGGAGGAATAAGAAGAAACACAACAAATCCATAGAGAACAACACGTGTATTGAGGTCGTAAGTAAATAGCGTCGAAAAAGGGAATTACTACTGAAAATAATAGACCTTAAATGTCGTTTCCTAATTACAGGTGAATAGAGTGAATAGATTAATAAATTAGATAACAAGAAAAGAATTTATGTAAGAAATAAAATAATACTTAATTGCAGAGAAACTCAATTACGTGTATTAAATTGGTGTTTATTCCCGGACGGAAAGGTTTGATAAACCACCCCCCCACATTATTAAACGACATTTTCGGTTGGTTTATTAACAAAATGGAAAAGCTGAAGTTTGAGTTTACACTAAAATCAGCAGCCGATGGAAAATCTAATTTGCTGGCTTTGCCCTCAATCACTACCACTGAAGAGAAGACTTTTTGTATGCCGGAACAATATCAGGACATAACACAACACACACAGCTGATGGATACGGCAGCTTTTAAAAAAATAAAAAACTCCATTAAACAAAGGCATCAGACAAGGGGAGTGTGGATAAATCTGGACAAGGAGTTATCAGAAGTTTATTTGGATGAAGGAAATAATGTGCAGTTTGGAGATTATTTTCTAGAAGAGAGTACAAAACAACCAGCTGTAAAACAACAAACTACTGTTGGTGGCATTACAGCGAAAATATTAACAAACATATTGGAAAAATTTTCTAAAAAAACAGACGATATGCAATATAACAATGGTAAAAATCTGAAACAAGTATCAGAAAAATTTGTTTTCCGGAAATTTTTAAATAAAAATGCGAATGTCATTCAATGGATGAGCCTGTTTGAAAGTGAGTGTGATTGATTGGAAATTAAAAATAACAACGAAAAAATAGAAGTTCTGAGATTATTTTTAGAAGGAGCTTGCATAGACTGGTATAGCTCAATGCTCATAAAGTTTGCAATTAATTCAGAGTGGAAAACCTGGAGAGATAACTTTTGTGAAACCTATGCAGATAAGGGATGGACTCCAGTGAGACATGCAATATCTTTTAAGTACATAAATGGCTCATTTTTAGACTACGCTCTAAAAAAAGAAAGCATTCTATTGGAAATGAATAAATCAATAGACACAAACACTTTGATTGATTTAATTGCAACAGGATTACCAAACCTGGTAACAGATAGAATTAATAGACGAGATTTGAAAGACACTAAATATCTTTTCAATGAACTAAGTAGTTTGGAACACCTAATGACAACAAACACATCTGAAAAGAAACAAAGTTTTCATACAAATTTTAAAGAAAAGTCTAAAGAAAAAAAACCATGCAGAATATGTGGAAAACTTGGAAAAAATAATCGTTATCATCCTGAACAATCATGCTGGTTCGAAAAAAAAATGAAATAGGTGAAGCAGAAAGGAAAAATGAAATAAAATCTATTCACAATTCAGCGATAGAAACTGAATTGAACGACATACATCCAAAAAACTAAAAGTTCCACCATTACATTACACCATTACAGAGAAACTAAATTACGTGTATTAAATTGGTGTTAATTCCCGGACGGAAAGGTTTGATAAACCCCACCCCCCCCCCCCCCACATTATATTTATAGAAAATGTATTACTGCGGGGGAGAGCATTTCCATATGGCCATTTCACCACTGCTCATATATGTACTCCATGAGTGGATTTTACCTCAGTAATATATTTCAAATAAGTTTTTTGAATAATAAATATAGGATCTGGTAGGAAAGAGAATGGATCTTATATTGATAAATGTTTTATTTAATGTCGGCGATTATGTATGGAATACAATATCAGATAAATGGCCGCCTCTGTTAGTTTGAACACATTTTTCATTACATTCTTATACATTTCACGGGGTATTTTATTAATTTCATTACGAATATTTTCTTTGCATAAACGTTGCTTTTCAGATATCCTCACAAAAAAAAGTCAATCAACATCACAATTTCTTGAAATAACTTATTGTAGAAAGAGGTCTCGCCGTAATTCCATTATAATCCTGGCTGTATGCGATGTGGCACCGGCTTGTTGATACCACATGTTGTTAATCAAGCCCAAAGCAGTTGTGGCGATAGAAAGTTGTCAATCATATCATGATATCGCTCCCTATTTTCAAAGAAGTAAGGTCCAATAGTTCCCGCTGACTAAATTGCACATAAGACCGTGTTATGTGTTGTGACTGTTGAGTAATTTGAGGGTTTCCCATTCTCCAGAATCGACTATTCTCTTTATTCACATATCCATTCAAATAAAATGTGCCTCGTTTCGCATTATGATTTTTTCATGAAAATCGGAGTTGTCATGGGCAAGCTGTAGCATCCTATTGGCATATGTACTGTATATATTGTGGAAAATTGTGGCCAAAGTTATTCCTTGAAGATCAAGCTCCTGAGCACGGCATCGTATTGAGATTCATGGATTGTTTTGAACATTTTTTTGAGCAGTAATGTTTTCAACCGATCCTGAAGTACGTTGTGGCCCCTGCTTGGACCTATCACCTATAGACCCTCTTTCTTCGAAATCATTCACTACATTATGAATAGTGCGTTTTGTGGGTACGTTGTTTGTCCCAAAAATTTCACCTAACTTTCTCATCTGCACAGTAATCGATGATTGGTTTTGATAAAATGTTTTAACGATTAAAACACGTGGTTTATCGAATATTTTTCCATGATAAATTTGCCACGTGTCTACTTCACGACTGCCAAATATGAACTGTCAAGACTAATGTTTATCAAAATGGCGGCAAAACAAAGTACGGTACCTTCCCGGCGGACCCCCTGTAACACCTGTTAATAGACTATTGTCAAATTTTGAGCAAGTGTCATCATTTACTTTACATTTAACAGCTGTTTAGAACATACAACCATGTAAATTTTTGTGTATTTTTCTAAAACTGGAAAAAGGTGAATTTCGAGTGCTCATTAAACATGATTTTTTGCGAAAAAAGAACCGTCAGTCCAATTAAGGAAAAGCTCGATAAATACTATGGGGACTCTGCAATCATCGATTTTAATGATAAAAAAAAGTGGTTTATTGACTTTTGTTGTAGTCGCACAAGAACAAATGACGCTGAACGTTCTGGGGGGCCAATTAAGGTCAGTACACACGAAGCCGACCGAAACGTAAAGCTGCTGGAGGTTGTTGATGCCATAGGCGTTTTATATGTCAGTGTGTTTTCGATTTAAAATGATCAGCTCGGTTTCAGAAAGTTGTCTGGAAGATGGGTGCCATGTTTGCTTTCAATTGACCATAAACGCAAACGTGTGACAACTTCAAAAGATTGTTTGGAGTTGTTTAAATGCAATCCAAATGAGTTTTTGGGGCGTTTTGTAAGAGTGCATGAAACATAGATCCATTATTGTACTTCGGAGACCAAGCAGCAGTCTAAACAATGGGTTTCACTAAGTGAATCTGCTCCGAAGAAGGCCAAGGTAAGTTTGTCGGCCAACAAGGTGATGGCAACAGTTTTTTGGGATGCACGTAGGCTAAGTCACATCGATTAACTTCAAAAGGAGACAACAATAAACGGCGAAAATTATGCCAACTTATCAGACAGATTTAATGAGGATTGAAAAAGAAAACTACCCCATATAGCCAAGATAATGCACGGGTGCGCCGTATGCAGTCTCAATAGCAAAACTCTATGATTTGCGCTACGAATTGGTATTTAGCCCTTGATGACTACTTCTTATTTCCAAACCTAAAAAAATGGCTCGATGGAAGGTGATTTAGCTCCAACGTTGAAATTATTGACGAAACAAATGCCTATTTTAAGGATCTCGAAAAGTCTTACTTTTTTTAAAGGGATACAAAAACTGGAGAAACGTTGGACTAAGTGTATTGAGTTAAAAGAAGATTATTGTAAAGGTATGACATTGGATGTTTAGGTATGTTGCTACAGGAACAGGAGCTCAGGATTCATTGATCGTTCGCAGGATCGTCCGCCGGATCGCCATGTAATAGTATGGCAGGATGATGGCAGGATCTTATTGTAGTTATTGTCGATATAGCCCTTTCTATATTTTAATAGCTGCATAGGGTGTCAGTTAGTGGGTTAGGCGTTCAAAGGAACTGCCAGAAGATTGAAGCTCTAATAGAAACAAGGCATATACTGCCAGCTAAAGTTATCAAATAATAGTCTGTTTTTATTTAATTTTCTATGGCTTATATACTACTTATGCAAATCTAATCTAGAATTGAGTGATTTCTAATTCCACTCAATTTGTAACATAAACAAATAGTATCAGCAACATGCAAGCGGTCAACAACACAACACATGCCAATTACATTGTACCCATGAATTTGATATCTTAAATGTGTCAGCATATTTACAACTGGGTTATTGTAACACTCTACATGAGTTGTGTTGGCTTGCATATAAAGGGTGTTTTTTTTAACCCGATAGAACTTGAAATTGTAAAAATAACACAAAAAATTAAATTGTAATCAAAATTTCTTTTTTATTCGAAGGATCAATACGTAACATTAACATTTGAAAATGATTTCGGGCATATGGGCACCGCGGCTGTTCTTGACGAAGCGCATTCTGGACGTCCAATTTTGGGCCACTTTTTCGAGCACTGCTGGGCGTATGTCACGAATAACACGAACAATGCTGTCCTCCAAGGCGTCAATTGTTGCTGGTTTATCAGCATAAACCAGTGACTTCACGTAGCCCCACAGGAAATAGTCGAGTGGTGTCAAATCGCACGACCTTGGAGGCCAATTGACAGGTCCATTTCTCGAAATCAACTTTTCGCCAAATTTTGATTTCAAGTTGTCGATGGTTGCGTTCGCTGTATGGCACGTAGCGCCATCCTGTTGAAACCACATCTCGTCCGGATCAATGTCATCCATATTTTCAAACAAAAAATCATTGCTCATGGTGTGGTAACGATCTCCATTGACCGTAACGCGAGCTCCGGCCTCATTTTTGAAGAAATAAGGTCCGATGATGCCACCAGCGTGAAAACCGCACCAAACGGTGCATTTTTCTGGATGTAATGGAGTCTGTAGGGTCTGTTGTGGATTGGTCTCACTCCATATGCGGCAATTTTGCTTATTAACAAACCCGTTAAGCCAAAAATGCGCCTTATCGCTGAACACAATTTTGCGATAAAACAACGGGTCAGTTGCCAACTGCTCTAGAGCCCAATCGGCGAAAGAACGACGTATATAATGGTCTCGTGGCTTCAATTCCTGCACCAGCAGGATCTTATACGGGTGTAGGCCGAGATCTTTGCGCAAAATTTTCCACGTAGTGGACGGACAGAGCCCCAATTCCTGCGACCGACGACGAATTGATAAATTTGGATCTTCTTCCACACTTTCGTTTACAGCGGCGATATTCTCTTCAGTACGCACATTCCTGCGACGTGTTGGTGTTATTGCATCCTCTAGAGAGTATGTGGTACGAAATCTATCGACAGTTCGACGAATGGCTTGTTCAGATGCACGATTATGTACGCCATAAAAATGACGAAGTCGTCTATAAGTTGCGCGAATCGACGACTGATTTTCAAAGTAAATTTGGATAATTTCGTAGCGTTGTTCAAGCGAGAGTCTATTCATGATGATTTGTCAGAGTATATTGAAACAAATAAAAAAAATGTTTCATCAAAATTTCATTTTTTGTGTTACTGTTTACAATTTAAAGTTCTATCTAGCTTAAAAAAACACCTTTTACTATACATGCCGTATGACTACTGGATGCACTACATTATGTTGAAAAATAAATTTTTGGTTTTGCAAAAAAAAAAAGGTGTGTTTCACGAGCTTATTGATTCGCCCTCGTATTATAAGCTTAACAATTTTATGGCACAATTTTAAATAGTTTTTTTGGTTTTTTGAAAATATTAATTATTATTTTGCACGTTGGATATACTTTAATCATTATAGATTCGCCATAATTACATAAGTACAACAACAAGCTACAAATAATGCTCGTACAAAAATGTTGCTCTATAATTTATGAAGGTTTTCTAGTGGATAAACAAAAATAATCATAGAAATATTGGATACGTGTGTGTGTGTGTGTGCTAAATTTATGATGGCAATCTAATCAATTCCATTAATGAATATTGCATTTTCTACTCTTTTTAGTTTTGTGTACTTTTTTTTGCTGCCGCTTAACGAACAAGTAAAAACTAATCAGAATTAAAAACCTAAAAACTTGTGTAAAATAAATAAAAAAAAATCTTTAAATAAAAAAATAATTCAATTAACATCCAGTCAACAGCAAAAAGCCCCAGAATAAGAAAATTGAACAAACTCCACATTTTTGCAATAAAAGTGTCATAAAAATTCGTGCTGTTTCAATAAGAAAAACATTTTAAATTCGTTAAAAACGTTATATTCGTGTACAAATCGTGTGTTTCCTAAACAAAAGTATTTTTCCAGCAATTTTTATTTTATATGCTTTGAAAGCACTACAGCCAACAGTCGCCTCAAATATGTTGCATTGCACACAAATGGTAAATAGATTTCTATTGCATTTACAATTTGAACGAAATTGTATGTTCACTTCCATTTCAATTTTTTGTTTGTTTGTTCATTTCATTTTTAGTTGGACAAAATTATTGAACAAATGGTTGGTGTCTGTGTCTCCAACTGTAATTTCAATTTTCCTTTTTCTATTACTTGACCTACAATTTGAAATATTGTAGAAAATTAAATGAATTGGAAAAATACTGAATGGCTAGATTTGGTTAGCATTGATTTTGCTATTTTTTCTCCTTTTTGTTTTTGTTTTGTACACCACACAACAACAAGGCATAGCAAAAATATGTAAACTGTGTTTGTTTTTACTAAAAAATAATTTGAAATTCACACATAAAACAACCGGTGTTCGTGGTAAAACCAAATGTTTTGCAATTTTGAAAAACAAAATAAATAACGTTGAAATATTATAAAACTTTAAAGCATTTTAAAATTTTTAAATAATAATTATCAATGCAAATGGAAAAGTGCTTTAATTTTAACGATATATAAAGGGTTTTTCAGCAACATGTTTATTTTCTTAAACCAAATAAAAGAAAAAAATTTCGATTAGAATAATTCAAATTTTTATGGTATAACAAAGAGAGTAGCTCGGCAATTAGGAACGAAAACTGATATCTGTCAAATGACTACCACAATCACGCTGACAGATGTCGATTCTTTCATGAAAGTTTTTAATAACTTTTTGGCAAAATGGCGGTCCCATTTCGTTAATCACTTCACCAAGTGGCGGTAAAAGTCGAGTCCTTGTTTTCACCCACACGGCATCAATGGTCAAAATGACTATTTCCTGAACTACAGCTGGCCTATTATATTTTGTTATCATTTATTGTTATTTCTCTTATTATTATTAGTATTAAGATGAATTAAAGCGAACTAGTGGTTCGAATTAACGGTCGGTAATGCCGCAGCGCCACCTGCGAATCAGTAGCAACCAAACCATCAATACGGTCAGCTGCTATTGGTCGGGCAACAATAACGAAATAGTAGTTGAACGAACCAAACGAAGGCTGGTAATTACAGTGTGTATGTGGCTGTGTGTGGCCACACATATGTATATAAAAGGTGGAACATTTTTTAGAATTTAGTCAGTTGGCAAGCAACTAAGCTGAAGGTAAGAAGTTTTTTTGGCAGGGACTATACATTCCGTAAATTACTTCTTATCAGCAGAAATTGACTAATACTAGGCAGGCACTGCTAATTCCGTAGTATTAGTCAAAACAGTCAGGCACGCCCAATAAACCCTACTACGGGGCAAAGCGTGAGCAGGTAAACTGCCGGTAGGAAGTCCTCTGGGCAGGGATTTAATATTCCGTAAAAGGTTTCTTATCAGCAGAAACTGGTGACTTGAATAGTATTGGGCAAGGACTGCACATTCCGTAGTGCTAGTCAAGCGGCCAACTGTGTGATTAGATTTACATCTGCGCCTGGCCATGAAGCCTTAATCAGATGGTGGATCAAACCACTGCATAATTCGGAACGTCATGCTCATCCTAGGAAGCCGAAGCTATAATTCTATGCAACAGAACTTTCTAGTTGCAACTTCGATGATTCCAGAGCAGGGCTGCAAATCATCACTCCTTGCTTAAGAGTTGGAGACTTTCCAACTCCTGTCCAGAACACATGTCTAGCATGCTCACTGGATTTGGGAATATGTCACCAGGTAGGTGTTATTAAAGATGAAATGAACCCGGCCACCATAGAACCATAGACTGATATGTGGCCGCGAAACCACAACCACCACGATACTCCCATAAAGGGCCAACCTCAATAATCAGCCAGAGAACAGTTAAGTGTCTAAAGACACAAATAACGGAACTCTGCGGGTCACTGATTCCCGTGGCAATAAAGTGTAGTTTCCAGTTGTACCCCTGTTGACTTCAGGGGACTGGGCTGCCTTTTTCACCCAGTTGCACAGGTCTAAGTTGTTGCTATCTCCAAGGACCATATATATGTGCCCCCGGGGGGTAGTCAAGCGGCCAAGAACACTGCCGCCTTTGTTGTCGCCGTACAGACGCTGCCGTCTCTACTGCCGCCTGTTTTCGCCGTACCGTTGACAGGTACCGCCACTGCCACCGTACCGCTACCAGGTACTGCCCCCTTTGTTGTCGCCGTACCGCCGCTTGTACCGCCGCCGCCTGTATCGCTGCCGCCATTACCGCAGCCATCTGTGCCACTGCCGCCAGTACCGCTGCCACCAGTACCACTACTATTCCCTGCCGCCTGAGCCGCTGCCGTCTGTACCACTACCAGGTTCTGCCGCCAGTGTCGTTGCCGTCTGTACCGCCGCCGTCTCTACCGCTGCCGCCATTACCGCAGCCATCTGTTCCGTTGCCGCCTGTATCGCTGCCGCCAGTACCACTACCAGGCCCTGCCGCCAGTGCCGCTGTCGCCTGTACCGCCGCCGCCTATACTGCTGCTGCCTGTGCCGCAGCCGTCTTTACTGCTGCCGCCTGTACCACTACCAGATACGTCCGCCTATACCGCTGCCACCTGCACCTCAGCCATCTTTACCGCTGCCGACTGTGCCACTGCCGCCTGTGCCACAGCCGTCTTTACCGCAGCCGCTTTTATTGCTGCCGCCTCTGCTACTACTGCCAAAGCCGTCTTTACCGCTTCCGCCTATACTACTGCTGATGTTCCTACCGCTGCCCATCGCCTCAGTGAATTGACTCCCGTTCTTCGGCTACGATTCCCGACCGTCCACTATCAACCACCTACCTTGTTAGAGTTGACTAAATAAACTTGGTGATCAGTTTTATAACGTTTATAAAGCATTGAGTATCATTGCTTCCACGGACCAAGAAGGTAGGTAATAAATAAATAAATAAAAATTGCAACGACCCTGGCCTCCGCTGTCGCTATCCCAGCAACTAGCGTAAACATGTCGTTACAACGGATTTGAAGTTTTAAAGCTAAAATCAAGTCGAATGGCTCTGTATAGACTCTGTGCTTAACATAGTCTCAGAAAATATAATCCCGTGGTGTTAAATCACACGATCTTGCTGACCACTTAATGGCTGATTGTCGTGATCGGGTAATTTGGTGTGCAATAAATTAATCGTTCCATTCGCTGTGTGACATGTGGCACCGTCCTGTTGAAGCCAGATATGAGTAATATCCAAATCGTTAATGATAGGTCGAAACTGAGTTGTTAGCATCTCGTGATAGCGTAAACCATTGAGCATTTCCAGTCTCAATATGGAAAACAAAGGCCCAGTAATGCCTGCAGACCACATAGCCCATCATACAGTGACACGTTGAGCATACAAAAGCTTCTCAATAATCATTCTGGGATTTTCAGAAATCCAAATGCGGCAAGTTTGCTTGTCTACATTCTCTGACAAGTGAAAATGGGTTCGTCTGAAAACATTATTTTTTCAAAAAACCCAGCCGGTTGTTTCTGAATGAATTGAGACGATGTGCATGGTGGATCGGGTTCATTTCCTGCACCAGGCTTCAAAGTCAAATCTTTACGCAAAATTCGCCATGTGGTGATTTTGGATAACATCAGTTGTTAAGAACGTCAAGGAATTGAAAAATTTTAATCTGCCTCAACACTATAATTTACGGCTGCGATGTTTTTAATTGAACGACTTGGTCGAACACACGCTAGTTTTTGGACATTTTGTATCGAGCCTGTCGACTCAATTTTAACGACTAACGGCTATATGCATAAAAACTTAAAGTAGGTTTAACTGCCGTTGTTAAGCACAATTTTCTAAAGTTGTATTCAAAAAACGCTTTAACCTTAAAATACCTTTGTTAACTTTAAAGTAAGAAAAACCTACTTTAAACCTACAATAAATTGACAGTTCAATTTTATTATTGAAAGTTCAAAAACAAAACAAATTGTGTTTACAATAAACTGAGCCGTTTATTTTAAAAGTGGCATAAGTTACTTTGTTATTGTCATCTTTTTATTTTAAATTAGTTTATAAAACATTTTAATTTTTAGCCATTTCAACTAGTCTGTATTTAGTTTTCTTTCTGAAACGGATTTTTCTAATGATTGTGTTGAAATAAAATCTTTTTTCTCCATGTTGTGCACTGTTAAGGATTTTTTCGACAGGGGGCTATTACTACAATACTATTACTATTTTGTCCTTTACATAAGTCACTATGTGCAATAATATGCTTTTGAGTTGTGACATTCTTAGATATTTTATACAACACGAAGCAACCGCCTGAGAATAAAAAAATAAAACAAAATAATGCTAATTATGTTTAGTATATTAGATATCACTATAATATAGTTCAGTAAACTGCACTATTCTTTCGAACTAACAAAAATAAGTCCAATAATCACAACAATACTTCACACACACACTTAATACATGTTTCCATTTCTTTCACACTAAGCTTCGTAATTAATTTCCTAAGTACAGCCTAACTAACGCCATTTTCAAAATAAGCATTTTTGTTACACCGTTAATTATCAACACTCCTCTCAAACAAATCTCAATACTTTTTAACTTATTAATATCAAATTTATTAAAAATGAAAAAAAAAACTGTTCAGTTGTGACTTATGCCACTTTTAATGTAAACAGCTCAATTGACAATTATACTTTGTTATTCCAGAAATTTTTAAAAATGTTTATTAACACAAATTGTAGTATACAAATAATAAAAAAAACTAAAACATAACATGTCATTCAATATAAAACATTTTTTACATCTTTATTTTATATTTTACAAAAATATATTTATAATTAATTATTTTAAACAAAAGTTTTATTGATGTAATTGATAATCAAAACAAAGCTCGTTATCGGAATAATTATTTTTTTAATATGAACAAATTCTTTGTAAATGAATGTAAGCCTTGCAAATAAACCTTTTTTGGGTGCTTTGCTTTTTATTAAAAAAGATTAATAAAAAAACAAAAAAAAATATGTTGATTTTGCTGAAAACAACAAAAACATTTTTTTATGGATCTAACTACCTGGATAAATAATATTATTTTTATACATCGTTAACTACAACATGACAACTGAAAACAGTGGCATTGCCAGAATCAAAATACTAATTATACTAAAGCATACATTAGCTAAAGTACTGTTTTTGAATACCATTTTTTAACAAACGTCTCTTAGCCTTAAAGTGCTTGTTAACTAACGTGTACTTTAAAGCTCAAGTAAGCGTTATTTATGGATACAGCCGTACATTTTTAATAACGGTCTCATAACCAGAACCACCATTTTCGTAATGGATTTTTATTACTTGAATGCGGTTTTCGTGTGAAATTGAATTTATTGTAAGAATTACCAATGCATCTACTACGAATATGTCAAAAAACTAAATGTCAAATAACTGTAATTATTATATGTAAAAATAATGTCAATATTTTTCCACATAATTTTTTTAACTAGACGCATCCTAATATATATTTTACAACCGCAACAACTTTAGATAACTTTAAATTGAAATGCTTGTGTTGTTGTATGTTAAATTGGAACTCAATTAGACAATCTGATTTAATTCGTATATTCATTCTCCTTTATCGTCTCTTTACAAAACAAACACTTGAATGCTTCGTAAGTAAAAACTGATTGATTTAATTTAATCAATATAAGAGGCAGAGAACAATAGTCAATAGTCGACATAAATTCATTAATTTAAGAAATTTTTAATCTCAATTTAAACTGAATTTTCTTCTCCCAGTCATTAACAGTTAATTGGCTGTTGATATTTTTACCAATCAATTATATTTTGCACGATTGACATGAAGATGAAAGCAGTTAAATGAAATCAAATTTAAATTCTGTCGCTGGATGAAAAATTTAATTTAACATTAAGCAAACAAATCCATTGAATTCTGTAACTCTGAACGTGAAATAGCACTAAATTATGCATAGAAATTTGTCAACAAAAGCAACGAAATGAAATCTAATGAAATAAAATGAAGTGAAATGAAATGAAATGCATAAGAAAAGTGTATTCGGCTGTAGCAGGCAAACAGACAGACAGACAGAAATAAAAGAAATGTAATTTGTAGAAATGCATTTAAGAGGAAAAAATAATATTTGAAAGGCAGCTGTTAATCAAATAGAAGAAAAATCTTATTCAACGAAATGGAAAATTTTTATTAAAAGTGTAACAAATGACATTTGTTGGGACTTTTGCACTTTTTGGCACATAATTTGACACACAATTCGGCAGTTCAATCGTCTTTTTCATGTTGCACTTCTTTTTTTTTGGAAAATAAGAAAGCAAAAAATTTGGCAGATTTGTAAAGCTGTTGTTAGCAAGGGGTGTTTTTTAAAGAGGTATAGAACTTTAAAATGAACTAAAACAAAGATGACTTATTTAATCTTCCGGGATTAAATTTGGTATATGACTGCCACGAGTGGCTTGGATGCAGTCTGTATATATAAAGGGTCAACGTTTTTTTTTTCAACAAGTGCATATTTAATGAATGGTAACACTTAGCTCATGTTTGGTTTGACAGACGATTAGTTTTATCCTGCCGCTGAATGAATATGGTTGTGTATACGCTTGAACGACGCTGGGAAATATTGCGACATTACTTTGAAAATCATGGTAATGTTGCAGAATGTTTGCGAAATTTGCGCATGTATTTTGGAAGAAGAAAAGCATTGTCAGCTCCGTATGTTCGTTATCTTGTGAAAAAAGTGAAAGAAACTGGCATCCTCATCGATACACCAAAACGTGAAAAGCCAAAAACTGTGCGTACAACCGAGAATATTGCTGCGTGAAGCGCCATCAACATCAATTCACCGTCGCAATTGAACATTTCAGAGACATTATTGAGACAAATTTTGCATAAAGACCTCGGTATGACGCCATGTAAAGTCCAATTGGTTGAGGAGTTGAAGCCAAGTGTTCATCCAATGCATTTTCGCTTCGCTAAGTGGGCCTGCGATTGACTTACAGAAGATGCCGATCTTGCAACAAAAAAATCATCTTTTCAGATGAAGCTCATTTTGATCTTGGTGGGTACGTAAACAAGCAAAATTGTCGCATTTGGGACACAGAAAACCCGCACGCATACATTGAAAAGCCGACACACCCAAAACGAGTCACTGTTCGGTGCGGATTTTAGTCCAGAGGCATAATTGGGCCATTTTTCTTTGAAAATGAGCAAAGAGAGTGGCCGTTTCAGTCAATGGCGATCGTTGTCGGGCCATAGTGTGATTCGTTTTACATCCGCACCTGGCCATGTAGCTTTAATCGGATGGTGGACAAACCACGATTGTATAATTTGGAACGTCATACAGGCGCCCTAGGAACCCGAAGACATAATTCTAAGCAACAGAACCACCTAGTTGCAACTTTAATGATTTCAGTACAGGTTTGCAAATCATCACACCTTGCTAAAGAGTTGGAGACTTTCCAACTCCTGTCCAGAACACATGTCAAGCATGCTCACTGGACTGGATCATTCACTTTGCGTGTCATTATCAGTGAGATTATCCTGGCCACCATAATAACCATTATACTGTTATGGGGCCGCAAAACCACAACCACCACGATACTCCCATATAGGGGGCAACCTCAACGATTAGGGTCACTGATCCCCGTGGAAATAAAGTAGAGCTTCCAGTTGACTCCCTGCCTGTCTTCAGGGGACTGGGCTCCCTTTTTCCCCAGCTGCACTGTGTCTAGATAGTGGAATTCTATTAAGACCATATTTTTATGCCCCTGGGGGGGTTGTCGGGCCATGTTGAACGAATTTTTGTTCACAAAAATTGAAGAGGAGGATATTGGCAACATTTAGTTTCAACAGGACGGCGTTACGTGCCACACAGCCGAAGCTACACTCGATGTTTTGCGCCCTATTTTTGAAGATCGCATTATCAGTCGCAGAGCTGATGTCGTTTGGCCACCTCGGAGCTGAGATTTCACACCGTTGGACTATTATTTGTGTAGTGCCATTAAAGATAAGTCTTACGCCGACAAGCCAGACACATTTGACGCTTTAAAGGACAGTATTCCTGAACCATTGGTGAAATGCAGCTGCACACAATCGTTAATGTGCTTAAATATTAGACTGATCGAGTAAGCTACTGCATGGCAAGCCGAGGCAGCCATTTGAATGAAATGATTTTCCATTATGCACCGGAAGCATTGTACTTTCAAATACAAAAAGAAATTTGAGAAAATATTTAGTAATTTTGTTTATAGCATTTAAAAAAAAAATTTATTTGGCGTTAAAAAGCTATTTAGTAAATTTTTTTGGACTATTTTAAAGACAACCTGTAAGCAATGCGAACAGAAGGAAAACGGCGTTAAAAAATATAACGGTTCACCCTTCAGTCCTATCAAACCAAAACTTAATTTAAAAAAAAAATTATGAATTACATCGAAATCGCGCGAAATGCAAAGCACAAAAATCAACAGATTTTTAAAGCTCCATCTCTTGGTTTCATATTCCAAAAAGGATTTGACAGCCCCGTAGTTCGCAAAGCCGGGGTAGCCAGTTTTATAAAAATAAAAACGATTTTTTGGAAGATTTTTCCCCGTTTAAGGAATTTATGTGTTAAAATAAAAAAAATGAATTTTATTTTACCATTTCATTAATTTAAAAATTTTGTAAAAATATTTTAATATCCCCTGTTTTTCCAACAACCACGTTAACGCAAATTTACAGTACGATAAATATCGATGTGTCCTTCATGTGGTCAATTGTTTCATAAAGTAGCGACTTCATATACCGCTACAGAAAATAGTCACGGTGCATTACATCGCATAATCTTGAAAGCCAATTAATGCCTCCGAAAAGTAAAACTATACGGTTACCAAACGTGTTCTTCAATAAATCAATTATAGCATAAGATGTGTCATGAAGCCCCTCATATCATGGTTATTCAATTGATGAATGAAAAAGTCAGTAACAATAGCTCCGGTAGCCATTGACCACCACATTTTGACAAGCATCGTTTTGGAGTAGATACAGACCATTGATTTCACCAACCCCTAATGCACACCAAACACTTAGTTTTTCTGTAATGTATTATTATCCAAATACATCTCAAGCGAAAGTGAGCTTTATCACTAAACAAAATCGCCTAAGAAAGCTGGATCGGATATTTCGAACAGAATCATGATTTTCCAAATAAATGTGCACAATTTGTATGCGTTGCTCATGCTATTGATGTTAAAATGCTAAACCAAATAAATCACTTGACAGCTGACAAAATGGCCATCAATTACAAAAGTGCTGCCAACTACCAACGATTAAAAAAAGTAAACAGATTATTAAAGCTCAGTTTGATGGCTATATAATCCAGAAAGGATACAGTGCCACAGTACAGTACACAGTATCATAAGTCATAAAGTAAAGGTGGCCAGTTTTATAAAAGAAAAAACACTTTTTTGGAACATTTTTCTCCGTTTGTATTAAAATAGAAAAAATTAAAATTTTATTTCACCTTTTGAATAAAGGTTCTTTGTAAAAATATCTCGATCCGTTCAAATCAAATTCGATATTTTATTTTTCAAAAACCACAGTTTACAGTTTCATAGGTAAACTGCATCTAAAAAATGCGACGACACCATCTACTTATGCAAAGAACATATACTTAAGTTGTAGGAGGTTCTCAAAGCTCGCCTTCTAATGACGTGTTTCTCTTTTTTATATGTAAAAATGAAAAATGTGTATTAACACATTAGCTGAAAAAATTTTTTAAAATAAATCACTGTGCAGTGTATTGAAATTAAATTTTTGCATGACTTAACATAGTTTTTATAGCAAATAAAAGAAACCCATAAAAAATAAATTTTTTTACTTTGACAAAAGCGTTGTTTTTAGGCGACTAAATTTTCTGTTTTGGTTGTAAATGAGTATTGTGAAGAAAAGTTTATAGTAAAGTTGTTTTTTGGTCACATAAATATGTTATTTTATGACAAATTAGGCCATCAATAATAAAGTTATTCGATTAAATTAATCTTGTTATTAGTTGTTAAGTCTAGCTGCCATCAGATAATATCTTACAATATTTATTCTATTTTGATAGAACTTTTTTATATTCATTTTATTTGGCAACTTGCAGCAAATAAAATCCAAAATAAATTTAAAATTTTTTTTTAAATACAGGGTGCCCACCGAAAAGGTTTACTACTTTGTTTGGTCGCCATTTTGGTAAACATTAGTTCTGACAGTTCACATTTGCCAGTCATGAAGTAGACACTTGGGAAATTTATTATGGAAAAAAATTCGACAAACCAACATATTTTAATCGTTAAAACAGTTTATGAAAATCAATCATCGGTTACGTGAAATTTTTGGGAAAAATAACGTGCCAACAAAACGCATTATTTATAATGTAGTGATTTCGAAGAGAGAGGGTCTGTAGGTGATAGGCCCAAGGATAGATAAGATACTGTAAGATCGGCTAAAAATATCGCTGCTGCTCAAGAAAGTCTTCAAAACCATCCATCAATCTTAATTCCCCGCCGCGCTCAGGAGCTTGGTCTTCAAAGAACAACTTTCGCCACAATTTTGTATTTTTTCCATATAAAATGCAAGAGCTTCTTCCACAAGACCATTTACCCCGCCGTACATGTGCCAATAGAATGTTACAGCTCGTCCATGGCAAACGTGATTTTTATGAATGAATATGTGAATAAACAGAATCGCCGTAAGAAACCCTTAAATTATTCAACAGTCACCTTTGCATCCATTAAAAGTGACAGTCTGGTGTGCAATTTGGTCAGGATGAATCATTGGATCTTACTTCTTTGAAAGTGAATGGATGGAAATGAATAGACAGAACAGTCGGTTATGGGGAATGGGAAACTCTCAAATTATTCAACAGTCATCTTTGGATCTATTAAAAGTGACAGGCTGCAGTGCAATTTGTTCAGAACGAATGATTGCTTCTTTGAAAATGAAAACAATGTAACGGTAACTGTGAATAGGGAGCGATATTGTGTTATGATTGAAAACTTTTTAACGCAACAACAGCATGTTTTGGGCTTGATTAACGTGAGGTATCAATAAGACGGTGCCACATCGTATAAAGCCAGGATTACAATGAAACTACTGCGAGACCTCTTTCCACAACAAGTTATTTTAAGAACTGGCGATGTTGATTGGCCTCCACGGTCGCCTGATTTGACTGCTCCGGACTTCGTTTTGTGGGGCAAGGCTTATGCAAACAAACCAGACACGCTTGAGCAACTCAAGCACAATATTGGTGATGAAATTAATGCAATTCCGCGTGAAATGTGTAAGAGTGTAATGAAAAATATGCTCAAAAGGGCTGGCATTTGTGAGGCTAACAGAGGCGGATATTGTATTCCATACATAATTGCCGACATTAAATAAAACATTTATTTATTTATTTATCATTAATTGTCTACGGAAATTAACATCCTTGCAGATATTTTAGTTAAAATACAATATAAATTATCTTAAATTAACACCCATACAATAATAAATACTAGCTTTACATACAACATAAAAATTTGCTCAAATTTAACATAAAAAAAATATACATAAATGCAAACCCCTAGTTGTTCAGGTAAACTAATAAGTTATTCCTTATTGCGCTCACTGACAAATTGAAATCTACGAAATTATAATATTTATTAAAATCTGCACATATTCTCCTAAAAGGGTCCGCGTTAGCATAATTGGCTCGAAAGAATTTCACTGCTAAAGGTATAAAATGTCGTGTAGGGCGTTGCGGTACATTTAGAGTAATCCTGTTAACAAGTGAATGAGTAGAAACATCGCCAATTATCACACCAAAAATGAACGAAATATTAAGTGCTGTTCTACGACTCCTTAGAGTTGGTAGCTTAATAAGAGAAAGTCTAGCTGAATAGGCAGGTTTAAAGTTCAAACCACGGAGGCAAAAAAGCAGGAACTGTTTTTAAACAGATTCGAGAACATCTGAGTATTTTCAATGTTTAGGGTCCCAAATGACGGATCCATACTCTAGAATAGGCCTGACAAGGGACATATAAAGGCTTTTGGTAACGTATGGATCATCAAACTCTTTAGTCCAACGTTTTACAAATCTAAGTACACCTCTAGCTTTGTTTGCTGTCAAATTGATATGTGCAATAAAATTGAGTTTGGAGTCAAGTAGCAATCCCAGATCTAGTATTTTGTCAACTTCCTCCAAATGATGGTCATCGATATAGTAGCATGCAGTTATCGGTTTCTTTCTAGCAAAGCCCATATATTTACATTTCTTGAGGTTTAGCTCCATACGATTTATTCTACACCAGTTGTGAAACGAGTTAAGGTCACCTTAAAGGCGTTGCTGGTCAGTTACTTGACAATAACTAAGAAAAACTTTTACATCGTCAGCATACATCAAAATATTGGATGATTGAATGACATCAGGCAAGTCATTAATAAATAGCAAAAAAAGAAACGGCCCAAGGTGGCTTCCCTGTGGTACTCCAGATAGAACCTTTATGCATCTAGAGGAGGCGTTATTAAAACGGACCATTTGTGTCCTATTTGTTAGGTAAGAGTAAATCAATTTGACAGTTAAATCGGCAAAACCTCTTAATTCCAATTTTTTCTTTAGGAGGATATGATTTATTTTATCAAATGCCTTGCTGAAATCAGTATATATAACGTCAGTTTGTTGTTTTTTTAAAAATCCACGATGTATAATTGTTGAAAAATGTAAAAGATTTGTTATGCCAGAGCATCCCTTCCGAAATCCATGTTGATTATTGGTTATCAAACTTGATGTATGAAAGCATAAATGTTCAGTGATAATTTTTTCAAATAATTTGGGTATAGTACTTAATTTTGCAATACCACGGTAATTTGAAATATCAGACCTGTTACCTGATTTAAAAAAAGGAATAATATAAGAATCCTTCCAGATTTCAGGAAAAGTACCATATTTTATTGACATGTTGAATAAAATTTCCAAAGGGATGGAAATACTTTCAGCACAATTTATCAAAATATTACTGGGGATGTTGTCAGATCCACAGTTATATGAGAATTTAATCCTTTTCAATTCCTTGGAGATTGTCAAAATATTGATAAATGGTATATTAATCGTTTGAGATTTTGCAATATTAAATGAGTACTTAAAACATTCATCATAATCTGCAACTGAGTAATTTGTCGAGAAAAAATCGGCGAATAAATTGCATACAACAGTTTCATCACTAGATTCGGTTTGTTGGAACTTTAAACAAGAAGGGAATCCATCTGTTTTCCTTTTTTGATTAACAAATCTGTGAAATGCTTTTGGATTGCGTTTTAAATCGACTTTCAATTTGTGCATATAAATATTATAAAATAGTTTATTAAGCGAAGAATACCTTAAATAATCAGTAGAATCACCAGACTGTTTGAATTTTGTATATAGTCTGTTCTTCCTATTTTTAGTGTACGATAATTGTTTATTGTTCCAAGGAGGTCCAACCTTTTGCTTGGTTATTTTTTTCGGAATACAAAGATTCATTAAGGAATACACCTTATTGTAGAATGCTTTAGTCATTTGATCCATATCGGTGCAAGATTATATGTTATTCTAGTTAGTATCCATTAAGAGTATATTTAATAACAGTAATTTGTATTCTTAAAACAGAATGTCTTTGTATATGTTCGGAATTTAACAATATAAAATCCATTCTCTTTCATTTAATCAATATCTATAAACAAACAAAGTAGTATAACTTCCCGGCGGACACCCTGTATATGAAAATAAAACATATTTTTTTAAAGGTTTAATAAATTATTTAAGTAATTAGAAGATTTATAGAAAATATAAGGAAAACTAATTAAGTACTTTACTTTTGCTAAATACGATTCCTTAAATATAAAAAAAAATAAATAAGTTATGGCCTAAAGAGATTGATAAATAACAAAAAAGAAAAAAATGATTTGAATTACTCTTTTCACTCCTTCTGCTTTATCCTCCTTCATTTTTTCCTTTTTATAATGTTACACACAAAAATTGATGTCATTTAAATGTTTCATTGTAACCATATTAAATCCCTTTTTAGTTGTTTTATTTGTTTATCTTTGTCACTCTCTCTCTTTATGTGTCTCTTTATAAAAAAATCACTTTTGAAACTTCTTTCTGAATAAAGGAAACAAAGCACACACAAAACGTATTTAAACACAATTAATGTTTGTTTATTTTTATACCTTAATTTCCCTTACGGGTTCACAGTTGTAATAAAAACAAATCTCTCCTCAAATACATTTAAAATGACCTTTTGCTATCTTGGATTTTCTTTTAAATTACTGACAACAACATCAACTTTAAACAACCATCAAACGCTACTTGTGTTAACAGTTTAAATAGACAGTTTGTCTCAATGGAACGAAACGGGGCATCAAGCTGTGAGTTAAAAGTGTTTTCTCTTGATTCAGTCGTTCATTAAGCTCCTGGCAATAAAAATACATTAAAAGTGACAAAAAATAAATACGCTTAAATTTTGAAAGCTTTAAGCGTTTAAATGCTAATTTTATGCAAATAACAAAATAATAACAATTTGTTATTGACTTTTGTTTTGCTTTAAAAATTAGGTCAATTAGCGTTGTGTTCAAAATTTTAGTGATTGCATTTTTTTTTTTTTTTTTGGTATTATGCCATTAAAGCTAAGAAATAACACAGAAATATTACCTTATATGAACCGAAAATTAAATACTTATACATTGAGCTTTCCACTAACAATAACATTGATTGGTGGTCACATAAACTTTAAGAGATGACCGAAGTATTTTAAAATTTATGCGTTACTTTAGAACTATTCAGAAAATTTTATTTTTAATTTTAATCTACGTTAATTTTGGTAGATCCCTTTAAAAATAAATATTTTATGAAATTCTCGTTAAATATTTATTATTGAAAAATTTAACTGTGTTACTGTGGGAAAAGCATTTCACTGCTGTTCATATAGCTCCTCCGTATTTTATATATAAAACTCAAGAGTCTTATATCTCAAGTTAAATTAATTAAATAAGAATTTTATTCAACCAACACAGTTGTAAAAATCCGCTAATAAGAATGTCCAAAAATATTTATTTTTTCAAGTAATCGAGCACAACTATGTTAGAGATTAACCTAAAACTGATTCCGAATAATATATTTTTCATTTTTTGAAAATATTTTTAAAGTAAAGGGGGTTTTCAACAAGAAGTTTGCTTTCTAAAAAAACAAAAAAAAAAACAATAAATTTGGATTGTTTATTACGAAAAAAAGTATGAATGAAAAATGATATTTGGCAAATGTCCACAGCGACACCACTGACAGATGTTGATTACTTCATCAAAATTTTTAATCACTTTTTGGCAAAATAAAGGTCCTGTCAAGGTCCTGATTTTGAGTTTTAACACTAAAATCGATTCGATTGGCTCGGTATAGACTCTGTCTTAACATAGCCACACAAAAAATAATCCAATGGTATTAATTCACACGATCTGCCAGACAACTTACCTGCTGATTGTTGTGAACTTATGCGATCGAGAAATTTGGTTTGCAATAAATTGATCGTTTCATTAAATGTGGAACATGTGGCACCGTCCGTCAACAATAGGCCAAAATTGAGTTGTTAGCATCTCGCGATAGTGTGATCTATTGATCGTTACCATATTCCCAGCATCATCTTAAAAAAAACGGGCTAATCATGCCCCCAGACCACATAACGCACCATATAGTGACACGTTGAGCATGCAAAGGCTTCTCAATAAACACTCTTAGATTTTCAGAAGCTCAAATGCGGCAATTTTGCTGGTTGACATACTCTGACAAGTGAAAATGGACTTCATCTGGGAAAAACCGCCCAGTTGTTCCTGACTAAATTAAGCGAATCTACGACGATGTGAATAATCCGTTGGCTTTACTGTCTACAACAGTTGAACCTTGTAAAGCTTCAAAATCAAATCCGTACGCAAAATTCGCCCTGTAGTAGTTTTGGATAACCCCAGCTCTTGAGAAGGTCTAGGAATCGACAAACTTGAATTTGCTTCAACACTGTGACTTGTGTCTGGGATTTTTTCAGTTAAATGACCCGGTTGAACACGCGTTGGTATTCGCACATTTTGTATTGAGTCTGTCGACACAAATTTAATAACCAAATTCTTAATAGTGATCTCAGAAGGACGATTAAGTTGTCCGAAAATATTACAACTTTACCGAAATGTAACTTTAACAGAACCACCACTTTCATAGTGAATTTTAATTATTTTAATGCGATTTTCATGCAAAATTGAATTCGTTGTAACAGTTACCAATGCATCTACTACGAATATGTCAAAAAATTAAATGTCAAAACTATTATGTTGTTGGTATTGCCAGAATTGACAAACAAACTTCTTGTTGCTGCTTTATACATCAGCCATAGAGATGGCGTACGTGTGCGTGTGTAACTGTGTGTGATGGCGAATGGGTGTATAAACGGAAACCTTCTCTCTTAGTTATTTAGATAGTAGGTACGCCGCCTGCAGAGAAGAGATAAAATTTTGACTGACAAACTTATATAGTGGTTTTTACTCAACACGTCGTCTGCATACAGTCGCCGGAGCAGCGTGAAATTGTGTGCTAGTGGTTTTTACTTTGCATCGTTTCCACTGATCGAGATTTTTCCCTTGGACACTAACTCCTATAGTGTGATACCTGGCCAAGCGGTACCTCCGCACACGATTGTGCAGCAGACGGAGCCAAGTAGAATAGCCTTCTGTTAAGCAATTAATAGTAAATAAAGATGGAAGATTTATAACAAGGTCTTTGATTTTATTTGGAACAACACGACCCTGGACATCGCTGAAGTTACGCTAGCCACCAGAGAAAACGTATCGTTACAAGCTTAAGGATACAACATAAAAAAGCGTATCAACACTAAAGAAGACAATGACAAAACGATAAAGTCCTGTGATATTAGTTTTTAAGTTTAGCTGTGATATTTTCCGTTGGTGGTTATTGTTTACGTTATAAACTTAAATATATTAAGTTGTTTACTATTTTATCATCTATTTATCAGTGCGAATGGAAAAGAACTTTAAGTTAAATTTGAACATTAATATCGTATTTGTAAAAATAAAATATCTTTGTAATTTTGCCGCTAGAATCATCAAGAAAAATTCTTGGGATGACGTCGGACAAAAGCTGACGAAAAAGATGGAAGTAACTTGTTTTACTTGCATCAAATTATAAAAAAACCTGACCATAAACAGCCTGAAAACACGAATACAAAAACTATAATAACAATTGAAAGAAAATGTATATTTGAAAGTAAAGCGAGAAACCCTAAGGCTTATGAAACAAATTATTAGCGGATAATATTCACCACCAACCATATCTAGGTCATATTTAGCTTTAATTATCTATTAAAATTTTTTTCATCAGGATGATGATGCCAACCAACGGTGTGGCGAAATATCGAAAATATAATAAAAAATAAAGTTTTTTAAAAAATTTTTTATTAAATAAGACCTTGTGCTTAAAATTAATTACTAAAAAATATTAAAAAAGGTCAAAAAATTATAACTATTATATCTATTAAAATTTTTCCAAATTAAAACAAAAAAGAACACTACAGTAAAAATAGAATGAAACTTGATAAACGATAAAGCGAAAATTCATCAATTTCTTACTGCTTCTGTTTTTATTACTCGTTCAATCAAAATGATTTTAAGAATTTAATACAAAAACATCAGCATTTTTAATAAAGATTAAATTGCAAAAAATGAAATCAATTAAAAATTATATAGTGATTTGCTCAGCATACATGAACACCCAACCACGCACACTTACACACACATACACACGTATATATATACTTGCGTTCATTATTTATGAAATACAAACCGAATAATTTAATGAAGAAATCTTTGAAAAGAATAGAAAGACAAAGAAAAAAAAAGCAAAACTATCGGGTTTTTCAACAAGAAGAGTGCTTTTCAATTGTGACAACACCAACAACGTGAGAGTATTCGTAGTAGATTCATTGGCAATTGTTATAATGGATTCAATTTCGCACGAAAATCTCTTATAATAATTAAAATCCACTATGAAAATAATGGTTCTGTTAAATATGTGCTTGGCTTTTCCGACGGGGTTAATTTTAATTTTATTTGGGTACGGTTTTCCGTCGACTCTCGTCAAATTTGGTTTGTGAACAAACCGGTTTCGGCTGTTTGCCATCTTCAGTGTTCTTTTCGTACTCTGTTCTGTTAAAGTCACATTTCCGAAAATTCTTGATATTTTCGGACAACATAATGGTCCTTCTGAGACCGCTATTAAGAATTTGGTCGTCAAATTTGAGTCGACAGGCTCGAGCACTAATGCGTGTTTGTTTGGGTCGTTCAACTGAAAATATCGCAGCCGTGAGCTACAATGTTGAACCAGAACAACATTTTGTTAATTCCTCGACGTTCTTAACAATTGGGGTTATCCAAAATCATCACAACGTGTGATTAGATTTACATTCGCGCCTGGCCATGAAGCCTTAATCAGATGGTGAATCAAACCACTGCATAATTTGGAACGTCATGCTCGTCCTAGGAAGCCGAAGCAACAGAACTTTCTAGTTGCAACTTCGATGATTCCAGAGCAGGGCTGCAAATCATCACTCCTTGCTTAAGAGTTGGAGATTTTCCAACTCCTGTCCAGAACACATGTCTACCATGCTCACTGGATCTGGGAACATTTCACCAGGTAGGTGTTATTAAAGGTGAAATGAACCCGGCCACCATAGAACCATAGACTGATATGGGGCCGCGAAACCACAACCACCACGATACTCCCATAAAGGGCCAACCCCAATAATCAGTCAGAGGACAGTTAAATGTCTAAAGAGACAAATAGCGGAACTCTGCGAGCTCACAGATTCCCGTGGAACTAACGTGGAGTTTCCAGTTATACCCCTGCTGACTTCAGGGGACTGGGCTCCTTTTTCCCCCAGTTGCACAGGTCTAAGTTGTTGCAATCTCCAAAGACCATATATCTGTGTCCCCGGGGGGATTCAAAATCATTACATGGCGAGTTTTGCGTAAGGATTTGACTTTGAAGCCTTAGATGTTTCAAGTGGTGCACGAGTTAAAGCCGACCGTCCATTCACATCGCCGTAAATTCGCTAAATTCATTGTGAAAAAAATATTTTTCAGACGAAGCCCATTGTCGCTTGTCAGGGAATGAAGACAAGCAAAATTGCCCCATTTGGGCTTCTAAAATCCTAGAGCGATTATTGAGAAGTTTTTGCATGCTCAACGTGTCACTGCATGGTGCAGTATGTGGTCTGGAGGCGTGATTGGGCCATTTCTTTTTTTTCCGAAGATGAGGCTAGAAATGCGGTAACGGATAAGATTTACATCTGCACCTGGCAGTGAGCCTTAATCAGATGGTGGTCATACCACTGGGAAAGAAAAGCAACGTCATTCACGCCCTAGGAAGCCAAAGACTAATTCTAGCAACAGGTCTTTCCTAGTTGCAAATTTGATGATTCCACAGCAGGGCAGCAAACCACCACTCCTTGCTGAAGAGCTACAGACTATCCAACTCCTGTCCAGAACACATATCTAGCATGCTCGCTGGATCTAGGATCATTCCACCAGGTAGGTGTGATTAAAGGTGAAATGATCCTGGCCACCATATAAAACTAACCTGTCTGTTATGGGG
The DNA here is from genome assembly GCA_030448955.1 of Trichopoda pennipes. Taxonomy (NCBI): domain Eukaryota; kingdom Metazoa; phylum Arthropoda; class Insecta; order Diptera; family Tachinidae; genus Trichopoda; species Trichopoda pennipes. The sequence goes on from JASKUP010000072.1 coordinate 19,107,649, forward strand.
CCGCGAAATCACAACCACCACGATACTCCCGAAGGGCCAACCTCAATAATCAGTCAGAGAAACAGCTAAATGTCTAAAGAGACAAATAGCGAAAACTCTGCGGGCTACTGATTCCCGTGGAAATAACATGGAGTTTCCAGTTGACCCCTGCTCCCATATACCCCTAGTTGCACAGGTCTAGATAGTTGAGCGTTCTACAAAGACCATAAATGTGCCCCGGGGGGGGGGGGGGGCAGTATAGCGGAATATTAACAACAGAACTTTAGCCTATTATTAACGACGTGGATATCACTGACATGTAGCTTCAAAAGAACGGGGCAAAATGTCACACAGCCAATAAAACGATCAATTTATTGCAAACCAAATTATCCGATCGCACAATTTTACGGCAATCAGCACTTAAGTGGCCAGCCAGATTGTGTAATTTAACACACCTCTGAATTATTTTTTGTTGGGCTATATTAAGGATACGGTGACAATCGAACCGATTTTAGCTTTAAATCCGTTGTAATCCGTCATATGATTAACGAAATAAAACCGCCACTTTGCCAAAAAGCGATTAAAAGCTTTGATGAAAGAATCGACATTTGCCAGATATTATTTTTCATTCATAATTTCCGAACCTTACCCTTCGTAATACAATAAAAATTTTAATAATCTTAATCAAAAGTTTTTGTTTTAGCAAACAAACGTCTTGTTGGAAAACCCTTTGGAACATACATACGGAATATATCTAATGAGATTAAAACACTGGCGGTAAATAAATTTAATAAACAAAAACAAAACAATAGTAACAGCTTTCAATTTATGTGGTGAAAGATTAAAGACTTTTAATACCATTATTTGAGATTACGATACAATTCAGTGTAATAAAATATATGTGTGTGTGTGTGTGTATTTACCAGTGCTGGTATGCGGTATATTGAAATATTCCTATAACAATTCTATTGCCTATTGAATGTCTTAAATTGTACTAAAATTTAGAAACACAAGTATAACGGTTTTTGATCAAAGCAACCAAATGCTGTTTCTAAGGTTATTTAGGAATCTGAACTCGGATTCAGATTTGTACTCCGTTTTTTTTTTTTTTTTTGATATTTTTGAGATATTTAATCAACAAATTTTTAAACATTTTTGACAATTAATCTCTATTTTATTAATTAAAAAGTGTTAAATTAGAAATGAAGAGCAGTCGAACTGAGTAGCTTGTAGTGTTTGGGATCTGTTTCACGCAATAAAGTACAACAGTAGTCACCATTGCTCAAAATTTTGGTATCGTCTTTCGATTTTAGTCACTTTCCTTACGCGTCGCTTGCATCACCCAAATTTTCAGCAAAAACTTCGAGATGGGAATGCAGAATTATTTGTCTGATCAAAATAATTATAATTATTATCATCAAATATATAAAGGGAAAGCTTTTCCCATTATAACATCTATGACGTTGATAATATTTGAATGGTGTAAACATTGCCAACTGTGGCATTTTTATTTTAGCTATTACAAAACTCATACACATGTAAAAGTCATTACAATAATTACTATCTGTTAAAAATACTTATGTTCTCTAAAGATACATTTAATGTTATTGTTTGAGAATAAGAACATTGAAGAGTTTAGATCAAAAGATAATTCAATAGTTTTCTTTTTCTATTTCTATTTTCAAAGCTGTTCTATTTATAATATTTATACGAATGAAAACTAAAACAAATTTAATTGATTTTATCTCGAATTTAATGGGGAAGAAATAAGAAATGAACTTTTTTTGTAGCAGCGAACAGATTTGCTAACTGTAAAATAAAATTGATTATAATAATAAGTGGGGTATTCTACATGTTTATGGATTTATTCTATTATTTGTTATTTGTTTTTTAATTATTTCGAATTTGTTTGTCAATAATTTTTTATTTATTCACTAATTTCTTAGATTGTTTTTACACTTTCTCCTTTCCTGTAGATGCCACCCATTGGTGTGGTGAAATATTTGCAACAAAATATAAAAATTAGCTTAATTGTGTATATAACGATCTTGTGCTTTAGCAATAAATTACTTTTAAAATATTAAAAACGTCAAATACGTAAAGGGTTTCTCAACAAGAAATTTTTTTTCTAAAACAAAATACAACAAAAAATTTATATTAAGATGATTTAGATTTTTATTGTATTACGAAGAGAAAAGTCCACCGGCAAATGTCCACCACGTACACGCTGATAGATGTGGATTCTTTCATAAAAGTTTTTAATCACTTTTTGGCAAAATCTCATTAATCTCATCAAGTATTTTAAGTTTGAAGGCTGAAATCGTTTCGATTAGCTCCGTGTAGACTCTATCCGTAACATAGTCTTACAAAAAATAATTCAGTGGTGTTAAAACACACGATCTGGCTTGAAACTTAACTGCTAATTAATTAATTGATCGTTTTATTGGCTGTGTGATATGTGGCACCGTCCTGTTGAAGCCACATGTCAGTGATATCCACGCCGTCAATGAAAAGCCAAAATTGAGTTGTTAACATCTCGCACTAGCGTGCTACAATGACCGTTATTGCTTTTCCAGCCTTATCCTCGTAAAAAAATAGCCCAATCATGGTTCCAGACCTATGTGACACATTGAGCATGCAAAGTCTTCTCAATAATCGCTCTAGGATTTTTAGAAATCCAAATGCGACAATTTTGCTTGTTGACTTACACTGAGTAGTAAAAATGGGCTTCGTCTGAAGAATTGATTTGTTCACAAATACCAGCCGGTTGTTGTATTATGTTGTTTATATTCAATCAGGTTGTTCCTGAAAGAACTGAGCGAATCTACGGCGATGTGAGTGGTCGGTCGGCTTCAATTCCTGCCCGAGTTGAATCTTGTAAGACTTCGAATTCAAATCTTAGCGCAAAATTCGCCATGTGATGGTTTTGGATAACATCAATTGTTGAGAATGTCGAGGAATTGAAAAATTTTGATCTGCTTCAAAACTGTGGTCACGGCGCACATTGGGGATTCTTCTATGGAGGTGAGGAAAAAAATATATTTGTCAAAAACTGTAGTGATTTAATCACAAATTTAGTTTTATTCCTATAGTAATACACAAGTTGCTATTAGAGGGCTATAACTACTCTTTGTTTTTGTATAGATACACACACACGCGCGCATTTATACAAACTCGTTATTTGAAATAAACTGCTGATAGGCCTGTATATTGTCAGTCATATATTTTTAAGCCTTAAAAATAGACATTAATGATGTTCGATACGAATATGTATTTTAATAAACTACGCTTTCGAGCTGTTAGATGTGTTAAAATACAACTCTCCGAGTTGGTTTTATTGTCAGTTTAGAAAGTTTAATAACTCATAAATATCAGAAAGATTTAGCAAAATTAATATATTTTTCTGTTAAAGAGTCTTAATTAAATTATTTGAATAACTCAATACCTAGTCAAAGAACATATTAGCGGAGGTATTTATTGCCTTTATAACAGCATAGAAAACAATTCTGTAGCAGTTGGTTTACTTTACATTTTTACATAGACGCACATCCCCAGTGTGCGGAGGTGAGGAAAAAATATATTTTTCAAAAAATTTAGTGATTTCATCACAAATTTAGTTTTATTTATATAGTAATACACAAAAGTAATCGAAATAAAGAAAGTTAGAGAAATTTAGATTTTTACCTGCAATGTAAAAAGCCATAACTAACAAAAATATTTAAATTATTTTTTTTTAATTTTTAATTTACTATTTATTTATTTTAAATCTATTTTTAATTTGTTATTCTAAAAGAGCCTTAACTTCGTCGCTTATAACACTATCCTTTTTAGGCCTTAATGAAAGCGACAAATGTGAAATCACGGGATCTGATGTTACCATCATTCGGTGCATAATATCTTCTTCTTTCGTGGCAATTCGACTGCATTTTCTAGAGTGTCTAAGGCGATATTTTTTATAGTCTTTGTTATGACTTTCCTGAGCCTCTTCGGATAGTAGGTCTGCAGCAAAAATACACTTTTCAATTATATCTTTTCCATGAATCAGAATTTTGTGAAGTGTAGGTCGCATACTCTACCATTCGTACAGTGCAACAAACTCTTTTGCCGTTTCCAAACAAAAATCACCAAATTTTTTTGGATCTACTTTACTCGGTGATTGTTATACCTTCGAGAATTATCGAAAACCTCTTGATTATGTTTTCATCTAGACCCGTTATTTCGGAAATCAAAACAGGATTAGCAAAGAATCTTCGTGACGTATTTCCTGAATTTGTCGTACCAGAGCCTTTCTTAACAGTATCAACCTGTATTTCTATTTCCTCTTTAAGTTCAGGCTTTATCAAACATTTTCGGGCTTCTTTTATTGGACGAGTATTTAGAAGCTACATGCAAAAGACACTCCATCAGATTAATACGCACATGAAGTGGTGACATACCAAATTGCACTGCTTGTTCATATACGGGCATAGCTAGAACTTCTTCGATTTTATTCATCTTGGATGTTCTGGGTCTACAAATAAAACAAGAATATGCTGCTAGTAACTCTGTTACTGATTGTACTGACTTGCCGTCAATCACTGTAAAATATAATTCATGTTTTACTTTAAAATTACGATTATTTACTGTTAACTCAAATTCTTTTAGTTGAGATAACTCCTCATCGACTCTTCTCGAATAACTTGAGGTGTCTCTTAAACGTACGCAAACTGTACAATACTGTGTGGAAGAAGGTTTATTGTTGTTCCATATTAATTTATTTATGTCATCACTTAATGATAATTTAAGTGATACAGCTGATGTCATATATAAATGAGAGTTAGAAATTTGATTATCTGAAAACCTCTGTTGGTATTCGCTTTGACTAGATGCCCCATCACAACCCCATTTAAAGAACATTATTAGAGTTCCGCTTTCAATTTTATTTATTTCCTTTGCTGACTTGGTCTCTAGGATTCTCTAAACAGTATAATTCAACAGATTTTGCAGAGGTACACTGCCTGAACTTTCAGTAATAGAAATTCCTTGCGGATAACTGTTAGTTTTTTCTTTCATGAGTTCTTCGTTTGGTGCAAATATTTTTTATCCTTCATTTCCTAACCAATGCATTAGATAACTCCTATTTTTTTTTTTTTTTTTGTAAGTTCAAAGTTTTTAATGTACAAATTTTTTAAATTCATACCTTTACTTAATTGTGCATAAAAGCGAATTGCGTTCATTGATTTTCATGAGTTATGTCTCATTTTATTCATAGATTATACGACTTTACGTGAAAGTAATAGGACTTGATACTTTTTTTACCGTTTTGGGTTTTTTTTGAATTGAAAAAAAATTAACTTTTTAGGCAAAAAATATTTTTTTTTTCTTCATACATTTATTTATAACTTCGAAACTGTTGCTTATGTAGCAAAACGTTATATAAACAAAAGAAAGTATTTGTAATTCTTGATTTTTCTAAATTTGTTTAAATCAAATCCGACTAGTGGTTCTTGAGTTATGTTAAACAAAAGGGCCTTAGCAGGATTGAGTCGCGTATCAATCAGCTAAAAAATATTGTACTGTGTAATGCTACAAATTGAGGGGTGGCACCTGGTGGCAGTTGAAATTGATTAAAAATGTAAAACCGGATATTAGACAATGTATTAGTAGTGATTTCCCACCATGGGAATGTATGGCTAAAATTGCAGGTCCAAAAGTTTGGAGAAAAAAAATTTTTTTTATATGTTCATAAAAATAAGCAAACAAAAAAAACTTAAATCTCTGCAGAGTATATTTTTTTAAATTTTAGTATACTGAAATATCCTACTTTAAATAGAAAATAAAAGGAAAAACGTTAGCTCACATAATAAAATAATATTCGTTTTGAAATTCTTAGGTTTAAATTAAGTTGGTTCAGTAAAACATACGAGTACTGAGCTTGAGACGGCTATAAAAAAATAGCAATCAGATCGGAGTAATTCTTTTTGATTTAATTGCACCATTTAGTCTAAAATTTCAAAATATCATTCCATATTGCATTCAGAGTATGTTGACAATTTGACTTTTTTCCACGAAATCCCCAGTGTGCGGCGTGTTGGTGTTCACACAAAATTCTTAATAGCGTTCTCAGAAGGATGTTCTCCGAAAATATCACAAATTTTACGAAATGTAACTTAAACAGAACCGCCCTTTTCATAGTGGATTTTAATTATTTCAACACGATTTTCGTGCGAAATTGAATTCATTATAACAACTACCAATGCATCTACTAGGAATATGACAAAACTATCATATTGTTGCTGTTGCCACAATTGAAAAACAAACTTTTTCCTAAAAACCCGATATAATTATTACTGCGTAAAATAATATTTTCATCAATTTTGTATTTAAATTATTACATTTTCTCTTGCCACTTTAATGCTTAAATTCCAAGAAAAATATTTTTTGTTGCTTTTATAACGCTGATAGCATTACTGTTTTTAGCATGTTTTTGTTTCTGCTTTTGGTTTTTCCTCAAATTGTATGCAATTTTATTGTATTGTATGATTATATTTTGCTTAAGAGCATCTTCTCTTCTCTCGCTTAATTTTAGTTCTTAACCTCAGTCAAGGGCATTATGGAGAATAGCTTCTTCATAATATTTTAGTTTTTGCTGCTTCTACTGCAGAAGTAAGATAACAAAAGCAAATATGTTGCAATAACAACATCAACTACAATAAGCAAACAACAATTGTAATATAGAATTATTAAGAAATCGAAAGAACAAGTTAGAAATGTATAACATTGTACAGTAGAGTGCAAAACATTACCTAAAAACAACTATTTAATTATAAGATTACTTAAAGGGAAAAGAAGAAAAACCTTCATTTACGAAAGGGGGAAGATATATATGTATAGAGCAAGATTATCAAGGGATATCAAACTGCTACATGCTATTTTCGACTTAATAAATTTCATTTCAATGTCCCTGTTAAGCCGATTGAATTCATACTCGTATTCGTTGATAAGGGGAGTTTTGTATTGATTCGTACAGATATACTTTTTCATAGCAAAGTAAAGTAGAGGCAAAATCTGCCAATAAGGGATGAATTTTAAAAGAAACTCTAGATTTTAAGCACAAAAACACATCCATGGTTATCTGCCTTAAAACACTGATGCGTATAGGAATTTTTTATTTTTACAACCAACAAATTACATTTACACGACACAGTTTATATTTTTTTCCATCACTAACTAACGTCGCTTTCTTCTATTAAAAATTTTAGTTCCCTTGCGTAAACAAAAAAAGAAAACAAGCCTGCTGCGTATGAGTAATAACTTTCTCTATCAAATATTAGTTATACGTCAGGCAGGAAAAAAATAAAATTTTATACTCGTACAACAATTAACTTTTTATATTTCATTTTCCAACAAACATTGACATCATGTTTTCTTTCCATACATTTTTTGCGATTCACAGCTCTTAATTCCCTCCTGATAAGATAAATCGATTTTCTTAAAGAAAAAAATGTTTGTGTATGTGTGTGTGTATGTACAATGTTCCACTACAAAAATCTTTTGTTTGTTCTTTACGGTGATTTTATGTGCATAACATTGCCAACAAAACATAATTTGAAAATTTTTCTCAATTCTAATTTCTAATCACATCAGTGATAAAATGTATAAAAAGAGCAGTAACAATTTAATAAAAAGAATAAACAAAGCTAAATACGCATTCAGTTAGGGAAACAAATGTGCAACTAACTTGTATACATGTGCATGAGTATGTGTATGTATATATACACATGTTTACAAAATTTATTGAAACAAAATTTATATGCAATTACAGATGTGTTTGTATACACTATATTAATTTAAGATGCAAGTTGTTATTCGTATGGTAAGTTAAATGCAGGGCACTGTATTTGCTCAGTAGTCAGTATTAGGATGACACAAGCGTGCAAAGTAAGAATTTAAAAATATACAAAACTCATGACCGATTGCAACTCACTATAAGGGAATTTCGAAATTAAAAATGGTAATAAATATTTAGTTTATAAAAAAAATATGTCTTAGAAAAAATATGTCTAATGAAAATTTTCTGAAAAAATAATATGAGCAATAAATATTTTTCAATAGAAAAGTCTTTAGCTACGAACATTTTCTATAGAAAATTTATGATTGGTTAATGAAAATTTTTTGACCTACTGACTGTCTGACTGATATAAATTTTCTATAGGTGCCCCTGTCGGCTAGTAGGTAGTGTAATAGCTTGTCAGTGTGGGGGTTGTGGGTTCGATCCCCAACGAAGACCTTGCTTTTTTCACTACAAAAATAAAAATGGACTGTCGGTGGGGCTGCTCAACGATAAAGGCATAGTCAGTGGTCGCTGTGCTGTCTTATATACGGCAGTTGATTTCCGACTATCCTTCTACTTTCACCACCTGTTTCATCTCTTCTCTATCCCATTCCTAAAGAATGTAGCACGGTTCTTGACTAAATAGGCATTGTTGCCTGAGGTACTACTTCTCTTAAAAAAAAAAAAATTTACTATCTGACTGACTAATGTAAATTTTCTATAGAAAATTGTTTGACTGTCTGACTGACTGATATAAATTTTCTATAAAATATTTTTTTTTTACTGACTGACTGACTGATGTAAATTGTCAATACAATTGACAATTTACTGACGAAAATTGTCTATAGAAAATTTTTTGACTGCCTGACTGAGGTAAATTTTTAATAGAACATTTTTTGACTAACTGACTGATGTAAATTTTCTATACAAAATTTTTTGACTGACTTACTGATGAAAATTTTCTACAGAAAATTTTTTTACTGTCTGACTGATGAAAATTGTCTATAGAATTGACTGACTGACTGACTGACCGACTGACTGATGAAAACTGTCTATAGAAAAATATGATTGATAAAAAGTTTCTATAAAAAATTATGACTAACCAGTCATTTTTCTATAGAAAAATCTTGAATGATGAAAGTTTTCATAGGTAAATTATGACCGATGAAAGTTTTCTTCTAAAAATGATGTCTGAATGAAACTTTCTATAAAATTATGACTGATGAAAATTTTCTATAGAAACCTTATGAGTGATGAAAATTTTCTATAGAAAAATTATGGCTGATAAAAGTTTCCATAGAAAAATTATGACTGATGAAAATTTTCTATAGAAAATTAGTTGACTGTCGGACTGACTGATGTAAATTTTCTAGAGAAAATTTTTTGACTGTCGGACTGACTGATGTAAATTTTCTATAAAATATTTTTGGACTGTCTGACTGATGAAAATTGTCTATAGAAAATTTATTGACTGACTGACTGATGAAGATTGTCTATAGAAAAATTATGACTGATGAAAAGTTTCTATAAAAAATTATGACTGCCGAAAATTTTCTATAGAAAACTCTTTACTGATGAAAGTTTTGATAGGTAAATTATGACCGATGAAAGTTTTTTTCTAAAAATGATGTTTGAATAAAAGTTTCTATAAAATTATGATGATGAAAATTTTCTATAGAAAAATTATGACTGATAAATATGTTTTAAAAGAAATTCAGACTGATAAAATTTTTTTAGAGAAAAATGATGGCTGATTAAAGTTTCCATAGAAAAATTATGACTGATGGAAATTTTCTATAGAAAATATTTTGACTGTCTGATTGATAAAAATTTCTACAGAAATTTTATTGCCTAACTGACTGGTGAAATCAAAAATTATGACTGATAAAAAATTTCTAAATAAAATTATGACTGACGAAATTTTTTTAGATAAAAATTATGGCTGATGAAAAGTTTCTATAGAAAAATTATGACTGATGAAAAGTTTCTGTAAAAAATTATGACTATATAGAACAGAAAAATCATGGCTGATGAAATTTTTTATAGGTAAATTATGACCGATGAAAGTTTTCTTCGAAGAATTATGTCTGAATGAGAGTTTCTATAAAATTACGATTGATGAAAATTTTCTATAGAAAAATTATGACCGATGAAAATTTTTTATATTAAATTAATGACTGATAAAAGTTTCTATTGAAAAATTATGACTGATGAAATTTTTTTATAGAAATATTATGACTGATGAAAATTTTCTATAAATAAAAAAATGTATTAATGTCGAAAGTAACAAGATAACAGCAGTATTTGACGGACAGAATTGAAGATCATAGAAATTTATGGGAACAAGAGGAAGTCGGCATATCTGTTGTAATATTTAATTTATCGCTTGTAAATTTAGACAATGAAATTGGAGGCTCCTTCGGAAATTCAACTCCATATATTGTTGCAGCTCTATTGTACACGTATCCAATTCCTCATTAACATTTAAAGGATTGTTTGCATTATAAAGAGAAATATGGCAGAATTTGAGGCAGGGGAGACCAGAACGGCTTGGGTTTTTAATGATTTTGAACCAGAACCGGTAACGGCTTACTTAGAATATGAACAAGACGGTTATACAGAGGCAAAGAGCTAGCTATGTGTCTACATTAGAACCCAAGCGTACGTTGACTATATTTGAAAGGGAAATGATTTATGTGTCTAATTCGAAATTTCTGTATATGTTAAGCATTGTAAAAACCAACTAGGGGTACAAGCCAAAGACTGCAGCCAAATATAATTTATTCATTAGTCCAAGAAAAACTCCTTAAACATTTTAAAAAATTTTCAAGCTTTCTATTTAAGATAAAATAAATTATAATTCTTAGCTTAATCTTATCTGCTTAAATTTAAATGCACATACAATATAATTTCAAATATTCTAGAAATGTATTGTAAACATAATACTTAATTATGGAATGATAAAAAAGAATAGAATGCAAATCACAGACAGAATTTTTATAAATATTTAAATAGAAATTCAACGTTTTTCAGACGTTAAGTTCATAAATGTCACATTATTTAAGTTGAAATGTCTGCTTATTATTATTATTGCTTTTTTGTTGTTGTTGGCTTGATAGAATTTAATCAAGAGACAAATTAAACATTTTGGATGGCTTTTAAATTAAAAAAATCTGCTTTGTTGTCTATGACTGTTTTTGTTTTGGGTCGTTAGCCTTAACCTAAAATATGAAAATATTATGTAATAACTTTTTCAAAGGCTTGTAGTGTCTTAATGTTTTAAAAATTTGTAAAGTTTTGAAACAAAAATCAGCCGATAATATCGGAATTTAGATTAGATAGGCACCGTAATGAATTTTAAAATGAAGTGTGAACACTTCACTGCCAAAACTTAATCACCCACGATCTATTTTACAACCAAAAAGAAATAGAAGACGAATAAACTTTAAAGTTTACTCTATACCTAGAACAGCCGCCATAACAATATACAACATTACTAAAATTTAATAAAGTAATCTTTCCAGTACAAGCGGCTACTCCAGACTGTTAAATTCTCATCGTCGCCTAATAGTCTCTTATTGCCCATTTTTGTTATTGGTTATTAATTTCAAGTACAATATACAATTTTCATTCAAATAATCGCCTTAGGACCCTGTACAAAATTTAACTTATTAAAATTTATAATTTATTTCTCACTTTTAATAATAATCAACGAAATAAAACCAAATCGTCAGTGTTATTCATGTCGTCAATAATAGGAACCATTTTTTTTAGATCTTTTTATACCTTTCGAATAATTAGACGCTATTATTTCTCAGTAAGCGTATGTGGACAGCCTGATTTTGGCTTTGTTGTTATATTTCCTAGAGTTTTGTATTTTTCTGTTATCTTTGGCACAGTTGCAGGGCCTTTTCTAGTTATTTTCGCAATATTTCCTCGAATATTTTTTTCCTTTTTTTGATAATCAAATCCCTCATGTTTTGGCATAGTTCTCTTTCGCGGGGCGGCATTTCGCCTTAATTGTTGTTCATTTTTAGATTGCAAAATTATAAAATTTTATTATTATCCAGGTGTGTTCGTGTGAGAATGTTTTTCGTTTGTTGGAGTACATGAGTAGTTTTAGTAGTGTGAACATTGTGTCTAAAGTCATGTTTACCTGTTCGTTCATAATGTCACTATTAAAAGTTTTTGTTTTTTATGTTTTTGGCTACGGTGTAAATTGTGTCGAGTTCTTTGTTGTACTTACCTGTATTAAATGGGATTATCCTAAATCTGTGTATCATATGTCTAAATGCGAACTCCGTTTGCCACGTTTGCCATCAGGTGGCATCGTTTTTTGTAACATTTCGTTGGGGGATTAAGAGATGTAGAAAAATTATTTTTTTTGTTTTAAATTTGAAAAGGAAAAAATGTATTTCATTGCACAACAGTAGTGAATTCATTTCGATTACAAAAATAAAGTGGAATTTAGTTGAACTTCTCTAAGTAAAAAATGAAAGTGAATTCAAAGTAAATACTGAATCGAAGCGTTATACGTGTCCGCAAATTAACCGTTTCATTGAAGTGCTCTTTGGTAAACCACATTTTTTGTTTTTTGGTCTGACAAAGCGGATGGTTTCCCAACTTTTGAACACGCAACGTATAGCTGGCGATGTGAAGAACAATGATTTTCTAAATTTATCCCGCAAACACCAAGCGATTGGCCTTACGGCTTGTTAATTGTCATTGCGAAAGAAAGGCGAACTGTAAATTGCAATCGTTCACCTGCGTACTTTCCGTTAATAATGGTTGCCTCAATCAAATTCGGCTTAAGTTTTTCCACCACAAGTCGAATACCGTTGCAAAGTCGCGATGGATTCAAATTACGCAATATCAAAATAACTGAACCAACTTTGAGTTGCAAGTTACGTGGTGGAAATCCTGGTAACTCCAGAGAGTTCAAAAACTCCGTTGGATAATTTACTGCATCATCGGGATTTGTTATGGAATCAACGGATTTGTATGTCACCAAATCGCCATCGATTTTTTATGTAATGGTGAAATTCAGTGCGTGTACAACATCATTATTCTTTGGGGGCGAGAATTGCTCGCTGACTTAACCAAGCATAATTCTGATAATTTTCACTAATGTTTGGGAAAACATTTTCAATAAGAACTAATTGAGAGTTTACAAATCGTCAAAAGTCATTGGTAAGAGTAATTAATCTAGCTGTCTTATCAAGTGGGACTTTTCTATTTCCAACAGCTAACAATTGTTTGGAAAATTGTGCAACACCTTGATCATTTTAAAGTTGAACTCTCATATTCTCTCGTGGTTAGCGGTAATGTTTTTACGTTATTCCACAAAGGTGATGCCGTCAGGCAAGCATTCAATTCATCTGTAGGCATTGCACGGGGAATTACTGGCAACGTCTGCCTGAAATCGCCTACCAACCATATCATCAAGCCGCCAAAGATGTTGTTATTTCGCCGAAGATCCTTCAGTGTGAAGTTAAGTGTGATTATTTATATGTCATTGTGCACTCATTCCAAACAATGAGCTTGCATTGCATCAACACTTTTCCCATTGTACTGGATCGGGAAATTACACCTTAATCAGATGGTGGTCAAGCCACTTTGCATAAATAGGAAAGTCATGCTCGTCCTAGGAAGCGGAAGACTAATTCTAGCAACAGGTTTTTCCTAGTTGCAACTTTAATGATTCCAGAGCAGAGCTGCAAATCATCACTTCTTGCTGAAGAGCTGGAGACTTTCCAACTCCTGTTCAAAACACATGTCTAGCATGCTCACTGGATCTAGGAACATTCCACCAGGTAGGTGTTACTAAAGGTGAAATGAACCTGGCCACCATAGAAAACTGACCTGTCTGTCATGGGGCCGCGAAACCACAACCACCACGTTACTCCCATATAGGGGCCAACCTCAATGATCAGCCAGTGAACTATTAAATGTCTAAAGAGACAAATAATGAACTCTGGGACACACTGATCCCCGTGGAAACTACGTGGAGTTCCCAGTTGACTCCTGCTGCCTGCAGGGGACTGGACTCCCTTTTTTCCCCCAGTTGCACAGGTCTAGATAGTCGAAGTTCTATAAAGACCATATAATGTGCACCCGGGGAGTGTGATTTGCTTTACATCCGCGCCTGGCTATGTAGCCTTAATCAGATGGTGGACGAACTACTATACATAATTTGGAACGTCATGCTCGTCCTAGATAGCCGAAGGCATAATTCTAAGCAACAGAACCACCTAGTTGCAACTTTAATGATTCCAATACGGGGCTGCAAGCCATCACACCTTGCTAAAGAGTTGGAGATTTTCCTACTCCTGTCCAGAACACATGTCTAGCATGCTCACTGGACTGGATCATTCACTTTGCGTGTCATTATTAGTGAGATGTTTCTGGCCACCATAATTTTCATAATTCTCTTATGGGGCCGCAAAACCACAACCACCACAATGCTCCCATATAGGGGCCAACCTCAATGATCAGCCAGAGAACTATTAAATGTCTAAAGAGACAAATAATAACCTCTGCGAGCTCACTGATTCCCGTGGAAATAAAGTGGAGTTTCCAGTTGTCTCCCTGTCTGACTTCAGGGGACTGGGCTCCCTTTTTCCCCCAGTTGCACAGGTCTAGATAGTCAAGTATTCTATAAAGACCGATAAATGTACCGAAATTTTGCATGTTGGATTGTGTTTAAATTGAGTGGAAACTCAAGCGCATAATGTGCAGTACGACCGCCATCTAGAAGAGTCGCCGCAATTCCAAATGATGCTAACGCCAAAGTTATATAACATCTTGATCGAATAGTGGCCAAATTCAATAAAATGACAAATGTTTTCCCTGTTCCTGCAGGAGGTGCGTTCAGGAAGAATAGACCACCACTATTATTGTCCACCGCTTGCATAAATGTTTCGTTTACTTGGTTTTGCTATTCATTCAGCAACGGCACATTATTACAAACGAATTCCTGCGATGTATCAACATTATATTGCAGCTCTCGATATAATTCTTGGTTGAGTGCATGGTGCATCGATCGATTTGGCGCAATCATTCCTACTTCAATCAGTAGTTTGTTTGCAATAGCCAAGCTTTGATCCTCAATCAGAATCAATACTTCATTATATATTTCATCGGCTATTTGCATATCGGGATTATTCGTTCGAATGCGCAAGCGATGCAAGATATCTTCACATATGTCGTCTTTGCATTTGTTCCATAACTAAATTGGTTGTGAAGGGAAACATGTGGTGATGATAATAGCGAACAGCGTTGGTAAGCATTTGATGAAACCACTGAACCCGCAAGTGTTAAATCCCAATGAGAATCGTTCTCCACCAAACCCAATAGCTGACATGCTTCTCGATATGTTTGGCAGTGGTGGCCATTCACAGTTTTCAAATGCGCAAATGATTTTGCGCATTTACCAACAGCAGTCGCAAATAAAAACTTTCATCATTTCTAAGATGAACAGTATACATGCGACCTACTGCACGGCGTCATCTACTTAAAGTGAAATGTACTTATTGTCGTGAGGGATACTCACACACCACGTACTGGTGCCGTTGTGTATCAGAGATGGCGCTGTATGTGAAAAATGATTTTACCTTGTTTTCCTGCTTTTCTCTTGAATTTTCTTTGCTATAAACCTCATGGCGCCCAAGATCTTTCCCACGAATGCAAAACTGTGGAAATCGGTTCGTGCGTTCTGAAGTTATGGCGTCAGCAAGGAAAGTCCGACTTATTTTTATATTATAGATAATTTATGTTGGGTAGGGTGGTTCGCGGTGGTATGGATGGTTATGTCCATCGTAGTTAGTTTTCTATAAATGTCAAGTGTTAAGCAATCAGCACCTGACATTATTGTGATGTCAGAATAATGCAAATTTCCGTCTTGTACTTTTTCCATTGTGTATGTAATGTTATGATGGAGTGCTGTAGTCTGTTAGAATTTGCTCGGCGTTATCATGAAGACAGCTGAAATAGGATTTTTCCACACGCTAGTCCGGCAGATAATTGGTAAAATTGGTTATTAAATCTTTAATAGTTCTGTGTTATTATCGTTTTTGCAATATCTATAAATTCGGTGATGTATTGGTTGTCATATAAATTATCTAGTGTATCGCGTAGGATAACTACGGTTTCAAAGAAAACGAGTCGCATGTTTTCGGTTATCTTAATATCTTTCCATTATCTTTTCGACAAGGTCTTGTGTATTACGTACCGTATATGTATTTGGTAAATTTATCTTTTCTTTAACAAATCCAAATAATTTAATACCATTCTAAAGTTTACTAAAGAGATGTCTCACTTCTGCAGAAATTGATTTTTATAAATTGATTTTTATAAATTGATTTTTATAAAAGAAAAGTACTATTTTCCATAGCTAGGGCTTCGCAAATTCTCGCCATTAGATTTTTGTGCATTGTACCAGCATACTTGACTCTGAACAATTTTACTCCAAGTAAACACTATATTTGATCTGTTATTTTACGGCACCCATCATTAAACTTTAAAACACAACAAAACGACAATAGAAAAGAAACAATAAAATTGCAACTAAAATATAATAAACAACAAGTGAATCATTCAGTGGAAAACTGTCTTTCCAGCAATTTTATTTTTAAATAAAATAAACAATTTGGACGTAATAAAGTCTGTTGTTGTAAATGGGTTTTGAGCACAACAAAAAATCAATGAACCTCAAAGGAAAAAAGAGAAATAAAAACTAAAAGAAAAAAGCAACAAACAAATTCAAGAACTGTAGACATAATAAATCATTTAATACGTGTTAAGAAGATCTGTTGTAGACATTGTTTGACATCCCAACAAATTTACAAATGAACTGCGCACATCAACGAGTAGTTACTCACAAGTAGATGAACTGAACTAAAAACACTTCATGTATAAAAAGTTTTTATTTGGGCATTATTTTTAATAGTCGAAAGTTGTATTTTCTTTATATTTTGTTTTTATTTTTTTGTTACAATTTCATGTTGAAAAGACTGTTTTATTCATACACATTCTCTAAATGGACTTGCACTTCCTTTAATTTGTTTACAACACAAAAACAATGACAGATTCAATATCAACAACAGTGAAAATCTTAGAGGAAAAACTACAAAAAATATAACATAGAGAGAATATAATTTTCTTACAACTAATTTTTTTATTATTTAATTTATGCTTGAAGCGACATCTGAAATTCTAAACTAACTCAACTTTTTTTTCTTTTTTTCGTGCCAGTTTTTTGTTGTTTGCTAAACTGCATAATAATGATGGTGTGTGTTTGTAACGACACACAGTGGTTCAAAAAGCTTTGTTTTTGGAAATAATTCGGTAGACCTAGCAGAGGTATTTCTTAGTGAAATTACGGATGATTGGCCCCCTAAAGGGGAGTAAAGGGGAGTTTTAGATATGCCTCCAATGTTTCATTTCTCAGTTTTACACAAAATGTGTTTACATATTAAAAGAGAAAAACTTAACTAGAAGGCGAGGTTTACGAAGCTCCTACAACTGAAGTATATGCTCATTACACAAGTACAGTGATGGGCGAACTACGGCCCGCGATTTCAATCCGGCCCGCCGAGCGTTTTTCAAAAAAATAAATTAATCACCTATTAAAAATTTATGCCCAAAAAATAAATTTACATTATGTTTTAAAAAAGATATAAATTGACAGTTTTAGCAAAAAAATGCGATGTTTTCATATTATATTGTGTACAAACTGCGTAGTTTTCTGGGAAATATTGTACAAACAAGACAACAACAACTTTCTTATACAATATTCCAAGAAGAAACTTAAAAAGCATGAAACAAAAACAACTAATATAGAACTATTGTATTGTGTTCAAACTGCGTAGTTTTCTAGGAAATATTATACACACTAGAGAACAACAACTTTCTGATGCAATACTCCAAGGAGAAACATAAACATCATAAAACACTAACAACTAATATAGAAAACTGAACGTATAACATAACAACAACTATTATATGTGAGATCTAGAAGATTCTTGAATATACGAGACAGCATGCGCAACAAATATCAAAGGGAAAGCGATGGATTAATCAGCAATCAGTAAAAGTGTAAATCTCGTGACGTAAAGAATAAATTGTGCAGTAAAATTATAAAGTTGCCAACGTACAGTTTTATTTGTGTAATTAAAATAGTAAAGTGTAAATATAAGTGTAATAGTAAAATATTTTAAGTTTTTTACCCCCATAAATGTCAATCGAAAATAGAAAGAGAAAAATTGATTCGGAATGTCGACTATTTCAAGAAGAGTGGACATGGAAGTACTTCCTTATGGAATATAACCAACAACCTATTTGTCCTATCTGCCAAGAACCGGTAGCTGTACTAAAGGATTATAATCTCGCTAGGCACTTTAATTCAAAACATCTTGGGTCGAAGTACTATAAAATGACAAATGAAGACAAGAAAGCAGAGGTGCGAAGTGTTCACTCACTGTTCATACATGTGTGAATATGTACATTTCATTTTTTAGCCACTTCTTCTCCTACATGTGTGAGAGACTACAAATTATTTTGTGTTTTCTCATTTGTGAATGCGACGATTTATTTTTTTTCTTTCTATCCATAAGTGAAAAAATGAGAAACACACAAGTGTTCATTTTTGAATATTTGCAATTTTGATAATTTTTCAGAAATGAAAAGATCGTAAAAATATGTGCGTTAGGCATTCGCGTACATAAACGCACATATTTGGTAATGTGCAATTGTAGGCATATGTAGAAAAAAAATGTTTGTTTTTTATTTCTTTTAGAATATATTGCAAAATTGTATTTTGAACTAATATGCACCCATGTGTTTTTACTGCATTTTACGGTAAACTGCGATCGTAGGTAGAAAATTTTTTTAATGTTCATTTATGACAAATTTTATAAAATTGCAACGTTCATATATGAAAAAGAACATTAATGAGAAGAAGCTAATTTATCATTCATCACATATGAATAAGACTAATAATTCTTGTCGTGCGCATTCATGTATGAACATAAGCAGAACATTTTTTTTGTTTGTTTATGAGCGTGAAAAATAAATATAAAATTTTAGATTTCTCATATATGAAAAATATCATGAATGTTGATTTTTGAATGTTCATAAATGAAAAATTCTGAACCCTGCAAAAAAGTTCATTCAGTGGAATTGAAAAGAAAAATATCTAGTCAGCAAATGCTTTTTAAAAATCAAGGAAGTGTCCAGCGATCCTCCACGTTAGCTGGTCACATTGTTGCCTATTAAACAGCAAAAAGTAACAAACCGTTTTGTGAACAAGAATTTATTAAAGATGTGTTAATTAGCATTAGAAAAGTGTTATGCCCAGAAAAAGTAAAAGATTTCGAATCTATAGGGCTGTCACGTAGAACGGTTACAAAAAGAATTGAAGTGATTTCTTCTAATTTAACCAATCAACTCGATGTACGTCTTAAAAAGTTGTAAGTATTTTTCAGTCACTATGGACGAGAGTGTTGACAGGAGTGATACAGCCCAACTTCTAATTTTTATCAGAGGAGTCGATGAAAACTTTGTAATAACCGAAGAACTTGCTTGTTTGAGATCTTTGAAAGGAAAGGCGACAGGAAAAATAATTTATGATGAATTTAGAGAGGCGATGGAATCTAATCTCTTAATGACCCAATATCCAAATTAATTAATTTAACAACTGATGGAGCACCTAACAGGGTGGGAAAAAATATGGGGCTTGCAGGAGTTTGTAAAAGTCAGAATCCTGAAAGCGAAACAATTTTTTTACATTGTATAATCCACCAAGATGTTCTCTGCAAGGCTGCCTTGGATATTAACCACGTACTTAATATTATTTTAAAATTAATTAATACCATTCGAGCCTGTGGTTTGTTACATCGACAATTTCATGAGTTTTTATCGGAAGTTGATGCAGAATTTTCAGATGTAGTTTATTACATAAAGATCAGGTGGCTGAGTTGTGGGCATGCCTTCTCGAGAGTTTGGAGTCTTCTCGAAGAAATTAAAGTTGTTCTAAAAACCAAAACTAAAATTTGGGATGAGTGGGAAATATTGGAGGATAAGAATTGTTGCATCGAGTTTGCTTTTTTCACGGATTTACTCGAGCACTATAATAAACTGAACAAGAAGTTACAGGGAAGAAATCAATTTATAGATGAAACTTGGGGCAGTTTAAGGTCTTTTAAAACTCAATTGTTTATATTTTCTAAATGTTTGGGAAAAAATGATTTGACTCATTTTCCAAGACTTAATTCTTTGAGGCCTGCGAGTGAAGAGAAGTTAAAAGTCTTTTCACAATATTTATTAAAACTGTATTCAGAATTTGAGGTCAGATTTGCTGACTTTAGAAAAATCCAACCATGTTTCGATATTTTTTCAATGCCTTTTATTGTTAGTCCTGAGAATGTTCCATCTGATCTACAATTGGAAATTATAGAATTGCAATGTAATAATAATTTAAAACAGCTGTTTTTAAATACAGATAAGCTTAATTTCTATAAATCCTTACCAATTTCTATAAATCCTTCCAACGCTAATTAAGCATGCGCAGATAATTATGACAATGTTTGCTTCCTTATATTTATGTGAACAGGTCTTTTCAGTAATGAAATGCAGAAAAAATTCAATAAGAAACCGATTTTCAGACAGGAGTCTATTTAATTTATTAAAAGTCACATCCTCCCAGCTGGAACCAGATTTGGAGGAAATTATGGCAAGTCAGAAACAGATCCATGCTTCCCATACATCTGGAAAATCTTAAAATCATAATAAACCGGATCTTAAAAATTTTTATGTTGTTTTAAAATATTACGTAATATAACTAATAAACAAATAGCTTAAACCGAACTTTTAATTGAACAGCAACCCCATAATTTTTTAATGAATGACCCTCTATGTTTTTTTTTTTAATTTAATGGCCCGCCGCAAGATTTTTTTTAATTTATTGGCCCGCCACCCAAAAAGTTCGCCCATCACTGCACAAGTAGATGCCATCAAAGGAAAGCTTATGACTTCTAGATTAACGATTTATTACCAATTTTTTCGCGTCGCATTTTTTACATATCATTTACCTTTAAAACTGTAAATTTGACGTTAAATTGGTTGCTTAAAAAATTAAATATAGAATTTAAAATGCTACAAAATCTAAACGGATCGAGAATATATAAAAAAGCTTTTAATTAAATAATGAAATAAAATTTTAATTTTTTTTTTATTGTACCACATAAATTCCTTAAACGGGGAAAAAATTTCCAAAAAATTGTTTTTATTTTTATAAAACTAGTCACCCTGGCTTTGTTAGCCACGGGGATGTCAAATCGGTTTTGGATTACGTAGCCTAGAAATGTAGCTTTAATAATCTGTTTAATTTTTTTAATCGGTGAAATTTGGATAAAATTCATAAATGTTGTTTCAAAATTGGCTAAGTTTGGATAGGGCTGCATGGTAAACCCTTACAATATTTGACACAATTTTTTTTTAACCTCATTTTCTATAGGTGGTCTTTAAATGCCGAACCAAGTTTCAATTAGATAAGCAAAAAAAAACACATTCCACCTTGTTGGAGAAAATCCTAAAAAACCGCAGTTTTTACATTTTCCCAATTCAGCGGCTTGTAACAGTTTAACAAACGTGCCATCAGATCCAAGTTTACTACTATTTTATTAGAATAAAAATCGGAACATAAATAAGTATTGCACGTCAAAAATACCCTCCGGGGGCACGTTTATGGTCTTTATAGTACGTAACAGCTATCTAGATCTGTGCAACTGGGGGAAAAAGGGAGCCCACTCCCCTGAAGTCAGACAGGGAGACAACTGGAAACTCCACTTTATTTCCATGGGGATCAGTGAGCTCGCAGAGTTCATTATTTGTCTCTTTAAACATTTAATAGTTCTCTGGCTGATCATTGAGGTTGGCCCCTATATGGGAGCATCGTGGTGGTTGTCGTTTTGCGGCCCCATAACAGTACAATGGTTATTATGGTGGCCAGGATCATCTCACTGATAATAACACGCAAAGTGGATGATCCAGTCCAGTGAGCATGCTTGACATGTGTTCTGGACAGGAGTTAGAAAGTCTCCAACTCTTTAGCAAGGTGTGATGGTTTGCAGCCCTGTCCTGGAATCATTAAAGTTGCAACTAGGTGGTTCTGTTGCTTAGAATTATGCCTTCGGCTATCTAGGACGAGCATGACGTTCCAAATTATGTATAGTGGTTTGTCCACCATCTGATTAAGGCTACATAGCCAGGCGCGGATGTAAAACAAATCACACTCTGCACGTCAAAAATACCAAGTTAAGGTCAACCAAATATTTAAAAAAATAATCTAAACCGATTTTTGCCCAAACTAAAAGAGGTAACCCAGGCATATAATCACATTTTTGTAAATATATTGAAGGTCTACTTAAGTTCAAAAACTTTTATCATTTGAGTATGACATTTCCAAAAAAACCTGTATGCCCGAAATACCCAAATTTGGGGACATGCTCAGAAGCCGCCTTTACCCTACAGTCCAATCGCCCGCAATTTCCTTCAGCAATACATCTGTTTCACCTCTGTCATATCTTAAGCATATCTAAAGCTCGTCATGCACTACCAAATTATTTCCCAAACAAATGTTTCCAAACCACTGTGCGCCATTTTGCTAATGCTAAAGAAAAGAAAAAATGATAACGCAATATAAAATTATAAAAAATGTTAAGCCTTTTTTCTGTTTTTTCTAATTTTTATTTCTTTTCCCACTTTAGCAGTTTCACACACAAAAAATTTATGTACGAGGCGCATTTAATATGTCTTTAAAACATTCGTTTTGCTTATGATATCGGCTGTCGGTTTTAGTATTTTCGCCTATTTTGAAACCAATAAATGTTTTTTGGTCGGAGCCTTTCTTTCGGTAAGCAATTTTTAGTCGTTTTACGCATTAATTTTAATAAAAAAATTGAAATTTGGCAACGTTTCTTTTCACATCTTTATATATATAAAAATTAAGCCTAAAATAGGTGTCCGTTTGGTTGCCAGTGTTTGACGAGATGCGTCGTCGGACTTCCACCAAATTTTCACAGTACCTTCGTAATGGTCGTTCGCTGGATTGTATCTTTGTTTCCTACGTTTACGCAGAATAGTGCGTCCATAGTGAAAAAAAAATTAAAATTTTTTTCCATTGAATAGTTCGACTCGACGTTTTGTATCAAATGAAATGTGTGTTTTCGTTTGTACGTCGCACAGAATGCGACGGCAATACAAATCGAAATATGCTCATGTTCATAGCAAATGGATGCGCAAGCAAATAGAGAATATTGTTTTCCATATTCTTTTGCATTTTGTGTGTGTGTGTATGTGTTTTACGTGTTCAATTGCAAAATGATCCATCAGCCAAACGTTTTTCAAAGCAATTGTTAGATATTGCGAATGGCACTATTCCAATTGATCCCACCACAAAAATGTTTACGCTTCCAGATAATTTTTACCACTGCACAATCAAAACAAAAATTGGTCGCAAACGTATTTCCCGGTATTGCACAAAATTTTAAAAACCATGATTGGATGGGGGAAAGAGCTATTTCCGCTGCGTAAAATGCAGATGTTTCGGATATCAATGTGACAATTTTGAATGACATTCCCGAGGAAATTTTTACTCACAAATCGGTTGACTCTGTTACCAATCAAGACGATGTTGAAAATTATTCACTCGAATTTTATAATTCGCTTGAGTTACCTGGACTGCTGCCCTACCGCATGCAAGTGAAAGTTGATGTACCATTTATTTTGCTTAGAAATATCTGCCAGCCACGACTTTGCAATGAGACTCGTTTAGTAGTCAAAAAAATCATGAAAAATGTGTTTGAAGCAAAAATTTTAAAAGGAAAATATAAGGGCGAGGATGTGTTAATACCACGCATTCCTATGATTCCTCCAGATTTGCCGTTTGATTTTAAACGGCTTCAGTTCCCCGTACGTGTTGCTTTTGCAATGATCCCTGTTTTTCGCACGATCAATTATATGAATCATGTTCACGTGTTAATAAACCAACTACTTTTTTGTCTATACCCCGAACCAAAATCGATCGAAGAATGTCGTATATGTGAAAGCATTGCAATAGAATAAGACGTATTATAAAAATATTGAATTGTAAAAAAAAGATAAAATTATTAAAAATTGTGCTCTTTCTGATTAATTTTCTTGAATTATTGAATTTTTTGGCGCACACAAAAAAGAACACTGCAGATTAAAAACAAGCCACAAATGACTTGTAAAGCAGTCACGGGCACGCTAGTTGTCTATAAATAAAATACAAAAACGAAGTGTCTGATAAAAATTACTTTACCTTTTATATATCTGCATTAATTAAATCTACTATGAAAATAGTGGTTCTGTTAAAGTTGTATTTTGTAAAATTCCTGATATTTTCGGAAAGAAAACACAATCGTCCTTATAAGAATGCTTTTAAGAATTTGGTCTATAAATTTGAGCCGACAGGCTCGATACAAAATGTGGTAACACAAACGCATGTTCGGCCGGATTGTTTAACTGATAACATCGCAGCTGTGAGCCACAGTATTGAAGCAGATCCAAATTTATCTCAACAATTGGGGTTATACAAACTTTGACCTTAAAGCCTTACAAGGTTTTACAGGAATTGAAGCTGACCGACTATTTACATCGCCGTAGATTCGCTTACTTCATTGAAAAATTTTTCGTGATTTTTCCTGGAAAAATCAGTTTTTTAAACGAAGCCCATTTTTACTTGTCAGGGTATGTCAAAAAGCAAAATTGTCGCATTTGGGATTCTGAAAATAATCGAACGATTATTGAGATGCTTTTGAATGCTCAACGTGTCAGTGTATTGTGTGCTAATATGGTCTGGAGACGTGGTTGGCACCTTTTTGTTCGAAGAAGAGCCTTAAAATCCGGTAACGGCCAATACATCACGCTATTGCGAAATATTAACACCTCAATTTTGGCCTATTATTGAAGACGGGGATATCACTGACATGTGGTTTCAACAGGACGATGCCATATGTCACACAGTCAATGAAACGATCAATTTATTTCAAATCAAATTTTCCAATCGCTTAATTTCACATCAATCAGCCGTTAAGTGGTCAGCCAGATCGTGTGATTTAACACTATTGCATTATTTTTTGTGGGCCTATATTAAGGAAAGTGTCTATACGGTGCCAATCGAATCGATTTCAGCCTTAAAACTCAAAATTCGTTATGTGATTAACGAAGTAGGACCGCCATTTTTTCAAAAAGTTATTAAAATCTTTGATGAAAGAATCGACATCTGTCAGCGTGGTCATGGCGGATGTTTGGCAGATACCATTTTTCATTCATAATTGCCGAACTTTTCTCTTCGTAGTACAATAAAAATTTGAATCATCTAAATTTTTGTTATATATTTTGTTTTAGACGTTCTAAGTTCTGAGTTCCTGAGGGAATTGAGCGGCGATGTGAATGGTTGGCCGGCTTCAAGTTCTGCAACAGGTAAGTCTTTTAAGACTTCAAAATCAAATCCTTACGCAAAATTCGCTATTTGCATATCCCCACCCCCCAGGGGCATATAAATATGGTGTTAATAGATATTCCACTATTCAGACACAGTGCAAATGGGGAAAAAGGGAGTCCAGTCCCCTGAAGTCAGACAGGGAGACAACTGGAAACTCCACTTTATTTCCACGGGGATCAGTGACCCGCAGAGTTCATTATTTGTCTCTTTAGACATTTAATAGTTCTCTGGCTGATCATTGAGGATGGCCCCTATATGGGAACATCGTGGTGGTTGTGGTTTCAAGGCCCAATAACAGTCCATGGTTCTATGGTGGCCAGGATCATCTCACTGATAATGACACGCAAAGTAAATGATCCAGTCCAGTGAGCATGCTTGACATGTGTTCTGAACAGGAGTTGGAAAGTCTCCAACTCTTAAGCAAGGAGTGATGATTTGCAGACCTGTACTGAAATCATTAAAGTTGCAACTAGGCCGTTCTGTTGCATAGAATTATGGCTTCGGCTATCTAGGACGCATGAATGACATTCCAAATTATAAAATAGTGGTTTGTCCACCATTTGATTAAGACTACATAGTCAGGTGCGGATGTAAAACAAATCACACTCTGTGCATATCCCCAATTGTTGTTGTTTACCCTCCGGAGGCACATTTATCGATCTTTATAGAATACTTGACTATCTAGACCTGTGCAACTGGGGGAAAAAGGGAGTCCAGTCCCCTGAAGGCAGTAGGGGTCAACTGGGAACTCCACTTTATTTCCACGGGAATCAGTAAGCCCCAGAGTTCCGTTATTTGTCTCTTTAGACTCTGGCTGATTATTGAGGTTGGCCCCTATATGGGAGTATCGTGGTGGTTGTGGTTTCGCGGCCCCATATCAGGTTTGTTGTTTAATATGGTGGCCAGGATCATTTCACCGTTAATGACACGCTAGGTGAATGATCCAGTCCAGTGAGCACGCTAGACATGTGTTCTGGACAGGAGTTGGATAGTCTCCAACTCTTTAGCAAGGTGTGATGATTTGCAGCCCTGCTCTGGAATCATAAAGAATGCAACTAGGAGAGACCTGTTGCTAGGATTAGTCTTCGGCTTCCTAGGACGAGCATGACGTTCCTATTTATGCACAATGATTGACTACCATCTGATTAAGACTACATAGTCAGGCACAGATGTAAATCATATCACGCAATCCCCAATTGTTGAGGACGTCGAGGAATTTACCGCTTTGGATCTGCTTCAACATTGTAGCTAGCGGCTGCGATGTTTTCAGTTGAACGAATTTGTCGAACACGCGTCGGTATTTGCACATTTTGTAACGAGCCTGTCGACTCAAATTTAACGACGAAATTCTTAATAGCGGTCTGAGAAGGCCATCATGTTCTCCGAAAATATCACGAATTTTAGGAAATGTAATTTTAACAGAACCTCCATTTTTATAGTGGATTTTAATTATTTTAAAGCGATTTTCATGCTAATGCATCTACTGTAAATACGTCACTATCATGTTGTTGGTTCTGCCATAACTGAAAAACAAACTCTTGTTGTAAAACCTTTTTACCAAAATAATGTAAAAAAAATTATTTTTTAAGGCCGTGGTTTTTAATGGGTTAATGCTAAAAATAAATAAATATGTACATTTGCAAAACAATTTGACTGCTACAAAATTTTTGTTGTTAAAAATTTTAAATGCCTCAGGCATCAGCTCGACTGTTGCTATTAACGAAAACAATAACTTGCACTCGTTATCTAACGCAAATTATGCCGGTCGTTTAAAAGAACAATAGGCAGATGATAACTTTATAACTTGAAATTAGATAAACAAAAAAAAAGGCGATCAGTATAAAATCCATTTAAAATATTTATGCTTAAATTTTTTTAGTAAACAAACAATTTACATAAATAATGCTAAAAATAAGCAATTAAATTACAATAAAATTTAAATGTTTTTTCTTGAAACCAAAACAAAAAGAACAAAACTCCTGTTTATATAATTGAATTCAATTTACATTTTTACACAACTTATCAGCAAATTCTGATGTAAAATTGTTTTTCAAATAGTTTTCGTTTAAGCCCTGCACTACAAAATAAAAAGAAAATAATATTTTAAAAGATTTTCTGTCTTCTTTAAAAACACTTTAGCATATATATGTATGAGTGTGAATATGTGTGTGTGTATGTGTGTGTATTTGAACAGGAATTTATTTTAAAAACATGATAAAAAATTCTCTAAGAAATGTTTTTATCAACCTACAAACTATAAAATTTGTTTGCTTTCAGCTATCAACAATAAACCTACAACAATAACTTGAAGCATAAGAACAAAAAATCCCAAAAGCAACATCCGGCAAAATCAGTAGAAAAATAATATTTTTACATATCAAATACACCATAATGTTACTTTAAGTACTTTAAATACTCTTTAAGCAAAAATACAGCATTTCAGATTCTACTGCTTTTTATATTCTCGTCTGCCTTCCTGCCTTCCTGCCATCCTCGCAAATATTCTTTTCTTTAGTACAAATAAACAAGGTTGCCAGATTTATTAAAATATACTCGTAATATAATATCGTAATTCCTGTTAGTATAGATATATATAATGTTAGTATATTTATATAATTGTTAAATTGCATACATATGTCAACCTTTTACAAGACAACGAGAATAAAATTCTCTGTCAATGGCATCATTCGGAATAGTGTTAGACCATTTTAATATTAACGAAAGAATATCTTCAGTCTGCATATATTCCAATACAATGGATAAGAAACAGTTCCAAGTGTAGAAAAAATGTCGATTTACATTTTCGACTGTTGTTACACATTCACAGTTTACGCATGTCAAACGACCTTGTTGTAAATCGACAAATTGCCCAAAGCACTTTGACCAAGAGTGTAGTGAAAATCCTCTACCTATATCCATGAGCAGATCGGGCTGTCCGTAATTCAACACAATTGGTAGCACTTTGGCCATATTGCATTCGGCCAGATAAAGTTTTGCTAGTACATCAAAAAGAGCTGGAACATGAGTCAAAACATCAAAACATTTTACTTGTTCATTGCGCGACCAGTAGTAGCGCAGCAGCACTGAACCCAATTCGTGGAAAGTACACGAATTATCGAATCTTAAAGGAAACATACAATTATCACAACGTACAATATCTTCTGAGGAATTCAAAAGTACGAATCCTCGCGTTATATAGTCCCTGGAAGGACCATCCATTTCCCAGATAAGCTCAGGATTTAAGTAATGAAATTACATTTCACAACAGTGCCGCTGGGCCTGTTCCGGGTCATCACCATGTTCTATCATCACTTGCGACAACTTTTCCAAAAGTTGTATCAGTTCAGGTGCTGAATATTCATCAAATAGTGAACGATAGCGTTCAACGAAATTGGTATTGCTAAATTTTGAACTTTTGCAAATTAAGTACAAATTATAAATTGTTTTTTCTTCAGTAATGTGTTGATTTGATAACTCTTTAGAGGTTTTTGCTCCTTTTTTGCTGACTGACTGATGATTTAGCGAGGGCGATGAGGATTTCCTTGCACGACATACAATTTCCTCGTCGTTTTCATATACAGCCTTGATATCTTTAAATGGTAAAGATCGTTCATTGGCTGGTATTAAATCTCTTACCAGTTTTTGTTGCTCTTCTGCGAAGATATTAAATTTATACTTGATTATATTTCTGCCAAACTTGCCCGTTACGGTTAAAAGAGCGTCTTTGAAATGTTAGTATAGATATATATAATGTTAGTATATTTATATAATTGTTAAATTGCGTAACAAAACAAAAGAAAAAAAATATATACTTTTAAATAATTTTTGAATTTTATATAAAATATTGAATTGCAGAAAATGCAAATTGCAAGAAATTCAGTCATTCACCTTTGGGAATAACTAGGTCAAGATTTTCTACAATAAGGCATTCATCAAAAGTGCTGAATTGTATATTAAGTTATTACAATAAGGAAATGATCAAATGTGCTGAATTGTATGTTTTGTATTTATATTATTGTTAATTTTATTTAATTACTTTTTTATTTTTATTTTTGTTATTAATTTTAGACGTAAGCAATTAAATTGTATAAAAGACTAATGAAAATAAAGAAATTAAGGCAAAACAAAGTCAAACTTTCTTATTGCTGGACAAGACTTAGTGTTACTACTAAGTTTTAAACCAAAAAATATACAAATCGAGTCTTAGTGCATCTACTAAGGCTCAAACTCTAAATTGAAAAATCTTAGTGCTTCTACTAAGGTTAACTTATCCTTACATTATAAGCTTAGTGATTCTACTAAGGCTGAACTTATCCCTAACATTTTGGTGACCCCGACGTGATCATGCAACGCCAAATTTCATCTTTCAGGACTTTAAAAAAAATATTCCAGCGCGGTTAAATTACAATAGCAAGGCGACTAATTCACATCGGCGAATAAGTCGCCTCGAGATATTATGCGAACGGGAAATTTCTTCTGCAATAGCTGCTTGGCTAAATGGCTTGGAGCGCTGTCTTGCTGAAACCAAAGATCACACACAGATCACACAGTGTCATTGTAGCCAGAAAAAAATTGGTTATTATGAATTGATAGCGCAGAGAATACACTCTCACGATGTTTCCTTGCTCATTTTCTTAAAAATACGGGCCGATAATAATCTTGAACATAAACCTCACCCTACGTTGACATTCCATGAATGTAATGGTCTATCAAAGAGTATTTATGGATATTCTGAGTCCCATATGTGACAATTTTGTTTGCTTACATAACCGCCTAATTGAAAATGAGTCTCATTACAAAAGATGATTTTCTTTAAAAGAATATATTTTATTCGTGCAATCTTTCAAACAGCCATTTCATAAAGTTTCTTTGCCAACAATGGTCGGTTGGCTTTAATTCTTGAACAAGTTGAACTTTGTAAGCGTGAATATCTTTCTGCAAAATGTTGCTCAAAGTTATATATCTAGTGATGTCTAACTGTTGTTGCGAACATCGATGAGCTCATTTTAAGCACTTTGCTGTACAGCGGCTATATTTGCATCACTACAACGACTACAAGTCTATTATCTATTATGAGAGCTACGAATTTAGTTCTCAGAAGGAACCTGTTTAGCAGTAAAATTTGCTCGATTTTCACGAAGTGATTCGAAATTTGAAAAACTCACAATTTTAATAGTAAATTTTTATAAATAAAATTCTTTGCTCAAGAGTTTAACGTTGCTGGCTAAAAATTTCCCAACTTTTTTTTTCTTTTTTTAAAGAGAACTAGCACTTCAGGCAACAATGTCTATTTAATCAAGGACCGTGCTACATTCTTTTAGGAAAGGGATAGAGAAGAGATGAAACAGGTGGCCAAAGTAGAAGGATAGTCGGAAATTAACTGCCGTATATAAGACAGCACAGCTCATCGCTGAGCAGCCCCACCGACAGTTAATTTTTATTTTGTAGTGAAAAAAAAAACCAAGGTCTTCGTTGGGAACCGAACCCACAACCCCCATACTGACAAGCTAGTACACTACCTACTAGCCTACAGGGGCACTTGTTAGCAAATAAATGTTAAACGATGACAGTTTAATACTTGACATTTAATTATTTGGCAGGTAATTCACTTTCTGTCCACAAATTTGCCCATCCAATTTAATCAAAGTCAGCAGAGTGTTCGCCAGGAAGGTATACTATTTTGTTTTGCCGCCATTTTGTTAAACTTAGCGCTGACAGTTCATATTGAGTAGCCGTGAGTAGCCTCGTAGCAAATTTATTATGAAAAAATATTCGATAAACCAACATGTTTTAATCGTTAAAATATTTTATCAAAATCAATCATCGATTACTGTGACGATGAGAAAGTTGAGTGAAATTTTTGGAAGAAACAACGTGCCAACAAGACCCACTATTTATCGTGTGGTGAATGATTTCGAAGAAAGAGGGTCGGTAGATGATAGGCCCAAGCATGCACTACAACGTTCTGTAAAATCGGCTCAAGAAAGTATTCAAAACAATTCATCATCCTAAATTCGACGCCATGCTCAGAAGCTTGGTCTTCAGAGAACAACTTTAGCCACAATTTTGCACAAGGATTTGCATTTGTTTCCTTAAAAGATTCAGTTGACACAAGAGCTTCTTCCACAAGACCATTTACGCCGCCGCACATATGCCAATAGAATGTTATAGCTTGCCCATGACAACCCCGATTTTTATGAAAAAATCATAATGAGTGACGGAGGCACATTTTCATTTGAATGGAGATGTGAACAAACAAAATAGTTGGTTCTGGGGAATGGGAAACCCTCAATTTATTTAACAGTCAGCTTTGGATCTATTAAAAGTGAGATTATAGTGAGCGTGATGGGTGCGTCCATACACTTATCGGTGAAAACCTAGCTACGGTGTATGGGAACTGAAGAAAAGGTGCTTGTGTTTTAAATTTTAGCATAAGCCTTGATTGGAACATTTAATTTGAAAGTATTTAATTTAATAAAATGTCGGATTATGGTTATGCTGAGAGTAGTCCAGCATATAAGATCCATTCCAGTCCAATATAAGATCCATTATCTTTTATTTAATTAAAAATTTCCGACCGACACCCTGTATTAAATAAGGAATAGAAGCTGAGCACTCAAAACCAGTTTGTAATCTCATTTAGTTGAAGTGATAAGCAAGAATGTTTATAGAGAAGACCTCGATAAGACCTTACTAGCCGATTCGATTAATAGAATAACTTCTATTCATTGGCGCAGGATAGTCTCTACAAGGACGACTGATGTAGTCTCAGAATACAAATTTAACAAATCCACCTGCCTAAAACTTATCATTTCTTATGAAATTTCTTAAACATTAAAAACAGTTTACGTTTCTTATAACTCCGTCTCTTCCAAAAAAATATTTCCGTTATGTTTTTACTTGAATCACAACCTCCATTACCATTCCCAATGGGTCACCAGCAATGGATACGAATGAAATGGCTGTGCTATTTGTCATAAATTTGATAATGATGTAAACCATTAGAAGAAAAACATTTACAAATTTATTTTCGTTTGTTAAGACTCCCGAAATACTCTTACAAATTTTGCAAAATATTATCGTATACAACCACGACATGTTGTTGTTATACCATTGCAATCTACATACATAAGCCTGAAGGATTCTAGGATTAATTTTGATAAATGATAGCTTCTTATCGTTGCAAGAAGATGCTTTTACTTCTTTAAGTCTCTCTCTCTCCCTTTCTCTCTAAAGTCCAATAAAAAGAAGTTATAAGTATCTAAATTGGGAATTCTAAAAGAAAAAAAATTATGCGGTAAACAAAGGGTTAAAGTAAAATGATTTTCAGTGTAAAAGAATGTAGCAATATATATGTATGTATGTTTGTATATATTACTGTGCATACTTTAGTAAATTAGAAAAAATATTGAAAAGTTTCTTACTTATTTGCATTGTTCACCATAAGCATCTTAACCATAAAACAATACAACTACAACCTACAACTATTGTGGATGTTGTTCCTTTAAGTATAAATGTAATGTGGGTTGATGATAAAGTTTCAACTTCAGCACAAAAATAAGCTCTGACAGAAGTGACAATTTTAAGTGCGATGACTACAAGGCAGTAAACACTTATAACTTATTTTTACGCAGTGCCCAGCATACCAGTATAGTGAGTAAAAGCAATAAAAATAAAGGGTATTTTTTATAAAGGTATAGAAAAAACAAAGAGGAATTTTGTAAATTGACAAAAAATTTAGTTTATGCAAAAGATCATCTTTAAATATGACCGCCTCGGCTGGCTCCAACATCGCCTAAGCGGGTTCAATTTTTTATGAAGTTTTCCAACATTTATGCCCATAATTCGGTTATTTATTACTACAAATTATACTTATACAAATTATACTTATAATTGAATTATTAGTATAATTAAAAAAACAAAGAAGCTATGGCAGCATTGGCCTTAAGCTAGATAAGATTCAGAGCTCATATGTATATATTGTTACATTTATTCCCTTTAATAAACGTTTTGTTATTTTGAGTTATTTTATTGCAAAATAATAACACAGTGCTTTAGAGTTTTAAATTAAGTTAAACGATTTATTTACTTTTAATACACACAGAATAAACACAATGGTAACTTTGTTGTTTTTATTTACTGATGACTCAACTTGAATTAATTCATTTGTCCAGTAAAAGCTGCTTAGTTGTTTTAAGCTGTTCCCGTATATACAAGAATATTCTACTTTAACTTAACCCCATTTTGTTGTTGTTATTTTCATTCAGCTTAGGCGCCTACTTGGCTTTGTGTTTTGTTTTGCTCTGTGTTAGTTGTTTTTGTGTTCTGTTTTTTTCAATTCTTTGGTAGAATTTCTTATAAGTTGTTGTTGTTTTTTTTTTTAAAAGAGAAGTAGCACTTCAGGCAACGATGCCTATTTAGTCAAGTACCGTGCTACATTCTTTAGGAAAGGGATAGAGAAAAGATGAAACAGGTGGTGAAAGTAGAAAGATAGTCGGAAATTAACTGCCGTAAATAAGACAGCATAGCGACTAGTGACTATGCCTTCATCGCTGAGCAGCCCCATCGACAGTCAATTTTTATTTTTACAAGCTAGTACACTACCTACAAGCCTACAGGGGCATCTTATGTGTATAAGATTTCTTAGAAAACTCCGCAATTTGTAAATGCACAGTGGGTCATTTGGTTTACTTTTACTACTGATGTGTGATAAAATTTACGTCAATACCTAGCTGTATAAGCCATAACCAGACGTTCAATGAACCCTTCGGCTCGGACCAGGCCAACGCCCCCACTCCATGCTGAAGAGTTGGAGACTATCCAACTCCTGGTCCGGAACGCATGAAGCTTAATAAAATTTAAGAACATAAGCGCAATCATGCTCACTGGATTTGAACCATTCATTGTGTTCATTGTGAATGATCCGATCCACACAACTCAAACGAGGGCCACGAAACCACAACCACCACAATACTCCCGAAGGGCCAACCTCAATAATTAGTCAGAGAACAGCTGAAAGCTGTCTTATACGGCAGTTAATTTCCGACTATCCTTCTACTTTCACCACCTGTTTCATCTCTTCTCTATCCCTTTCCTAAAGAAAGTAGCACGGTACTTGACTAAATAAGCATTGTTGCCTCAAGTGCTACTTCTCTTTTTATACAAACAACAAAAATGAAAGGCTAAAAAAACCAAAAAGCTGAACTCTAGGGCTTTACTCTTTCCCGTGGATATAAAATGGAAATGTCCAGTTGGCTCCTGCTAGACTTTTAGGGGACTTGTCTCCCTTTTACCCCGGGTAACACATGTAATGACGATGAGATTCCGTCATAACATATCAATGTGCCCCCGGGCGGGAACTTTTCTACTGATAATTATTTTCTTTTAAAACTTAATAAATCATGTTCGTAACATAGCCGCCCAGTTTTTCATTCCGAATAGGCTCAATATCACCTCTTCTTGTTTTCTGTAATCATTTACTATCATCGTACTGTTAATAAAGTGAAAAAGGGGTTTGTTCTTTATTATATTGCGGACAGTTATTAAAGTATGATCAATGTTGATTATGTTTCTCTTGCAGGCCTTGGTGGAAATGTTATCTACTAAGTGAAAGTGTGTTAATGTTGTGTGTCCCATTCTGAGCCTCGTTATATTGTTACGAAGAGGATTTGTTTAAGTTTTAAAAGAAAATAATTACCAGTAAAAAAAGTAAACGAAATGGCCTAGTGTAATACACACTACTTACAAACTGCGTAAAATTCTATAAAATCTTATACACACACAACAACAACAAGAAAAAACTTAAACAACTAGCTCAGACAAAAACGAAATACACAGACAACACTGTAATGATGTTATATAAGAATAATCTTGCATAAGCTAGAACCGCTTATATAAGCACCACTCGCTGACATTCCAGAGACATTGTTGAGAAACGACAACAAAATAAAGTATCTTAAAGGCGTTACAGTGGTGGTACTCTTAACGGTACAATTAACGGTATTCTTAACCGTACTCCCAACAATATTTCTAACGATACTCTTCACTGTACTCCGAACGGTACTACCAGCGGTACTACAAACGGTACCTAACGGAAAACTCCCAACGGTACTCAACGGTGTACTTAACGGTACTCCCAACGGTATAGTTAACCGTTAAGAGTATCGTTACGGTACAATACCATTAACAGTACCGTTAAGAGTACAGTGCAATACTATTAACAGTACCGTTACGGTACCATACCATTAACAGTACTGTTCAAAGTACCATTAATAATAGCGTTAACAGCGGCTTTATCAGTAGCGCTAAGAGTACCGTTATCAGTACCGTTAAACGACCGCAAGCAGTACTGCTAAAAACCTCTTACAGTACAAGAGTACTCCAATAGTGTCATTTAGAGCACCGATAAGAGTCCCGTTACAAAACCGTTAGCAGTACCCAAAATTTTAAAAATCAGCCACTAGGCAAAGATGGATTCCAGCATTTTCGGGCTGGCTACACATCCTTCAATTCAACTCATATAAATATTTACTTTATATTTTGCATACGCACTTAAGTTTAAATTTAAGCAACTTTTTTAAAAATATTCCTAATCAATGAATATTAATTTGATTAAACGAAGTGCGCGCCAGAGGACAGCACGAGTACACCGTTACCATAATTACACCGCAAATTTACTCTATTTTATTTTTTTATAGTCGAGTATTTTAAACAACGCAAAAAGGAGTTGAGATATTTAAAATACGTATCCTTCATTTGTTAAAAAAAAGGCATATTGTGATCATTTCATCGCACTTCGTTTTTGTTGTGAGTATTTTTCTACCGCATAGAAAGAGCGTTATTTCCATATTTGTAGACAGGTGGTACTACTTATACTTAGTTTTACTTGTAAGCAGCGTTGCTGAATGCTCTATAATAGAACATGAAATGTACAATATATAAAATTTTTTGAGAAATTTAATTTCTTTTTTAAACAAAGAAAAAAAAATTGCTAAAATCTATTGCTTACAAATAATAAATTCTGGTGATTTTCTAAAATGCTATAAGGTTGCTTCTCTTCACATATTATACAAATATTTTTCTTGTTGGTTAGTTTAGGCAGGATTACGATACGAACCGTATTTATGATGAATATACTTAGAGTAACAAAATTACAGTTCTCGAATTCATAAATAAGATCTAAAATTTGTTATGTATTTAACAAAAAAGAATTTTTTATATAATAGTTATAATTTTTTGACCTTTTTAATATTTTTTAGTAGTTAATTATAAAGCACTAGGTCACTATTTAATAAAAAATAAAAGTTTTTTAAAAATTTTGTATTAAATAGTGATCTAGTGCTTTATAATTAAAT
Organism: Trichopoda pennipes; assembly: GCA_030448955.1. Taxonomy (NCBI): domain Eukaryota; kingdom Metazoa; phylum Arthropoda; class Insecta; order Diptera; family Tachinidae; genus Trichopoda; species Trichopoda pennipes. Next base: position 19,144,322 of record JASKUP010000072.1, read on the forward strand.
ACTAAAAAAGATTTTTTTTTAAGAGGAGGGGGTTGCATTATTTTTGTAGTGTACTGTAACTATGTAAACAATTCAATTAAATGTCCAGCCTTGATAAGCAATGATCAGTAGTAAACAAAACATTAAATGAATAAATTGCTCTCTAAATACCTAAGCTCATGTGGGGATATAGCTCAGTGGTAGAGCATTCGACTGCAGATCGAGAGGTCCCCGGTTCAAACCCGGGTGTCCCCTTGTTTTTTTATAAATTTTTCTTTTTCCAGGTATTTTTGCCAACATAATTTCCAAATGCCTTTAGCGCGGCATAAAATTTAATTTTTGCAAATTGTCCATCCAGGTTACTTGCTTAAAAAGAAATAATAAATAAACCTTTCAATCGATTCAGGATATTAAACAATAACACTTGGATATATTTTTTATATTCCTTTTATTTAAGTGTTATTTCTAATTAGGTCCTAACGGCTGGATTTTTCGGCTTTAATACACCATTTAACACTAAACATACCATAGCTGGTCCTTTTGCCCTTTTTGGACTTTTGCATTAAAATTGCACTTATTATCACTGCATTTGCATATTTTATTCTTTCTAACTAATTAATCTAGTTATTGCACTATTTTTTGTGTCATTTATTTTGAGTGATACTTATCGTATACCAATATGTATCACAACGGGTCGTTTGACCCAGAGAGATTTTGTTTTTTTTTATAAGCTTATCGTATTATAGTTGTGTTATATTGTACTTTTCTGCAAAGAATGTTGCGTCAAATAGTTCAATCAAAATAGCTGAGAATAATTTTCAGAAAATATCGAAATTTAGCTTTATGAAAGGTAAAGAGTGACCTGTCTTTACCTCAAAACTGTCGAAAGAAATAAGACAGTACCAAGTTCTTAGAAGATATAAATAATTATGGCGAAGAGTTTTCGGAAATTAATGAAGATGAATTTTTCGAATATTAAGAATATTGTTTGCAAATGAAAATGACTTTTGAATCTACAGACTGACTGATAAAGAGGAAAATGTTGTGTATATGTTGTCGACGAAACGAAATAGGAATACTTTCAATTTCTGCAGAAAGTGAAGTAGAAACAAATAAACAACAATGCTCCGAAAAAATACAAGTAGGTGGGTACACCATTCAGACAACCACTTCATAACATTTTTAGGCAAGAAGGTAGACCCAACAGAATACGACTGATCAAATGTCGAGAAAATTTACTATTTTTTTATTTTTTATTTTTTTAGATTCATGTATTAGTAAAATACATATAAAACCGAAGATTATTACAAAATATGTAGATGATTTCTTTTGTATAACTTCGGAAGATGCAGTGAATGATATTTTGTCAAAATTAAATAGTTTTCATCCAGATTTACGATTGAAAGACAGTTGAAATCTAAACTTCCATATTTAGATATATTGATAATAAGAAAGGAAAATAAGTTAGTGTTTGATTGGTATAAGAAACCAACATTTTCTGGAAGACTTATTAATTTTTTCTATTTGGGTACGGTTTTCCGTCGTTGGTTGGTTTTTGGTTTTTGGTACCAATCTATAACTAATTCTTTATTTCTTTTTATTATTAAAGTGTCTAAATATGGAAGTTTAGCATCACATTCCCTTTCAGTTGTAAATTTTATTGAAGGGTCAAATTCATTTAATGTTTCTAACATTTCGTTAATGGCAGATTCGGATATAATACAAAAAAATCATCTACATATTTTGTCATAATTTTTGGTTTAACATTTAATTTTTCAATAACATTATCTTACAATTTTTCCATAATCAATATTACAGAAAGAAATAAGCTTAAAACTAATATTGCTATAGCACCAACTGTTTCAGGTAGAAATATTAATTATTATTCTAAACAAAATAAAAGAATTATTATTAACACGGCCAATAATTTAATAGAGAGAATTTTAACAATTAGTGACAAAGAATTCCATAGAAAGAACAAAGAAAAGATTAGAAATATTTTAACTGAGAACAATTTTCCAATACGATTAAATAATAGGTTAATTAATCAATTAAATAATAGGAGGAAAAGAGTTATAAGTAGTGGAACGGAACCCAAAATATATAAATCGATAACTTATATACCAGTCTTGTCTGAAAGAATAGAGAATTCAAAAATTTATGATACAAATAAAAAAAATGGCATATACGAATACAAACACATTAAATAGGTTGTTTAGTAAAACTAAGGATAAAATTCAAAAATTAAATATGTCCAATGTAGTGTACAAAATTCCTTGTATCGGTAATGTTAAGAAGGATTGTAATAAGGTTTATGCAGGCACAACAAAAAATAAATTGAAAACTAGAATCGCAGGACATAGGTCAGGCCAGAAATACAGGAATAATATTAGTTTACAAAAAACAGCATTATCTTCGCATTGCTCTAAAGTTAATCACTATCTTAATTTTAAAAATGTTTCAATTTTAAATTTATAAAATAATTATAAACGTCGTTATATGTTTGAAATGTTACAAATAATTAAAGTACCATTAACCAAAAGAATAAATTTTAAAGCAGATACGGAGAATGTTGCACAAAATTATAGACATTTAGTGCATAAAATTATGAAACAAAACACTGTATCTGCATAATATTAATAATTAATACTTTAATTTTTTGTAACGTTTGGTCATTAAATTTTTTGTTTTAGAATATATGTGTAAAATACTATTGTTTTGTAAATTTGTTATGCATTTTGAAAATTGTTTTTCATTTAAAAAATTTTAAAAATTTTTTTATATTGAGATGTGTTTGTATGTATGTAAAACAAAAAATTTTTCAATTTGTCGTTTTTTTACTGTTTTTGTTTGTTTTGTTTTTTTTTTTTTTGAAAAATTTTTTGATTATTTTGAATTTGTTAATCAAAAAAATTTTTTTTTTTTTAATTTGTTTGTTCATTTTTATTTTTCCTGATGATGCCAACCAACGGTGTGACGAAATATCGAAAAAATAATAAAAAATAAAAGCTTTTAAAAAATTTTTTATTAAAAAATGACCTAGTGCTTTATAATTAACTACTAAAAAATATTATTTTTTTATCAAAACTTGAGAATACGTAAAAAATACATTTCTTTAACTTTGCGAAATTTTTTAAAACATTCATTTTTTTTGTATTGTATTAATTGCTAAATCAACAAGCTAGGAAATAACGCGAATTCGTTAGAAGAAAATTATTAATCAATTAATTTCACGACCTTGCACATGAAGATTTTCTATTTTCCTTTTAAATTCAATTGAATACTTCATATTATATTGAGAACCCTCAGTGATCATTTTTAATATGTTAGTAATATATTTGTACAAAAAAAAATATATAATAATTATAGTTATTTAACCTTTTTAATATTTAATTAGTAATTTACTATTAAGCACTAGGTCTTTATGTTATAAAAAATTTGTAAGCTTTATTTTTTTATTAATTTTTCAATATTTCGCCAAACCATTGCTTGGAATCTTCAGGATTATTGATTATTCAATTAATTAAAAATTTTTGATTATTTTGAATTTGTTATTCAGTAATTTTTTTCATTTTCTGATTAACTGTTTATATACTTTTTTGTTTATCCTGAAGATGCCAACCAATGGGCATGCGAAATATTGAAAAAATCATAAAAACTAAAGTTTAAACATTTTTTATAAAATAAAATATTTTTATATTTCCATGTATAACGCCTTAAATCGAAGAAAAGCCATTCAAATTTTAAAAAATATAGAGAGAAAAAATTAATAAAAATTAAAAAAAATTAAAAAAAATATATAAAATTTAAATTACATTAAAGTGATTCGCGGTTGTAAATAGATGGAGTTATTTGAATTATAGTGTTTGAATTTTGGTAAAAACACACAGGCAAAAGAAAAAGGATTAGTGGATTTCTATTTTATACGAGAAATGCCAGTTGCAAATAGAATGGGTAATAAAACAAGGAAACAAAACTTTAATACGAATAATGGTTCAGAAATTATGCACTTAAAATCAAATGCTGGCCTTTATTCAAGCAAAACAAAAAATGCTGAAAACGAGCTGTAACGTTCTGTGGTCGGTGATCCTTCGAATGAATCAAATCGTATAATTTGCGAATCTAAACTTTCTTTTTGAATTAATAGATTTAACAGCATTTATTTATTTAATTGAAGTACAAAATTACAAATCATTGCGGTGATTTATTTTAACCTAAAATAAAAAAAATCCATTAAAATGAAAGAAAACTTGAAATAATGATTAAGAATACAAACCTTTTAATACAGAAAAAAAAATATAGTTCTCATGCCTTTAAACCGATTTCTCCAGGATTGAAAATTTTTATATTTCTGTCATTCACTTTGTACAAAATCTCCTTAGAAGTATAGTTGCACTCGTAACTGTTATCAGCTTCATCTTGAAACCTTTTAATCAACAATTTACCATCAACCTCTCGGAATACACCACTTTTCAATTTGATAACACGAATCAGTAAAAAACCAAATTTGGCCACATTGTTATCATCCAGACTGTAAATGTCACAATTGCTCATTTTTGTGATAATAGTAAAATTTTCAAAACTTTGCGTTAAATTTACCAGACCATGACAGAATTTTTGTACATCCTCTTTGGTGGCGCCCAAGTTAAATAATATGGCTAAATTGTCGATAATAACGGTGGTGTTAATACGCGATGTAAAATTAGTGCTTGATATTTGTTCCTTTATATCGGCCAATAGCAAATCGGTAATGGGACATTCCTTTGTTAACCATTTGCTGCTAAGGAAATCTTTAGCCAAATCGGTAAGAGTATCAATAACGCTCAGAGTTTTTCCCAAAAAGATATTGCAGTTGTAACCCAAACGCATGCCAGCATTAAAATAGTGCTGATAGTTTTGTTGCAAACAAACGAGTAGCGTGCCGGTATTAGAAATACGTAGACGTTGACCCAAAATGGAACTTATCAAAAAGCTTCCATCAATATCGGATTCTTCACTGATGTGTATAAATGCAGGCAGCTTTTGCTCATTCAAACCGCAGGCAAATAAGACAGATGCAGCCATACTGACTAAAACAAAAAGAGGGGAATTTAAATAAAAAAATTACGAAATTGTAAAATTAAGACTGAAATATTAAATTTAATAAAATTAGGAAACTGGTTAAATATCTGCAAACGAATGAATGTTGGCACATTTTAGAATTATTTAATAGAAATTGATTTAAAAGGAAACACAGGCCAAACAGCCAAGACAAGACAACTTCTAGTTACCACAGTTCGCTCATGCCATAAACAACTCGTAATTTATTTGAAATTGCTTAAATTTCCTTTCTTTTGTATTCTAAATTATCTAAACAAATATTTTTAGACAGAATATTTCTCTTATTTTTAATTCATCAAATGTTAAATTTTAGAAGGCAAATAACTTTATAACAAAAAAAAACAGTGTTAAGGAAATATACTTTTATAAAAAATATACTTTAAAAAAAAAATATTTGTGGCCCATGGGGGGATCGAACCCGCGACCTTCGCGTTATTAGCACGACGCTCTAACCAACTGAGCTAATGGGCCAATGCTACAAATTTGATCAAACATGCTCTTAAGGTAGCTGCTGCATGATTTTAATTTTTTCTTTTTAAATTCTTAAGCATTTAAATACAAAATTAGCACATAACAAATCAAATAACCCATTTTGAACTTTTGCACTAAAAATACACGTTTCATCTTATTACTTTTCCACATTTAACTAACTAACTAATTAATTTACAGTTATTATACTGTTTTATTATTTTGTTTATTTTGAGTGATAATTGTCATATACCGTTATCTACCACAACGAGTCACTTGAACCAGAGAGAATATTTTTATTTTATAAGCTTATCGATTCATATTGCTTATCGTATTGCAGTCGGGTGAACATTTCTGCAACAACTGTTGCGTAAAGTAGTTCAAAGTAAAAAAAATATCAAAATTTAGCTTTAGTATCCTGGTCACTCTTTACCCCGAAAAATGTCGAAGCAAATAAGTCAGTACAAGTTCTTTGAATATATAAATAATATTAGCGAAGACTTTTCGGAAATTGTCAAAGATAAATTTTCTAAAAATGAAGATTTATTTGCTGCAAATTAAAATGAGTTTGAATCGATAAAATTAAAATCAAAATTTGATTAACATTGGACTTCGATAGCAAAAATGTCATAAATGTACCTTCATATCTAGGAAAAGACAAAAATAGGCCTTCAACTCTCTGAATATGTTGTACTCAAACTCATTTACGTATACGGAAAAACTGTGACCACAGACTTTAGTTGGAACGATTTGATCAAATAAAGAAACATTTTATCGAAAGGTTTACATCGAAAATTTTTACAACTGATAATAATACTCTTACAATCTGTACAGGTAAACCACTTAACCACCAAACTAAACAATTAAACCAAATTCGGTATAGCTATGACTGATCAAATGGTGAGAAAATTTACTACAGAATCTGTCTGGCAGATGGCCTCTCCAAGTTTTTTTCAATATCCTTGATTTAGCAAGATTTTTTACTCAAGCTAGCAGCAGACATTGCCATCGAATGTCAATAAGGTCGTGAGCAAACAAAAGAGAACAAATACTAAAGGATCATTGGCTAAGTCTACTACAGATACTTGTGAACGTAAGAGATTTCAAATAGGATACTGGAAAGCAAACAAAACCAATAAAATTTGCTCTAAGTTTTAAAAAATATGTTTTTTTTTTATAAAAATTATTAAACCAATTTGGTTCGAATAAAAAATTATTCGATAAAAATTATTCAAACTTAAAATTTATTCGATTAATAAATTTGTTTGTATATAAAAGTATTCGAATAAAAAAGTTTTTGAAATACACATTAAAATTATTCAAGCATTAAAAATTTATTCGAATAATAAATTTGTTTGAAAAAAATGGATTATTTAAACTAAAAGTTTATTCGAAAAAATTATTCGAATAAAAATTATTCCAATAAAAATTATTCGAGATAAAAATTTATAAAAATTATTTTTCAATACAATAGACACATTTATACGTAAAAAATGCATTTTTGCATTTGCAATCGTTTATATTTCATACATATATTTCAGACATAAAATCGAGTCATTTGAACCATTATGGTAAAGATAGATATCTATGAAGTGTTTATATGATAAGTGTTAAACAAAATTGTATTTTTAACAAATATCATCTTAACGCTTATTAAAAATATTTGGTGAATAGTAATGCTGCAAAAAAAAACGTTCAATGCAAACAGGCGTCTGTTTAATTAATTATTAATTAGTGAAGAATGATACCGAAATATACGAATAAAATTTTATTACCTGCATTTTATAGAAATGGAAAATTACAGATCTTTATACACACAAAGAAAGTAAATTGTGTTTCCATGCCTTTTAATATTTTATCAATTGTCTCTTTGATAAAAAGTAGGATTAATTCAAAAATATTTTTCGATTCTTTGTGACATGCATAAATCGATTAAAAATTTACAAAAAAGAAAAATTATAAAATTATGTTACGAAACAAATTATGATTTTTATTTTGTTAATATTTTTGTTTTATTAAAAATAATTATCTACTAATTTTAGCAAAAAGCAGGCAACTTTAAAATAGGCAGACAGGTAGGGCGTAACCGAAAGCGAAATCGAACGCGAAATAATAATACGAATACAGAAATTGTTTATATTAAAATTTTCTAATTATATCGGCTCAAAGGTTAAGTCCATATACATCACATTGCAATATCTATGAAGACGCCCTTTAATTTCTATATTAAAAAATGTTTACTTCCTTGTACGGCGCTTATAGGACTACACATTCTGTGTTATTTTCTAGTGTTTGACTATAACAAAATATACAGGCATATAAGTCAAATTATGTCACCTATGGGACATAATATTTAACTTTATTTTTTTGTATCTTCCTTCTGTTATTGCGAGCGATAGTGATACCAACTTTTTTTTACAATTATATATGAGTGTCCATATAGTTCAGTTGCATGGAGTCATCTTTTAATTTCTAATATTATTACCTGTTTCCCAAAATGTGACCAACATTTTAGATAAGAAATGAAACAATATCAGTTCACAAATTATAAAGGGTCCGCCATCTAACGTTTTTTTTTTCAACTAGTGCTTATTTCGTGAATGGTAACACTTAGCTCATGTTTGATTTGACAGATAATTAGTTTTATCCTTCCGTTAAACGAATATGATTGTGTATAAGCTTGAACGACGCAGGGAAATATTGCGACATTACTTTAAAAATCATGGTAATGTTGCAGAATGTGTGCGAAAATTGCGTACGGATTTTGTAAGAAGAGAAGCACCGTCAGCTACGTATGTTCGTTATCTTGTGAAAAAAGTGAAAGAAACTGGCACCTCATCGATAAACCAAAGCATGAAAAGCCAAAAACAGTGCGTACACCCGAGATTATTGCTGTTGTGGCAGAAAGAGTGCGTGAAGCGCCATCAACATCAATTCACCGTCATTCTCAACAATTGAACATTTCAGAGACATCATTGAGACGAATTTTGCATAAAGACCTTGGTATGACATCATACAAAGTCCAGTTGGTTCCGGAGGTTAAGCTAAGTGACCATGCAATGCGTTTTCGCTTCGCTAAGTGGCCTTGCGATCGACTTACAGAAGATGCCGATTTTGCAAAAAAAAATAAATTTTTTCAGATGACGCAAAATTGTCACATTTGGGGCACAGAAAACCCGCAAGCATACATTGAAAAGCCGACGCACCCAAAACGAGTCACTGTTTGGTGCGGATTTTGGTCCAGAGGCATAATTGGGCTATTTTTCTTCGTAAATGAGCAAAGAGTGTCTGTTACAGTCAATTGCGATCGTTATCGGGCCATGTTGAACGAATTTTTGTTTACAAAAATTGAAGAGGAGGATATTGGCAACATTTGGTTTCAACAGGACGGCATTATGTGCCACACAGCCGAGGCAACACTCGATGTTTTGCGCCCTATTTTTGAAGATCGCATTATCAGCCGCACGGCTGATGTCGTTTGGTCACCTCGGAGCTGCAATTTGACACCATTAGACTATTATTTGTGGGATGCCCTCAAACATAAGTGTTACGCCGACAAGCCAGAGACAATTGACGCTTTAAAGGACAATATTCGTGAAGCCATAGGTGATATACAGCTGCACACAAGCGATAATGTGCTTAAAAATTAGACCGATCGTGTAGGCTACTGCATGGCCAGCCGAGGCAGCAATTTGAATGAAATTATTTTCCATTATTAACCGGAAGGATTGTACTTTCAAATAAAAAAAGAAATTTAAGAAAATATTCAGTAGTTTTGTTTATAGCATTTAAAACAAAAAAAAAAGTTATTTGGCGGACCCTTTAGATTAATTAATTAATATTGGTTTTTAACATATTATTGTTAGGAACTAACCACGATAATAACTACCAATAAGGATCACATTTTATAAATCTTAGTTAGAAATTCGAAAAAATCTGCAATTGCCCTACATTTCAAATAAGCAATACCAGGAGAATGAGACGAATAAATTTTCCAAAGGCTGTTTACTTGCAGCAACATATAAAACAACAACGTCATTGTAACCATGGATGATGTGGTGCATAACCGTTTACTACTTTAGTTATCTAAATCGATTTGTTACACACGGTGAAATAATTAAAAATAATTACAATGCATTTGAAAATTATTTCATGGATTTTTAAAATAAATATTTCCACTGTAATTACCACAAAAAGAACAAACAAAAGAAATTGGCCCATGGGGGGATCGAACCCGCGACCTTCGCGTTATTAGCACGACGCTCTAACCAACTGAGCTAATGGGCCCATTGCAAATTCTTGTACCAATTAATAATAAAAACATATAGTAGAACAAAATTCAGAGAGTAAATTTCATACTTCTATTTAAAAAATCAATCAACTATTTTAGCAAACATTAAACATATTGTGAATTCACTAAATTTCAAAGTGGCGAAATGTTCACTCACTCTTCATTTCTGTGTGAATAGGTACATTTAATTTTTTAACTGCTTCTTCTCATACATGTGTGAGAGACTAGCTAATATTATTTTGTGTTTTTTCATTTGTGAATGCGACGATTTATTTTTTTCTTGCTGTTCATAAGTGAATCAATGAGAAAATATGTTGTTGTTCACACAAGTGTTCATACTTAAATGTTTACAGTTTTGATAATTTTTCATAAATGGGAAGATTGTAAAAAAATGTGAGCTAAGCATTCGCGTACATAAATGTACGCACATATTTGATAATGTGCCATTGCCGGCGCACGGTGGCTCAGAAACAATTTTCATTGGCCAAAACCTATATTTTTTCTTGACATAGATTCTTAAAATTTTTATGCCCTCAGAAAGGAAACAGATCAAAACATAGGTAGCCGAAAAATTTTGTCAAAATATTCACAGTAGTCGGCGTGGCATGCTGCTAAAAGCAAAGAATTTAAGTTAATTTAAAAATAAGAAATGTAATATTTGATATCATATTAATTGCGATTTCTTAAAAATTATTATTGATAATGGGCTGCGGGTTTTTTATAATGTTGGGTTAACTGTTGTTTTTCACAAATAGTATTTGGGTACCCTGTATAATTTGTTGTTAGGATGATATGTAATAAATTTGAAACCACTATATATTCGTAAAATTTTAAGTATTAATAGTGTATAACTTTTAAAGGACAAAAAAGCGAAACCATCATAAGAAAGGTAAAAGTGTTTTCTTTAAGCCTATATATACTTTTGCACCCGCCCGGACCCGCCCGTTGAACACTTTTTTTATTTTCATTAAAATACTCAAAATTTTTACAAACAAAATTCTATCAAAATTGCTAGTAAATTTACTTTAGAAACCATTCACTGCCATAAATACAAATTGCAGATAGCAAAACGTAGGGAGAAAGAGAGGAAAGTTATTGGTGGTATACATAAATATTTCTTCAAATGGTTGACATCCTTTTAAAAAAATTCCTAAAATGTTTCATTCATTTTGCACAAATGTTTCAATTACCTGCTAAAAAATGTTAAACATTTTTTCAGTAAAGTACAGATATATAAAATACAATTTATACCCATCATAGCATCACATAACTGCAGCTAAAGAGGAGTGTTATCCTCCAAAGAAATCTATCAAAATCACACCAATTTCGGCACAGTTACAATTGCAAGCTTTAGTTGATCATACAGTCGAAAAGTTGCTACAATTACTTAAAGGAAGTGAGCTGAAAAAACTTTTAAACTGCAATTTAACTCTTTTTTGTAAATGGGGATGCGATGAATCTTCTGGCCAAAAACAATATAAACAATTTTTATGTGAAGATATTTCTGACATAGATATGTTCATGCTGTCATTTGTGCTATTGCGATTAATAAAGAATTTAGACGACTCGGAACCTTCGTCCAGCACAATGCAAACAAATTGTATTTGGAAAAACCATACTCCATCGTCTACGAAATACTGCAGACCAATAAAATTTTAGTTAAAAAAACTCATGATACCATTAAGAATGAAGTAAGTGACATTATAGCTTAAATTTCAACACTAAAACCATTAGAGTTAGAGATAGATGAACAGTCTATTAAATTGAATTACCAAGTAATACTTTCAATGATAGACGGAAAAATACCCAGGTTTTGACCGATACAAAAGCTTCATCTAGCTGTATTATATGTAAAGCAACATCAAGTCGGTTAAACCAAGAACCGATTAAGTCAGTAGATAGTATTGATGAATTTGAATTTTCACAGCTACATACGGTTTATAGAACACATACTGAAAATTAGCTATGATTTGGACTTCGGATTTTGAGGATCAGTAAGGAATAATGACACCAACAAAGAGAAAAGAAAATTGAAAAAGAAACAAGTTCAACGTGCATATCTCAAATATGGGTTAATTATAGATCAACCAAAACAAGGATCAGGCAATACAAACGATGGCAATACCGTAAGAAGATTCTTTTTGGATCCCGAAACTACATCTGATATAACAGAAGTTGATATAGATGTTATTTCAAGATTTAAAACAATTACTGAACTACTTGCAATATAAGATCCATTCTCTTTCATTTAATCAAAAGTTATAAAGTAAATGGTGTTTTTTTAAGCTAGATAGAACTTTAAATTGTAAAAAGTAACACAAAAAATGAAATTTTGATGAAACATTTTTTTTTATTTGTTTCAGTTTACTGACAAATCATCATGAATAGACTCTCGCTTGAACAACGCTACGAAATTGTCCAAATTTACTTTGAAAATCAGTCGTCGATTCGCGCAACTTATAGACGACTTCGTCATTTTTATGACGTACATAATCGTGCATCTGAACAAGCCATTCGTCGAACTGTCGATAGATTTCGTACCACATACTCTCTAGAGGATGCAATAACACCAACACGTCGAAGGAATGTGCGTACTGAAGAGAATATCGCCGCTGTAAACGAAAGTGTGGAAGAAGATCCAAATTTATCAATTCGTCGTCGGTCACAGGAATTGGGGCTCTGTCCGTCCACTACGTGGAAAATTTTGCGCATAAGATCCAGCTGGTGCAGGAATTGAAGCCACGAGACCATTATATGCGTCGTTCTTTCGCCGATTGGGCTCTAGAGCAGTTGGCAACTGACCCGTTGTTTTATCGCAAAATTGTGTTCAGCGATGAGGCGTATTTTTGGCTTAACGGGTTTGTTAATAAGCAAAATTGCCGCATATGGAGTGACACCAATCCACAACAGACCCTACAGACTCCATTACATTCAGAAAAATGCACCGTTTGGTGCGGTTTTCACGCTGGTGGCATCATCGGACCTTATTTCTTCAAAAATGAGGCCGGAGCTCGCGTTACGGTCAATGGAGATCGTTACCGCACCATGATCAATGATTTTTTGTTTGAAAATATGGATGACATTGATCCGGACGAGATGTGGTTTCAACAGGATGGCGCTACGTGCCATACAGCGAACGCAACCATCGACTTATTGAAATCAAAATTTGGCGATAAGTTGATTTCGAGAAATGGACCTGTCAATTGGCCTCCAAGGTCGTGCGATTTGACACCACTCGACTATTTCCTGTGGGGCTACGTGAAGTCACTGGTTTATGCTGATAAACCAGCAACAATTGACGCCTTGGAGGACAGCATTGTTCGTTTTATTCGTGACATACGCCCAGCAGTGCTCGAAAAAGTGGCCCAAAATTGGACGTCCAGAATGCGCTTCGTCAAGAACAGCCGCGGTGCCCATATGCCCGAAATCATTTTCAAATGTTAATGTCACGTATTGATCCTTCGAATAAAAAAGAAATTTTGATTACAATTTAATTTTTTGTGTTATTTTTTACAATTTCAAGTTCTATCGGGCTTAAAAAAACACCCTTTAGTATACCATCACGGAGGACACCCTGTATAATGCCATAATTTTATCTTTATGTGATATTTTTATTTATCAATCAAATAAATTTTGTTTGTTAACAACGAATAAAAGTATATATTTTCTAACAGAGTTGTGTGGATAACACGCAACGCTTGATTTGTAACCATAATTGTCTACTTTTATAGACAGAAACATTTTACTCTGTTTATGTCGAGTATACTCTTCTTCGAAAGTTTTTCGAAATAAATTTAACAATAAAAGGGTTAAGTGTTCGGCCAATCGTATTAAAGAAAGCGTTTTTTTTTTAAAATTGACTCTTTTAACTTGAAGCAGTTCATGCCTAATATACTTATAGTATACTGCTGCATTTCTCACTGTAATATCCACGACTTTTGTAATTTTAAAAACAAAGAAAACATTTTATTTCCGGTAATTCTTAATCATTTATTATTCCTTGCTCAATCTGCAATATTTTATTTACAATTCCTGTTATCAAAGTCACAGTTTAAGCTTAAGCCAATTCGAAAATTGTTGACAACTTTCTAATTATTTACCTGATAATACCAATCGTGAATATAATTTGTCTTATCGTTATGTCAGTAGAAATTTATGATGTACATTTAACATTAGTACATAAATAACATTGAAGTATAATTAGCATAACATAACATTTTTTTAATAAAACTAACATCTTTTGAAAGTGCTTTTTAAGACACTTTTAACATTAATAAACACAATTACAAACTCGTACAATAAACTCACTTTATTTTTAAATATACAATTTCAAAATTTGCTAATATTTACTTTTATTATTTCTTATTTGTGTCATATAAATTTGTATTTGTCGTAAAAATATACTAAAAACTAACTTAACAATATCGCTCAAATAACAATTTAATGAACAAACAAATAAAATTTGCCTTTAACGATGCAAAGTTATTTAGTAGATTGAAAATATAAGTTCTCGTGCCAACTGAAAAAAACGTCACGGTTTTATAAAAACAACTATTAACTAAAACAAGCGATTAATTTTACTCAGTGTTGCCAGATAAGTGGGATACATGCCAAAAAATCTCGTTTGGAGATTAAGAATTTTTTGGGGGGGAATTTTAAATGTTTAGGTAATATTTGGTGGAACTTTATTTTACTTTATTTTAAATATTTATGGCACTTGGTTATAATTCTAAATACTTAACTTGAAGTAAGTATTTCAGTACTCGTATGATAACAATGCATTGCTTAAAAAAAATAATAATAAAAAGAATTTACAATAATAGTTATAACTTTGGTGATAAGTCTAAAACATTTTGCTCTTATCTTATTTCTTAAAACATTTTTAGAATATGACGTGATAAAGTTTACATCTGCACCTGTGAGTCAGTGAATGAAAAGCAACGCCATTCACGCCCTAGAAAGTCTTCGAATACGTATATCCTTCGGTATTCCTAGTAGCAATTTCAAAAGCTCGAAGTAGGTCGCAGCCTTCACTCCTTGGTAAAGAATTGGAGACTATCCCACCCCTGGTCCAGAACGCATGAAGCTTAATATAATTAAGAACACAACGGCATTCATACTCACTGGACCTGAACCATTCATTGTGTTCATTGTGAATGATCCGACCCACAAACTCAAATGAGGGTTTCGAAACACACAGCCAACACGATACTCCCAAAAGGGCCATAACCTCAATAATCAGCCAGAGAACAGCTAAATGGTTTAAGAGACAAATACCGGAACTCTGCGGGCAACTGATTCCCGTGGAAATATAGTGGATTATCCAGGTGACTCCTACTAGCCTTGAAGGGGCCTGGGCTTCCTTTTACCCCGCATGACACCAGTCTAGATGGTAGTAGAGACTATCATGTGCCCCCGGGGGAAATATAAAGAATATGTTCGATTCACAGAAGCAGAAATTATATTTCGGATAAAAGTTAACTGACAAATCAAGCCGATTTAATAACCTGACAGATTTGTAAGCGAGTAATGTTTGTGTAGAAAGTATGAGGAGGAGAATAAGGAGGAAGGTTTGAGATATTTTTTTTTTAAACCAGCACTTAGGTGATGACCCTTACTCATGCAATGCATTGTGCCAAAACTAGGAAATTAGGTGATTAGGGGCATTCGATTTGAATTTTTCTACATTGAATGTGATAGAAAGGACCTCTGGAGGGGGTTTATTCCACATACGAACTGTTCTGCAAACAAAAAAAAAAAACGAATTTTCCCTGTAATGCGTAGTGCGTTTTACTTGCCACTCAACCCCAAACGGATGCGCTCTTAACGAAAATCGAGTTAAACGCAAAAACGTGCGAGTAATGGGAACAAGTTCCCTAATTTTATTAGAGCACTTACCATTGCAGTAACGATAAAACAGTGAAATTCAACCCGCATTAGGTCGATGTTATAGAGAATTAACAACACCAAATTAGACTTTGGGATGCCGGTCCTTATATGAGAGTTGTACTCCATTTTTAATGAATGTAGATGCTATAAATAGTACGAAGTTTGGATGGAGTGAAGTACCTTTTACACCATTTTAAACAACCGAGGCACTTGAAAGCCTCACTAGAAACCTGAAAAATGTGCTTAGTCCATGAAAAATCACACTGCAATTTTATACCAAGAACGAATTTCCGATTTCTTAATACCACAGATGCAACAACATTTCCAAACACATATCTCTGCGTAATCATGTAATATTAAGTCTTACGGACATTAAAATCGACTCTGTTCACACGAGGCCATTCGGAGATCGAGATCATGATTGAGCATATCATTCATGTTTTTCCTTTTGGAACCAACCTCCAACTTGTGGGATAAAAACATTTTAATTTTGTACAATAAGTAGAGGTAGAGGTTATTTAATACGTTTACAAATATGTCATATTTTTTCTAATGACATAAATTTCACAGAACATAAAGGTTGATTCATTTTTAAATTTATTAATGTTAAAATAGTATTGTCTTCGTGGCGATTTTTCGATATAAAAAAAAACTGCTTCTTAATTATTTTTGGGAATAACAAATTTTGTTTAAGGAATTCGTATCCGATAAAAATTTGAAAACTCTGATTTGACCATCAAATTGTTGAAAAAAAAATTCTTAAATAAATCCGGAGAGAAAACAATAACAATTTATATAACACTTATTCTCTGGAAATGATCAGCACGTAATGTTGAAACGTGTATACTGTCAATGATTGGGCAAAAAATGAATAAAACAACAACAAAATACACAAGGGATCCTACATATATAGATATCTATACGACGCCAAATTAAATTAAGGGCATTGTTCTTTTATTTATATTGTTATGTTTATTCCTTTTAATAAACGTTTTGTTATATTGAGTTTTTTTATTGCAAAATAATAAAACAACACTTTAGAGTTGTAAATTAGATTAAACGATTTATTAACTTTCAATACACACACAATAAACACGATGGTAATTTTACCACCGTAACGCCTAAAAGATGCTTTTTATTTTTATGTGTTTATTCCACGACGCTTCAACCTGAATTTATTATAATAAAAGCAAGTGTTGCTTACATAAGGTGTCCGCCGGGAAGGTATAATGCTTCGCATTATACCGCCATTTTAGTAAACATTAGTCTTGACAGTCCATATTTGGCAGTCGTGAGGTAGACATGTGGATAATTTATTATAGAAAAATATTCGATAAGCTAATGTGTTTTAATCGCCAAAAAATGTTATCAAAATCAATTATCGACTACTGTGACGAAGAAAACGTAACGTGAAAAATTTCGGGAGAAACAGTGGGCCAAAAAAACACACTATTTATCGTGTAGTGTAGGATTTCAAAGAAACAGAATCTGCAGGTGATAGGCCCAAGCATGGACCACAACGTACTGCAAGATCGGCTGGAAACATTACTGCTGCTCAAGAAGGTGTTCAAAACAATCCATCGTCCTTAAGGAACAACTTTGGACACAATTTTGCACAAGGATTTGCATTTGTTTCCATATAAGATTCAGTTGACACAAGAGCTTATTCTACAAGTCTATTTACACCGCCGCGCATATGTCAACAGGATGTTACAACTCGCTCGTGACAATCCCAATTTTTATGAAGAAATCATAATGTGTGACGAGGCACATTTTCATTCAAATGGATATGTCAATAAACAGAATAATCGGTTCTGGAGAATGGGAAACCCTCAAATTAGTCAACAGTCACTTTTGCATCTATTAAAAGTGAGAATCTGTTGTGAAATTTGGTCAGGAGGAATCATTGGACCTTACTTTATCAATTTGTTTTTTACTGTTTAGTTGTTTGGCTTCTTTCCTGAAATTTATAATAAGCATGTTGTTGGTGTCTTGTGCAATAAGATTTCTTACAAAACTACGCAGTAAAAGACACAATAGGTCATTTCGTTTACTTTTTTAATGATAATTATTTTTTATATTTATTTTTATTATATTAAAAGAAGCAAAATTTATTTTGTTCTCCGAAATTAAACCTCGCGCTGTCATAAATGTGTATGCTGTCATAAATGTCTAATAAACAAAAGTTAAGCACGATCTTATGATCCCAAATGTGAGAATATTTAACACGCATTAGATCGACTGCTTGACGTCTTTTATATTACTTACTAAGTAAACTAATTATAGCTCATGAAAAGATTAAACCTTTTTAGAGTTGAGTAGCCAATTTTGAAATTAAGTTTAAATTTTGCAGTATAGTGCTTGTACTTCACAATGTACTTATGGCGATAGAATCATGTAATTTTAAAGTTAAATGAGTGATAACAAAATATGTTTTTTTACAAAATTGGAATAAACACATTTTCGGGAGAATTCTAAATTTTTAAGAGATTTAAAATTTTTTATTTAATAAATTTAAATTTATATTTTTACATTAAGAAATTTTAAGATGAATATATTTTATGCTGACATCAATCGTCTCATATACAATAAATGCAGATTTTATTAATTTTAATTCACCTTGTTTTATTGATATAAAATAACATAATTAATATCGCCATTTTCCGTCCTAACTGGCTGGTTTGTATTCGATGGCTAGCGCTTTCGATGCGAATGCATCATTCTCAAGCCGCGGTTTAGTTTGTACTCGTACAAACATAACATCGAATACAAACCAGGACGGAAAATGGCAATATTATTTCATTTACTGGCGGAGGACAAACAAACAACATAATAAGATAGCTGCTGGTAAATGAAAGGGGCAAATTAGTAGCAAAATTGATTTTCGGCGTTCCGTTTCCTTTTAATTTTTTTATAATTTTATGTATTTTTCATTTCGATTACAGCTGTGTACGCTTTTATAAGTTTGCAATTTACGAACAGATAGTGTTTTGATTGTTATTTGTTTAGGTTCAAAAATTGTTTTATTAAAAAAAAAAAGAAAATGCAATAGAGGATTTTTGGCGGCTTTTCTGAAATTTGGTTTTTTATTTGTTTGCAGTTCAAAAACAACAACACCTAAACAATACTAAAAGCTAGCCACAAAGGAAGATAATGCTTGTGGATATCATGAATCGCTGGCATTCTGAGAAGAAGTCACAAAGCCACCAATGAAAGATGCCATTTAATGGAAAAATGTAGGATACTTTAATTAACGTTTTACCCACATTAATATCTTTTTCTAGGTGTGGACTAATTAGGAATGCTACATAAAAAGGAAGTTAACAGAAACCAAAACAGAAATGAGAACTAAAGAAGGCTTTTGTTTTTCATCTCTTCCAGCAATAAGGCCACTGCTACCGATTCCACTTATATTTGATATTAAAAGAAAAACTTTATTTTTATGCTGCAATGATGCAACTGCAACGACGAGCTCTGGCGCAACAGCAATTTTCACACTGAAATGGTTCGATCACAAATACCTCTTATTTCAGCTTTTGCTTGTCTCGAATTTCAGTTCTTTAAATACAGTTTGCACAATATTTAGTTTTATTTATTTTTTAATCGCTTTAATAAATGAATTGTTTAAAATAAATTGTTTAAAAAATTATTTATTTTATATTTTTCTTCTTTACATGTTTCTCCTTTACGTTGGAATTAAAAACCAACTTCGGAGTAATATTCTACGCAAGATATGTCGACGACATCATATGTATACTAGAAGGAAATAACGATGAGCAAATTCTAGATTACTTGAATGGAAGACACAAGGACATAAAATTGACAATGGAAAAGGAAGAGGAGGGGAGAATTAATTATCTAGACCTAACGATCAAGAGGAACATAATCTCGAACAGAATCGAATATGAAATATACAGGAAACCAACAGCAACGGACACAATAATACACAACTCATCAAATCATCCCCAGCAACACAAAAATGCTGCAATCAGGCAGTTAATAACAAGACTCGAGAGAACACCATTAACACGGCAAATGTATATGAAAGAAATGAAAACAATATACACCATAGCGGAACACAACGGATACAAAAAGCGCCTCGTAGATAACATCAAGAAACAAATTAGAACGAACAAAGAACAGGAGAATGAAAAGAACAAATGGGCTACATTAACATATATGGGAAAATCAACGTACAAACTGGCGAAATTCTTTCGAAAACACAACATCAATACCGCATTCAGAACAGGAAACAACCTAGGCAGAATACTACGGAATAAAACAACCGAGGCAAATATACTAGACAAACAAGGAGTGTACAAATTAACTTGTACATGCCATTATAGCTACATCGGGCAAACAGGACGAAAAATTAAGACCAGATTTAGGGAACACATTAGAGACTATAACGGAAGACTACGGGAACCAGAATCAACAACAAATGTATACCAGGACATATAAAAACAACGGTTAAACTGCTTCATACACAGCACAAAGGAAGGAGACTAAATGTATTAGAAAACATGGAAATATACAAACAAAAAACATTTGACGGACGAATAATAAATGAACAAATAAACACTGCTTCGGACACAATATTTGAACCGTTGGAACATTTTTACAGGAGGACAGACACTACACCAGCACGAAAACGTTACGCAGGTGCACAGGACCAGGGCAATGGAGAACATCATAAACGTACAATTACAGATTATTATGTCACATAAAAAAAAAAACCGAATAGGTTCACACATAAACAAAAACGGACAACAAACATGATCGTAAAAGGATTTAGTTGGAAGAAAGACGAATGAAAATGGGAGCGATAAATTAGGTAAAAAGAGACAAACGAAAAAGGAGAGAGAGATGCAGGCAAAAAAGACAGAAAGTGACGAACGCAATATCACGAAGGGAAACACGCACTATATACACACAGCTGACAATAGAACGCAACTAGTACGAAAAGAACACTGATGATGGCAAACCGCCGAAACCGGTTTGTTCACAAAGCAAATTTGACGAGGGTCGAAGGACAAAACAAACAAAAGTAATTTTAACCCCGTCGGAAAATCCAAGCACATATGATTTTTGAGTTCGGCGGCTTAAGTTCGCTGTAAATTAGGATTAATTTTGGCGGGAAGATTCAAATTTATATACCAACAGAAAGCAAAGGACATCCCACTTTTCCTTACGAAGAAGTGTGCAAGGAAATTTGTTCTATTCATATTAATATTTCGAAGGATATTGTATTTTTGAAACATTATTTATTATAATTGTTATTTGCGAATGATTTATTTATATACCCTGTCAAGAGCTGTCCTCTTACCCATCAAAAATAATTATTTTTTTTAATATTTTGGGCATTATTTTAGGCAGTTGCAAAGTTTGTGTTTTATAAATATTTTACATTAAGCAGCTAAATTATTGAAGTTTTCACTTTCACTCTTGCTGATAACACATAAATGCTTTTAGGCAATTTTCGTCGAGTGTACATGCCGGCTATTTGTTTGTATTTTTATGTTTTTCTCTCTATTGTTGTTAAAAGTTAGAGCTTATGAGCGCTAATAATATTCAAAATACAAGTTGTTATATTTAACATTAGTTTGTGGTGGCAGGTTGTATGATTCAATACGTTTCAGTTTTTTTGTAATTGTTTGTAGGGAAAATAAGCTACAGATTGGTCAAGTAAAGTAACAAAAAAATAAATATCGCAATATAAATATTAATTTATTATGAAACTGAATTTTAAGAAATAGTAAAAAGCATTGTAAATTACAAACAGCCAAGGAACAGCTGATTTTAAATTCCAAAATTTATCCCAAAGGTAAAATTAATTAATAAATTTTATTGAATCAATATTATTCTTCTATTTTTATTATAAATTATTATTTAAATAAAAATAACGTAAAATAGAATAAAAAATAATAAATAAATACAAAAACCAATTTCAAGTATCAAAAACAAAAGTAAGAATAATAATAATAATGAGTTTTGTTAATGTCTTAAACAAACGCTGCTGGGTGCTGTAACAAAATTATCACGTGTTTGGTGTCAAGTAAGATTAGCGGCAACAACAGATTGTTGTTGATATTGTCCCCATTCGAAACTTACAGTGTAACTTTTACATTTGAATGTTACAATTTTTTTGTTGCCCAGGCAAATAAAAAGGGAAACGCAAGAGGTCGAATGAAAAACTATTTTATTTAACAATAACAAATTGTGTAAATGTTTGTCTTTTTGTTAAATATGTCTGGAAAAGAGTAAAAATACTCAATTATATATTTTTAAACACAAATGTATAATTTTCGCATGCTTGATTTTGAAAAGAATTTTAAGATTTGTTTGCCTAATAAAATTTAAAATTTGCTCAAATTATAATAATTTCGTTATATTTACTAAATAAAAATAAAGCGGAAATTCTATTAAATCCCTTGTCTGGTAACAATTAAAGGTTGGAAAAGGTTTTATTTTAAAAATAATTCGGTAGCTTATGAAGCACTTAACATATCATAACGAGGCCACAGAGGCCAAGCAGTAGTATTTGTGAATGAAGTCGCGGATGATCGGCCCCCTCGGGTAAAGGTGGGCTCCTGCGTATGTCCCCAAATTTGAATTCGTTGGGTATAAATTTTTTTTTGGAAATGTCATTAAAAGTTTATTTATTGCTCAAATAGTAAGGTTTCTAAACTTAATTAGACCTTAAGAATACCGAAAAAAAATGTGTGAACATGTCTAGGTTACCTTTTTTAGTTTAGGAAAAAATCTGGATTTCGATCGACTTTAAGTATTTTTGACGAGAATTAATATTTATACTCGGATTTTTATCATTCTTAGAAATGTTTAATAAAACAGTAGCAAGTTTGGATTTGATAGCCTATTTCGTTAAAAAGTTACCAACTGCCGTTATTTATGATATTCTCCAAAAAGGTGGTACGGTGTTTTTGCTTACATAACTGAAACTTACTTCGGTACTAGTAAAACCTTTTTGGACTATTTTAAAGACAATCTTTAGAATAAAAGAAAAATGCCTTAAAAATTGTAAAGGGTTCACCCTCCAGCCCTATCCAAATATAGCCAATTTTGAAACAAAATTTATTTTATTTTTATTTTACTTATTTATTTCATCTACAGAATTAAATTCTTACAGATAACTTTACAATTTTAATTATAATATTTGAATAAAAGAAGCTTGAACATATTATAACTGACATTAAAATTTACATAAATGTAAGCATCTTGCAATCGGCTCATTAATTGCATAATTCGTTCTGAAAAGACATTCTTCAAACATGGGATTGTTTCTCAAGGCCCTAGGAGGACTATACAACGTAAAATATATTTTAATATCCGAGCTATCAATATTGTCAGATAGTATATTATAAACAAATAATAATGAGGAGCAAGATCTACGATCCTCTAAGGATTATAAGCCTAGCATTTTCCTTCTAACATCATAAGAAGGTAGTTCATGTGGCCAAATCAATTTTAAAGCAGTCTTAGTAAATATCTTCTGAATTCGTTTAATACGACTTGATGGGCCCAAATGACTTGGATTCCAAACAATGGAACAATATTCCAAGATACTTCGCACCAAGGAAATCTATAAAGACTTGAGGGTGTAAGCATATTTAAAATCTCTAGAATTTCTTCTAATGAAACCAAGCATAGTATAAGCTCTAGAAATAACATAATCATGATTAGAGAACGTTAATTTAGTGTTAAAAATGACGCCTAAATCCCTTACTTCAGATACACTTTTAGTTTCCAAGAGTATAATTAAAATTTATTGGACTCGTAATATGTGGCAACACAACATTTTGAAACATTAATTGTATGTCATTTTTAAAGCACCAGTCAGACAGTTTACTAAGATCAATCTGTATCTTTTCGCCAATAGTAGAATACAATTTTAAATCATCAGCAAATAAAAGACAGCTGGAAACCTTAAAATTCAATGGTAAATCATTAATGAAAATTATAAAAAGTAACGGACCAATATGCGTTTCTTGAGGAATACCTAAATAGGCATCAATTATATTAGAAGAGAATGAATTACCAATTTTAACTTTAAGTTTTCTATTGGTCAAGAAACTATGAAAAAATGCCAAAAAATTTTTCGAAAATCCAAATGTACAAAGCTTGAATAGTAACAGATGATGGCTAACTGTATCAAATGCCTTAGCAAAATCAGTGTATATAACATCGCATTGGCGCTTACGCACCATAGCAGATACAATATCACAGCTTAATAAAAGTAAGTTAGTCGTTGTAGAACTATTCGGCATAAAACCGTTTTGCCGGTCAAAAATAAAACTCTTAACATGCTCAAATAGTTTACTCTTTAAATATATTTTTAAAAAATCTTTGCAAATGGGCTTTGTTTAATTATGGGCCTATAATTGGTGACTAAGCTACGATCCCCAGATTTAAAATTTGGAACAGAGACCTGATTTGATTTACATCCGCACCTGGCCATGAAGCCTTTATCAGATGGTGGTGAAGCCACTATGCATAATTTGGAACGTCGTGCTCGTCCTAGGAAGCCATAATTCTATGCAACAGAACTTTCTAGTTGCAACTTCGATGATTCCAGAGCTGGGCTGCAAATCATCACTCCTTGGTGGCTTTCCAACTCCTGTCCAGAACACATGTCTAGCATGCTCACTGGACTGAATCATTCACCTAGCGTGTCATTAACGGCGAAATGATCCTGGTCACCATAATAACCATTATACTGTTATGGGGCCGCGAAACCACAACCACCACGATACTCCCATAAAGGGCCAACCTCAATAATCTGTCAGAGAACAGTTAAGTGCCTGAAGAGACAAATAACAGAACTCTGCGGGTCACTGATTCCCGTGGAAATAAAGTGGAGTTTCCAGTTGTACCCCTGCTGACTTCAGGGGACTGGGCTCCATTTTCCCCCATACGTTTTATGTATTATATCAAAATTCCGCAAAGTGTAAAGCACCGATTGAAAAAAAAGTAGACAGATTATGAAAGCTCGATCTTTTGGCTACATACTCAAAAAAATATTTGACAACCACATGAGTAACAAAGCTAGGGTGAGCAATTTTACAAAAACAAAAAACAATTTTCTGGAACATTTTTTCCCTTTTTAGGAATTTGTGTGTTAAAATATTTTCCCATTAAGGCTCTTTTATCATATCTACATAAGTTGCTTCAAAATTTTGTAAGAATATCTCGAACCGTTTAAATTTTGTAGCAACTCAAATTTTTTAAATTATTTGAATTTTTCGATTTTAAAGATAAATTACATCTAAAAAATGCAACGCGAAAAAAATTGTAATAATTTGTTAATCTAGAAGTCATAAGTTTTCCTTTAATACCATCTACTTTTATAAAGAACATATAGTTAAGCTGTAGGACCTTTGCTAACCTCGCCATCTAATGAAGTTTTTAATTTTCATTTTGTGTTACTCTTAAAAAAATTTTTTTTAAGTGAAGAAACACTTCAGGCAACAATGCCTACTTAGTCAAGTATCATGCTACATTCTTTAGGAAAGGGATAGAGAAGGAATAGGTGCCCCTGTAGGCTAGTAGGTAGTCTACTAGCATGTCAGTCTGGGGGTTGTGGGTTCGATTCCCAATGAAGACCTTGGTTTTTTTCACTACAAAAATAAAAAGTTGGCTGTCGGTGGGGCTGCTCAGCGATGAAGGCATGGTCACTGGTCGCTGTGCTGTCTTTATACGGCAGTTAATTTCCGACTATCTTTCTACTTTCACCACCTGTTTCATCTCTTCTCTATCCCTTTCCTAAAGAATGCCTATTGTGCTACTTCTCTTAAAAAAAATTTTTAAATTGAGCAATTCTCAAAACATATTGAAAATAAAATTTAAAAAAAATTAATTCGAACTTTTGAAATAAAATATAATAAGATTTTTGTTAATAAAATGCTTGATAAATTAGCAAATCGATGCGATATCGAAAAATATTCTCAAGTAGTTCTAAATAATAAAAACGGTTAAATTTATTGAAAAATATTTGCAGTTTTAAAGCAGGATTTGATCTACTTTTTTTTTACTATGAAATGTTTTTCTTTCAATTTTTCTATCGTAATTTTTTCTATTATCAATTTTAAAAGTAGTTTCTAAACGTTTACAAAAAGCCAAATTTTGTTCATTTATCGTAATAGTTTTTTATCTCATAAAGTTATACCAAAATAACAAGTTTATTATTAAAAGAATTGTTTCTTTATATTTTTACTCACTATTAAAAGGTTTAAAAAGGAAACAGTTTTATTTTTATTTTAAAAGAAAAACCAACACATTTTTGCATTTGCATTTGCAAAATGCATTATTGACTACGAAAAAAAACTGCCCTAATAAAAACATTTAATTTCTAATTTAAGCTTTTTCAATGTTGGAATACATATGTAGCTGTCTCATTTGAAATAAAAGGGGTATTTTTAAATACCTTAAAAATTTTTAAATACCTTAACTTTAAACTAAATTAGCCGAGGTACATAACTGAGATTCTATAATTAAAGAAATTTGTAGTCATTACAAGAATAACTTCATTCTGATGTATAATAGCTCATTAGAATTTCTAAATGACTTTTTCATTAATTTGGGACTGTACCTAAACGATGTTTAGCACTATGTTACCTTCCAGAGTTTTTGTTATGTCCCCCCATAAGGCAATATATTTATGTTACTTGCGGAACACCCAAAAGAAAATTATCCAAATGTGTTATGTGGCGCTGAATCCACAAACTTTTATAGATTTCGAGTCAGCTCGTTAGCAGAAATTGCTTATTTTACAGAAAAAAAGTCAAAAAGTTATTGGTTTAATATTTTTTTTAAATTCTCCCAAGTGTTATTTTGCATTGTATAATTGCGAAGTTGAGAATATACCCGGAAATTATTAATCACGATTCTTAAATTCGAAAACTTGCATATCCAAATTTTATCCATGTTATTTTTTAGTTTTTTTGCTGTTAATTAAAAACTGTTAGTTAATAACAAAATAATTTATATTTTATTATACTAATAAATTAGCACGTTTCGACATACAAATTATCACTTAGCAACTGACGATTTTAAATTAAATATAAAAACAAATTTCTAAAATATTTTTATGTGTTCATAAGATATCGCACTCTATAATACAGAAGGCTTCAAGTCTCTATATGATTTTTACAAGAGAACTAAATAACGAATATGAATTTAAGATAAAAGTGTTGATGTTACACTTAAAAACGAAAGATAAATTAACTTCTTTAAAAAAAAGCCAAAAAACAATTTTAATACGATAATAGAGGAAAGCTCCTAAACGACACGCTATGAAAATCATAAAGCTCTTCGACTTTAACGGAAAATTTACCAATTTTATTGACTTAACGATACCTGTTACCTGTACTAATCGGATTTTTGGGGTAGTTTTTTGTCAGACAATTGAATATCGTATATATATATATACCTGTTTCGACGTATATCGGAATGGGTATTATTTATATTTGAAAGAAAAACAAGAATGTTTAGGTTAAAATATTAAAATCTTTATTACAATTTTCAGTTTTATTCGATCTTCTTTATTTTTATTAAATATGTACTAATCTTTTAAATGGCGTTTTTAAATTAAATTTTAACGATTTATTTTTTCGATATTTCGCTTTCCTGTGTTAATAAAAAATAATTTCCTGAAGAAGCTTTCACAGGAAAGTGAAATATCGAAAAAATAAATCGTTAAAATTTAATTTAAAAAGACCATTTAAAACATCAGTACATATTTAATCTTTATTATAAAAATTTTACTTTTGCACACAGTGCTTGATAGAAATCCAACAAACAAGTAAAGTTTAACTTATAAGGTAAAAAATCACAACATTTAAAAAGGTTACAGGTTTACTCGGTAAAAATAGAAGGATTTCCAACAAGAGTGTTATAAAGATTGTATAAAATGAATATAAACAGTCCTGAAAATAATTATAAATATCTCCGATGTTTAAACAATTTTGCATGTGCATGCAAGAATTGTTTTTGAAATAAATTTTTGAGGTCTACAAATTGAGTCAAGGTTAAGAAATTATTGTAAAAACAAACAAGAAATGTTCAATACAAATGAATTTTATATTTATGCTTTATGATATTAAGTAAAGTACTTCGTTTTATTATATACATTAAGTTCGATTAGTCAATTATGACGGTATTTTCATTAAGTACTGTGATCATTATATCCATTAAGTTTAATTTAACTTCGACGGAGAAGCAAAACCACTTGTACAAGTGGTAAGTAAGTTTTTCTATTCTATTTTCCTTTTGGCTTTAATAATGAAACTTTGTTTTAGAAAGTAACCCGTATGTCAGTCATCAATGATAATCAAATGATCGATCAAGACTGACACTATTCCGCTAGGGATGTTAGAAATAAATGCACATATTTTCTTCTACCATGCTCAGATAGCAAAATGTTTCGTTCTATGAGCCACAATAGCATTTATACGACTTGTTTTGTTTTGACGTTTAACTATTGTAACTATAGGGTCCGCCATATAACTTTTTTTTTGTTTTAATTGTTATAAACAAAACTACACAGCTTTGACCAAATGTTGCCAATATCCTCCTCTTCAATTTTTGTGAACAAAAATTCGTTCAACATGGCGCGGTAATGATCGCCATTGACTGTAACGGCCACTTCTGATAATTTTTTTTTTTTTAACTCTCAATAATTATTTATTATATCTTCACGAAAAGAACTAACAATAAGTATTAAAATCTTAAATTCTAAAAAAAGTTACATTAGTCCTGACCATGTCAGGCCTAACCTTTTGGGTAAAAAAGAAAATTGTCATAAAAAAAACAAAGCAAATATTTCTAAGATGTATCGTCTGTAGCATTAAGGATTAAAGCTGCGGTATCCCTCTTTTTTAATCGGCTATGTCCACTATAATCCTAGATATTGCGAGCAAGGGGGTTAGGATGGTCTTCAAGCTTCATCAAGTATTTGCCTGCGTATTTGTTGATTTCTGTAGTCACCAGCGGTATGTCTAAATCACAATGTATGTTTGAATTTCTGATGTACCATGGGGCGGATGTTATCAACCGTAAAATTTTATTCTGCATACGTTGGATTCTATTCACGTTTGAAGCTGAGGCAGTGCCCCAAAGTTAGATTCCGTAAGACCATATCGGTTTTAAAATAGTCTTCTAAATTAGAAGCTTACAATCTAGGCTAAGTTTTGAGTTCCTGCCAATGAGCCAATGTAGTTGTGTTAGCTTAAGTTTCATTTGTGTTAGCTTTGAGTCAATATGATGTTTCCATGTAAGGCGACGGTCAAGATGTATACCAAGATATCTCACATAAGTATGGTGAGGAACAATGTGATTATTGATTCGAACGGGTGAACAATTATCTCTTCACAGGGTGAAGGTCACATGAATGCACTTTTGAACGTTCACTTTAATTCTCCATAATTTTAACCACAACTCTAACTGAGTTATATGTTGCTGAAGATTTATGGATGCTTGATGTTAATTTTTATGCGAACTTAGAAACGCTGTATCATCAGCAAACGTAGAAGTGATAAATGGCCCAATTATGCCTCTGGACCAAAATTCGCACCAAACAGTGACTCGTTTTGGGTGCGTCGGCTATTCAATGTATGCGTACGGGTTTTCTCTGCCTCAAATGCGACAATTTTGCTTGTTTACATACCCGCCAAGATCAAAATGAGCTTCATCTGAAAAGATGATTTTTTTTGCAAAATCGGCATCTTTTGTAAGTCGATCGCAGGCCCACATAGCGAAGCGTTGTTCAAGCATATAAACAACCATATTCGTTCAGCGGAAGGATAAAACTAATTATCTGTCAAATCAAACATAAGCTAAGTGTTACTCCCCGGGGGCACATATATATGGTCTTTGGAGATAGCAACAACTTAGACCAGTGCAACTGTGTAACGACACGCTTTACCTGGCTGCTGGGGTATACTCAGCGGCGTCCAGGGTCGTGTTGTGTCGTGGGGACAAAATAAAAAAAAACCCGCGGTTGCTCAGGTTTACTTAATTTTTTATTTTGACAATATTTTCTTTCTTGATGGCAGCTCGTTGTCGGCTTCTTCTACTTTACACTGTGTGGGTGTATGAGTGCGGCAGTGTCCGTAGTCTGTGTCCAATATATACCGGTCAGTGGCGTTTCGTTTGGGGGCACCGTTCGGTGAAGTGGCCGTGTGGCCAAGGGAAATAACCAGAAACACTGTAGGTTGGGCTGGGTCAAAACCTCCGCTCAACTGTCCAATGCTCTGGTCACCCACTATGGTGACGGTAGACACAAACTCCGCTGGGTCAAAACCTCGGCTTCGTTTATGACCGAGCCACAGTTCAATATGCCGTGTGTCCAAAGGGAAATTCACCAAAACACTGTAGGTTGGGTTGGGTCAAAAATTCCTCTCAACTGTCCAATGCTCTGGTCACCCACTATGGTGACGGTAGACACAAACTCCGCTGGGTCAAAACCTCGGCTTCGTTTGTGACCGAGCCACAGTTCAGTTTAGTATGACGTGTGTCCTATGGAAATAACCAAAACACTGTAGGTTGGGCTGGGTCAAAACCTCCGCTCAACTGTCCAATGCTCTGGTCATCCACTATGGTGACGGTAGACACAAACTCCACTGGGTCAAAACCTCGGCTTCGTTTGTGACCGAGCCACAGTTCAGTTCAGTATGACGTGTGTCCTATGGAAATAACCAAAACACTGTAGGTTGGGCTGGGTCAAAACCTCCGCTCAACTGTCCAATGCTCTGGTCACCCACTATGGTGACGGTAGACACAAACTCCACTGGGTCAAAACCTCGGCTTCGTTTGTGACCGAGCCACAGTTCTTATCTCAGGGTATAAACTCGGCTGGGTCAAAACCTCTGCTTTGTTTATAACCTGACTGTCTTACCTAACAGTCTAAAATATGATAATAAAAATTACCTGTTGTTCCGCCGCCGGCTGCACACAAATTGAATTTTTATTCATGGTGTTTGCCCTTTTATACTCATGCTGTCAACACACAGCTATACACCAACACACACACCATAATAGCAGTCTATTTACACCACAGCCGATGGCTGTATTCACCACCAACCATCAGATGCTGCTTAACAAAACTATTGGATGTATTCACCACCAATCATTCGGCCCGGCGGTGTTGCCCAACGAACTGCCGTCAAATACAAAATTATAAATTAAAATGACTTAAACTAAACATAATTCATTAACTTAATATTAACTTAATTAAAACAAAGACCTTAATCTTCTAAAATTAGTGAGAGTACTTATTCTATTATAAACAAAAGTAGGAATTCAGAAAAAATACATGAAATATTATTTATGATTGAACAAATCACAAAATATATATGTTTATAAATAAATATACATTGTTTTATACACTAGGAATTCAGATACAATGGAGAAAATATTATTGAAATAAACGTTGGAAATTCAATACAGCAATAATATATAGGTTTGTCGTGCCAAAAACGACCCTAGGACTTTTGGCGTCACACTGCCCTCTCCCCTATGAGGTGACAGTTTCCGACACTTGGATGCGTGCCATCCCTTTCCGGCTGACATTCACCCTATACTGCCGCCCGTTCACCTCCTGTTGGAAGCGTAACCTCTGGTGACCACTTCTGCTCTCTAAAACCATGGCCACCTTCCTTTGCACTTCGGGGGGCGTCTGATTCAAGGCTACCTCCCGCAGACCAAAGGGTTCCGTTAGCGCGCTCCATTCTTTCGCACTCCTTTGTGGCGTTATGCAAGTTGGGGTCATACTGGCCAAATTTGAGTCGTTGTACTCGGTTGGAATTTTTATCAGCATTTCTCCTGCAGGTATCTGTTGCATCGCCTTGTGCTGTTCGCAAGATCCACAGCTTCGCATATATCGACTGATGGCTTGTGACATACCTGGCCAGAAGTATCGGTTGGCGCCCTTACTGAATGTTCTCTCCATTCCCAACTGTCCTTCAGCTGTAGCGTCATGGTTTGCTTTTATGACTTGTTCCCGGAATGGTGTTGGCACGTAAAACTTCCTCGGTGTACAGTCTTCATCGTTCCAATTCCGGGTTGAATTTTTGCACAGTTTATTATTTTGAGTTGAAAAATTTGAAATCTTCTCGGGTTGTTTTCTCAGTTCCCTCATACGGTGTGTTACCCATGGACATGGGGCCTGCTGACTGGTCTGGACCAATTTAATAGCGTCCATTGCTGTTTTCCGGGGGACATTGTTCTTCTTCACCCTTTCTGTTATTCGCGCCCCGACAACGCCACTTACGTTTTTACTCGAAATTACCCGATTAGTCTTCGGTATATCCATTGGTGGCATTCTACGCCTGCTACTCGCACTCAGGCCTGCGCAGTAGATGACAGTGTCGAATTTTCTCAAGAAATCTAAGCCAATTACGATGTCTTCAGTGGCCTCATCTAGGATAAGAAATTCTATTTTAGCGGTCTTCTTTCCCAACGTCACTTTCAAACGCACAGATTGGCTGATTCTTCTTCTTGACCCATCAGCCAGAAGCATGCTAATGCCAACAGAATCCTGGGGTGCTTTACCAAAACGTCTCAGTTGACTAGGGGTAATGAAGCTTCTCGTGGCTCCCGTATCGAGTATTGCATCCACCGACTTTCCTTCGACCAGCAGGATTGCCTTTAGCCTATCCTCCTCCCAGAGCAGGGTGGTTTCGGGTATTTGGTGCTTGTGGTTGCCAGTTGAAGCTTTTGATGATGCTTTTACCGTGGTTTTCGTCATCATACGGTGATACTCACCCCGGTTTTGCGGAGCAATTGGTATACTATCCAAGTCATCGGCAAGCTGGAGGAGTTCACTCAGAGAAGCAAAATCCTTTCGCCGAATATACCACTGGTAGTCTGACCTCGCGTTTCTGAAGATTCTATCTGTTTTTTGCTGTTCCGATAGGCTGCTATGTCTCATTAATTGTTGCAGGGCAAGAACATATTCCTTAAATGGTTCCTTGGGCCGCTGCGTTCTTTTACGGATCTCATCTTCCAACTTCTCAAAATAATTGGGAGGAAGAAAAAAATTACACAAATCCCTCTTAAATTGGTGCCATTGGTTCCAGTGTCGATTATTGTTTCGGAACCAAATCAACGCATTTTCTTTTAAAACTTCGGGCATCACACGTGGTAACTGATTGATGTCCACATTGTACATCTCGGCGAGCTCTTCCGCTCGTTCCACAAATTGCAGGGGATCTCTGCCGCCAGCATACTTTAGTCCCCATTTTCTGACCAATTCCACTATAATGATTTGGGCATCGTTGCGTGGTGATGGTGTGCTATCTGTCAAACCCACGGCATCTATGGCTGCTGTTGTCGACCTGGCAGGTGATTGGCTGGTGGTCATAGTATCGCTATTCGGTACCTGGGACGTTTCATCTTTCACGGGGGTGGCGGGTGTGCTGGTAATCGTCTCGTTCGGTACTGTTAGCGTTAGCTGCGTGGTACCAGGCGCGTGCTCGTGCCTGGTTTGCAACTCCAATAATTCTTGTCTTCGCTTCTCGCTGTGTTCCGCTGTTAGAAACTTGGCGAAACGCTTCCTCAACTCTTCCACGTTGCCTGAAGAGTCCTGGGTAAAGACTCCTAGGTATTTTACCAATTCGTCTTTGCGTAAGGTATACGCCCATGATGTCTTCAACATCTTAACGTCTTGGGGGGATGAATCACTTCTCCCTGTCTTGTTCTTCGTAACCCTTATAGGGTCCCTGCTCGGGCGCCAATTGTAACGACACGCTTTACCTGGCTGCTGGGGTATACTCAGCGGCGTCCAGGGTCGTGTTGTGTCGTGGGGACAAAATAAAAAAAAACCCGCGGTTGCTCAGGTTTACTTAATTTTTTATTTTGACAATATTTTCTTTCTTGATGGCAGCTCGTTGTCGGCTTCTTCTACTTTACACTGTGTGGGTGTATGAGTGCGGCAGTGTCCGTAGTCTGTGTCCAATATATACCGGTCAGTGGCGTTTCGTTTGGGGGCACCGTTCGGTGAAGTGGCCGTGTGGCCAAGGGAAATAACCAGAAACACTGTAGGTTGGGCTGGGTCAAAACCTCCGCTCAACTGTCCAATGCTCTGGTCACCCACTATGGTGACGGTAGACATAAACTCCGCTGGGTCAAAACCTCGGCTTCGTTTGTGACCGAGCCACAGTTCAGTTTAGTATGACGTGTGTCCTATGGAAATAACCAAAACAATGTAGGTTGGGCTGGGTCAAAACCTCCGCTTAACTGTCCAATGCTCTGGTCATCCACTATGGTGACGGTAGACACAAACTCCACTGGGTCAAAACCTCGGCTTCGTTTGTGACCGAGCCACAGTTCAGTTCAGTATGACGTGTGTCCTATGGAAATAACCAAAACACTGTAGGTTGGGCTGGGTCAAAACCTCCGCTCAACTGTCCAATGCTCTGGTCACCCACTATGGTGACGGTAGACACAAACTCCACTGGGTCAAAACCTCGGCTTCGTTTGTGACCGAGCCACAGTTCTTATCTCAGGGTATAAACTCGGCTGGGTCAAAACCTCTGCTTTGTTTATAACCTGACTGTCTTACCTAACAGTCTAAAATATGATAATAAAAATTACCTGTTGTTCCGCCGCCGGCTGCACACAAATTGAATTTTTATTCATGGTGTTTGCCCTTTTATACTCATGCTGTCAACACACAGCTATACACCAACACACACACCATAATAGCAGTCTATTTACACCACAGCCGATGGCTGTATTCACCACCAACCATCAGATGCTGCTTAACAAAACTATTGGATGTATTCACCACCAATCATTCGGCCCGGCGGTGTTGCCCAACGAACTGCCGTCAAATACAAAATTATAAATTAAAATGACTTAAACTAAACATAATTCATTAACTTAATATTAACTTAATTAAAACAAAGACCTTAATCTTCTAAAATTAGTGAGAGTACTTATTCTATTATAAACAAAAGTAGGAATTCAGAAAAAATACATGAAATATTATTTATGATTGAACAAATCACAAAATATATATGTTTATAAATAAATATACATTGTTTTATACACTAGGAATTCAGATACAATGGAGAAAATATTATTGAAATAAACGTTGGAAATTCAATACAGCAATAATATATAGGTTTGTCGTGCCAAAAACGACCCTAGGACTTTTGGCGTCACAACTGGGAGAAAAGGGAGCCCAATCCCCTGAAGTCAGCAGGGGTACAACTGGAAACTCCACTTTATTTTCACGGGAATCAGTAAGCTCGCAGAGTTCCGTTATTTGTCTCTTTAGGCATTTAACTGTTCTCTGACTGATTATTGAGGTTGGCTCCTATATGGGAGTATCGTGGTGGTTGTGGTTTCGCGGCCCCATATCAGGTCTGTTGTTTAATATGGTGGCCAGGATCATTTCGCCGTTAATGACACGCTAGGTGAATGATCTAGTCCAGTGAGCATGCTAGACATGTTTTGTGGACAGTTGTGGAAAAGTCTCCAACTCTTCAGCAAGGAGTAATGATTTGCTGCCCTGCTCTAGAATCATCGAAGTTGCAACTAGAAAGTTCTGTTGCATAGAATTATAGCTTCGGCTTCCTAGGACGAGCATGACGTTCCAAATTATGCAGTGATTCGATCCACCATCTGATTAAGGCTTCATGGCCAGGCGCGGATGTAAATCTAATCACACGTTGTTACCATTCACGAAATAAGCACTAGTTGAAAAAAAAGTTAGATGGTGGACCCTTTATTATATACACACTCATAAATATTTCGCGCGAATTTATTGTTTAAAATTGATCAAATCAAATGAGTTTGTTATTAAAAAATATATTTCATATATTCATTTTTGAATGTTCTAAATATTTTAAATTTGCACGCATTCTGCGGCGCATGACAACACTTTTTATTATTTCCATTTTTATATGTATGGATGTTTGTTTTGGACTTTTTGTTTTGATTTTTTCATTGTTTAAAATTTTTGACAAATAGTGCTGATAAACACACGATAATTTCTTTTAAAATTTTATCGGGGCTCACAACTAAATTCAATATGAATCTACAAGATTCGCTCTCGTATTTTTCAATCAAGATTCGGTCGCGGACCGCGAATGGGGAAGCGAACCTCGATATTTGCTGCGTAGCATTATCAAAAGTACAAAATGATTAACTTTGGTTTATTTTTCTCGAAAAGAAGTAGCCGTTGTACATGGAAAGTCATTTTATTACAAGATTAAAAAATGCTTTTGACTTTTACTGCAATATCAATATTAGTGATCAATTCAATTATCAATGCCACTGTCGATAACATTCCATTTTTTTTTTGCAAAAGGAGAATTTTTTTTTGATTGATTAATTAATTAAATATTTAAAAAAAAGCAATAGCGGTTTAACTTCTACTCCCCACTTAACATGCAAAACAATGGTATTGGCGCTACACTTTGTTGTTTAGGACTTGATATCGATCGGAATTTAGACTCTGTTGTATTTTTAAACGCATAAAATGCCTTCAATGCTTGCCTTCTTTTAAATTTAAATAGTTTAATATTTATGTATGCGCTAGTGGAAGCGGACTTTGGAAATAACATTGTTAACTAAATACTATAGCTTTTGATTATATTATTTTGTTCCCAGTCTTTGCAAAATGTACCTATTTGAAATTATTATTTAATATTTACTTTGTTCGTCTTTCTAGCCATAGGGCTAATATATACAGTCGCACAGTAAAGTCTACATACCCCCTTGAAAAGCAAGGTTTGAAGTTTTCTGTGAACATTGTAGCAATAAAGTTTACTCCAAAGAAATAAAATCTCTTAACAAAAAATTTTAACAAAAAAATTTCAATCCAAAAATATTTATTAACAAAAACAAACAAAATTCATTTTTCAAAAACAGAAAAGTCTGTATACGGCGTTGAAGTGGAGTACACAAAATGAAGAAATGCAAATTATAAGAAGAGCAGGAGACCATGGTAGAGTGGCCCGTAGAAAACCACATTGAGTTTGATATTGCCTATATAATAAGTAAGTCTCCGGGGTTTTGGAGGTTAAATAATATGGAGCAAGCCCGGAATTGCTCTTGAGAAGCAAAATCTAGTCGATACAGTTAAGCACGGTGATGGTGGGATTCTGTTATGGCATTGTAAGGCTGCTGGAGGTGTGGATCAGATGGAGTTTACTGAACCTACGATGGATAAGTGGGCATATCTTGACATATTAAAAAGAAATTTAAAAGAAAGAGTACGGAAAAACTTGATGTAAAATCCACATATTGGTTCCAGAAAGACAACGATCCAAAGCACACAGCGGAGGTAGTCCAGCTTTCGCTCTTGTACAATGCTCCAACACAGCTTTTAACAAACAAATTTTAATCCAAAAATATTTATTAACAAAAAACAAACAAAATTCATTTTTTAAAACACAGAAAAGTCTTCCGTACTTTACAAAAAGAATGTATTTCACTTAAAAGGAAATAAAAAGACAACAGAATTAACACTTGGGGGCGCACCCGCCACGACTTTCTAGAACAGCATTTAATCTATTTTTCATGGAATTTAGCAAAACTTTTGTGTAATTATTCGATATTAAATTCCACTCCTTAAGTTCCCCCGGGGGCACATTTATGGTCTTTACAGTACGCAACAGCTATCTAGATCTGTGCAAAGGGAGCCCAGTCCCCTGAAGACAGGCAGGGAGTCAACTGGAAGCTCCACTTTATTTCCACGGGGATCAGTGAACCCGCAGAGTTCATTATTTGTCTCTTTAGACATTTAATAGTTCTCTGACTGATCATTGAGGTTGGCCTCTATATGGGAGTAACGTGGTGGTTGCGTTTTCGCGGCCCCATAACAGTATAATGGTTATTATGGTGGCCAAGATCATCTCACTGATAAAAAGACACGCAAAGTGAATGATCCAGTCCAGTGGGCATGCTAGACATGTGTTCTGGACAGGAGTAGGAAAATCTTCAACTCTTTAGCAAGGTGTGATGGTTTGCAGGTTCTGTTGCTTATAATTATGCCTTCGGCTTCATAGGATGCATGTATGACGTTCCAAATAATACAATTGTTTTTTGTCCACCATCTGATTAAGGCTACATAGCCAGGTGCGGATGTAAAACGAATCACACTCTCCACTCCTTAAGTGGAGGTTCTATGGGGTTCAAATCCAGTGACTGGGGTGGGGAATGAAGTTGCTGGAGCACATTATATATTAGCCATTCCTTGACAACACCAGCGGTATGTTTTGGGTCGTTATCTTGCTGAAAGTACACAATCCACCGTAAGATCCAGTTTCCTCGCGGATTGCTTCAAATTAGCTTTGAGAATGTCTGAGTATACCATGCGATCCATATTAATATCAGTAAATGTTAAATTACTCACCCAACTCGCTGACATGCAGCCACAAACCAAAATAGAGTCACCACCATGCTTCACCGTAGAAAGCAAGTTGTTGAGCAATAATGCTTCATTATTTTGACGCCATACTTTTTGCTTGCCATCATAGCCAAACAAGTTGAACTTGCTTTCATCACTAAATAAAGCAATAGTCCAAAAATCTCTGCCTTCATCAAATATAATGAATATAATAAACTCGTTTCTCTATATTTATTTTACTGACTTCTTTCGAGGCACGCAGTTACGGATACCATTGCTTCTCAATAAATGTCTCACCGTTTCTGGATGCACTGAAGCAATATCCTGATTTTTTAGGGTTTTTGCAATTTCCATTGCTGTTATTCTTGGATTTTCCTTCACGGCTAACAAAATTTTTCGCTCAACATGAGGAGTCAGTTTAGGTGGGCAAGCACTTCTTGGTTTGTTTTCTACACTATTAGTTTGATTATATTTTCAAATAATTGTTTGAATGCTTGATTTTGGATGCCCGACCAGTTTTCCAACCTCTCTTCCTTTCCTTATAATATTTCACAATTAGCTCGTGTACTTTCACACAAATTTCTTTACCAATTTTGGTTGAACAACTATAATATTAATATGGAACAATTAAACTTCTTTCTAACTAATGGTATCCAGTAAAGGTGCCTAAAGTGATTGGATTTTTCTGTGTTTGAAAAATGAATTTTGTTCATTTTTGTTAATAATAATTTTTGGATTAAAATTTTTTTTTTAATTTATTGTTTATATTTAGATTAGATTTGTTTGGAATATATTTTAATGCCACAATACTGACAGAAATCTCCAAACCTCGCTTTTCAATGGGGTATGTAGACATATATGTGGATTAGGACTATATTGTTAATTGGTGTAATTTCTAGACAGCAAGATCTTGAAATGTTTCCCGCATTTATGCAAAATACACTGTGGTTGGAAAAAAAAATCAAAATAATCTGTATGAGATTATTAAATTACTTGCTGGAAATAAATGTGAATAAATATTCAACGTTTCTTTGGCATTTTACAGCTTGTTCGTAGAGTGGTTTAAACAAAAGTTCGTCATTAAAAAAATAAATTTTGTTTTCGTTATAAAATATTCTTGGTTATTTGCATATTAACTTTTAATAATAATTTCGTTCCTACAATAATTTTAAAAATTGACTTAGAAAAAAAACGTAAAGTATGTAGACACCCATATTTGAGTGTATTGTTTTGCCACACATTATTCAACTGCTCTAGCATACAAAATTAATTAAAAAGCTCAGTCGTAGTACGTAGTTTATTTTAAATAATTTATATTAAATTAACTTACTTTTTAGAGAATTCTTTGTGTATGTTTTTAGACCAAATTTCACTAATATTTAACACTTTTTAACCAAAACCCACAATCTGTGACTATAAATTACTGGGAGACA
The DNA here is from genome assembly GCA_030448955.1 of Trichopoda pennipes. Lineage (NCBI taxonomy): Eukaryota > Metazoa > Arthropoda > Insecta > Diptera > Tachinidae > Trichopoda > Trichopoda pennipes. The sequence continues at coordinate 19,183,857 of JASKUP010000072.1, forward strand.
GCTAACAGCTGTTTGCTTAGCGGTTGTTTTGACGTTTATATGTTAAAGTGTTGAAAAATGATTTTATTTCCAAATGCAACTCGTTTCTAAAAAAATTTTGTTTATAAAATTATAGATTAATATATATAAAAGAAATTAATTATTTATTAATTATATATTTAAAATTATTTAGAAATATGCGTTTACATTTTCACTTTGGCTTTTTATTTTATTAAAATAGAATTCTTGTCTATCAAAGTTTCATATCGTTAAAAACAAACTTATCTTTTTTTACAACCACTATCAGCTTGAGTGCTTTACTTCCTTTCTAAATAAAGCAGATTTTGATATTATTTTTTTTTAATATTTACAAACATTCATTGCTTTTTTATCAACAACGTTGTTTGGCAATTCATAAAGGATCTGATTAAATATTTATATTCCTTTTGCAATTGAAAGAGGACAGTTATGTAAAGAAGTGCAGTGATTGTGAAAAGGTCCGGTGGTTATAACCACCAAAATAAAAATTTCCTTTAAATTAAAGTTTTGGTTCTGTTCTATTCGCATTAAAATTGTTTAGAGAAAAATTGACAAACCAAGTTCCTGAGATTACTTATACATTCCATTTAAGCAGAAGTCTAAAAATTCCACAATCTTACAAAAACTCTGCATGTAAATTACAGACATTAAATATTTTGTCCAAATAAAACCATCCGTCCAAAGTTTCTTATTGTTTTGAATTGAACACGAAAGGTCAATGCAAGTAAGTATATTTGTAGATATGTACGTATATGGATATACATATGTATGTAAATTGATTATTGATGTCCCATGCAATACAAGTAAAAAGGCCAAGGGTCTTCCTTAATCATATGCGCCACAGTCATGCGGCAGTTTAATGCAAATAAAGATTATGATGACGTGTATGAAAAAAAGATAAATGAAGAATATTTATTTTAAATATTGTCAAATTTGTGTACCATAAATGTGACGTCATTTAAAAGTTAAATAAATACATGCACCAGTTGCTTGTATTACAAAATTATATTCACATAAATTCGTTTAATAATTTATTCTTATAAATGTATGTATGTACACATGTATGTATGTATGTATGTTATCTGTAGTTGTAGCTTTATTTTAAAAATTATTTTCCTTTTATTTCATAATATTTGCAGTCTTTTACACAGAGTGAAGTGGTGTAACCAATAATTTTCCCAGCAAAGTGTGAAATAATGTCTGCTGTTAACATTGAAAAATCCCAACGCTTAGGTCGTTGGTATTTTGGTGGATTGGCAAGCGCTGGCGCTGCCTGTTGTACTCATCCCCTTGACTTGATTAAAGTAACTCTACAAACTCAGCAGGGAAAATTATCTGTCGTACAATTAACAGCTAAAGTTGTACGAGATCAGGGTGTTATTGCTCTTTATAATGGTTTGTCTGCATCTGTTTTGCGTCAAATGACTTATTCCATGACACGTTTCGGGATTTATGAAGTAGGAAAACCCTATATTAATACCGAAACATTTGTTGGAAAAATTGCCTTAGCCGGCTTGGCAGGTACGATCGGTGGTATTGTGGGTACTCCTGCCGATATGGTAAACGTTCGTATGCAGAATGATGTTAAATTACCCCCAGAACAAAGGAGAAAGTAAGTTTTTCGTGCAATTTTACAACGACAAAGCTTTTATATGTTTTTCTTTCTCCATTTAGCTACAAGAATGCTTTGGACGGGCTTTTTAAGGTTTATCGGCAAGAAGGCTTTAAACGTTTGTTCTCAGGTGCTACAACTGCTACTGGCAGAGGTGTTCTTATGACAATTGGACAAGTAGCTTTCTATGATCAGGTGATTGAAGTAACATTTCTAAATAATAGCTGTAAATTTCATTTTAAATTTAATTATCAACGGCATTCTTTAAATTTCTTAAACTTTTTATTTTATTTATTTGTTTTATCAATTTATTATGTCGATTTGAAGAATCGCTTAGTAAAGCGTTAAACTTGATTTTATTAGAGTTGGTTGAATTTTATTAGCGTTGTTTTTCTAAATCAGAAAAATTAAATCTATTGCTCTCAAAACGTCCACAAAAATTTCTATTCTGAAATTATGGATTTTTAATGAGTTAGTTAGTATAAATTAAATTTCAAAATAAATGAAATGTTATTTTCATTCAGTTTTATTTTGTATATTTGCTATTCAGCTTTAATTTGAGTAATTTAGTATCGCTCTTCAATATTTTTTATTTTATTTTTTACATTAAAAATTTTTTTCCTTTTTAATTTTTTTCAAAAATGAAACTGCATTTATAGCTAGCCGATGGCTGGTTAAACACAAAATCAAATGTATGTTTGTGGCGATTAATAAGGAAACAGGCGAAAAAAGCTTAGGATTGCATATGAAATTCGTCTTAACAACTTAATAGTGTTTAAATTTCGTTTTATTATTCTTGCCAAAATAGTTTGGTTAGACAGATGTTTACAATATAGGAAGGGTGTAACGATTTGGAAAAAGCATTACATTATTAGGGAATCTAAAAGATTCTTTCTTTCTCAAATATTGTTAGATTTCTTCAAATAATTTATTATGTAACAAATAATATTCTCAGTAAAAATCTAAATATATTGCTTACATCAGATCACTATACATACTTTAGTCTAAAACGAAATTACGAACTTGATTGAATGAAAATTAAAATCAAACTATGAAAAAATGATTTGATAATAAAACGGTACTTTAGGGTTTTGAATTTAGTTAGACGATTTATATACTTTCAATATACACCAATAAACACGATGGTAACTTTGTTGTCTTTACTTACTGATGTCTCAATTAATTAATTTGTCCAGCAAGTGATGCTTATGTAGTTGTTTCAAGCGCTTTTCGCACACACAAGAAAATTCTACTTTAACATCATACCATATTATTGTTATTACCATTCAGTTTAGGCGCCTGTTTGGCTGTGTGTTTTGTTTTATTCTGTGTTACCTTTCTGTTGTTTATCTTATTTGGTAGAATTTCTTTTAGTATGTTGTTGTTGTTGTCTTGTGTGTTTAAGATTTCTTAGAAAACTACCCAGTTTATATAATATACAGTAGGTCCTTTTGTTTGCTTTTGTTACTGATAATTATTTTCTTTGAAAACTTAAACAAATCATCTTCGTAGCACTGCCGCTACTTAAACCTTTTCGTCCTGAACAGGCTCAACATCACGTCGGCCATATTTGGCTAACCGTTCCAGGGAAATCACTTTCATTTTGGACCACAGACTATGATATCTCTGGATCGGGTAAAGAACATCATTCAATTTCCTGATAACTCTATATGGTACCTCCCAGTGGGTTTTGCAATTTAGGGGAAAATCCTTTCTTACAACGTGAGTTGAATAGTATCTGATTTTTCAACAAGAAGGGAAGTTTGTTTTTCAATGGTGGCAACACCAACAACAGGATAGTTCTGACATTTAATTTTTTGACGTATTCGTAGTAGATGCATTGGCAATTGCTACAATTATTTCAATTTTGCCCGAAAATCGCATTAAAATAATTAAAATCCACTAATGAAAATGGCGGTTCTGTTAAAGCCACATTTCCTAAAATTTGTGATATTTGCGGACAACATAATCGTCCTTCTCAGACAGCTATTAAAAATTTAGTCGTTAAATTTGATTCGACAGGCTCGATACAAAATGTGCGAACACCATTGCATGTTCGACTGGGTCGTTCAAGTGAAAACATCGCATCCGTGAGTCACAGTGTTGAAACAGATCCAAATTTGTCCATTCCTCGTCGTTCTCAACAATTGAAGTTATCCAAAACCAACACATGGCGAATTTTGCATAAGGATTTGAATTTGAAGTCTTACAAAGTTCAACTGGTGCAGGTCTTGAAGCCGACCGACCATTCACATCGCCGTAGATTCGCGAAAAAAATAATTTTTTCAGACGAAGTCCATTTTTACTTTTCTGGGTGTGTCAACAAGCAAAATTGCCGCATTTGGCCTTCTGAAAATACTAGAGCGATTATTGAGAAGCCTTTGCATGTTCAACGTGTCACTTTATAATGACCTATGTGGTCTGGAGGCGTGATTGCGCCTTTTTTTCCGAAGATGAGGCTAAAAATGCGGTAACGATCAATTGATCACGCTATCGCGAGATGCTAACAACTCAATTTTTCTGCTATTATTGACAACGTGGATATCACTGACATGTGGTTTCAACAGGATGGTGTCACGTGTCACACAGCCAATGAAACGAATAATTTATTGCAAACCAAATTTCCCAATCGCATAATTTCACACGTCAGCAGTTAAGTGGCCAGCCTGTGTGATGTAACACCAATGGATTACTTTTAGTGGAGCTATATTGAGGACATTGTCTATACGGTGCCAATCGAATCGATTTCAGCCTAAAAACTTAAATTCCGTGATGTGATTTACAAAATACGAGCGCCATTTTATCCAAAAGTGAATAGAAACTTTGATGAAGAAATTGACATCTGTCAGCATGGCCGTGGTGGTCATTTGCCAAATATTATTTTTCATTCATAATTGCCGAACTTTTTTCCTCGTAACAATAAAAATTTTAATCATCTTAATTTAAATTTTTTGTTTTATTTTGTTGTAGAAAACAAACTTCTTGTTAAAAAAACACTTTAGAACCATTTGTCCTTCTGTAAATCCCTGCTCGATCATACCTGGCTTTCATTTTATCGCTAGACATTTTAATGCGATTTTGAACAAACTCATGAAAGTGTTCTTGTTTCTGAAGAGCGCTTTCATTATTTTTATGCGCAGGCTTTGCTTTAACTCCAGACACTCTTAATGGGCCTTTGGCCGCAATCCCTTCCTTGCAATTAGTTACCCAATTAACTACAGAATGCTAGCAGCATACTCAATAAAATTGCTGCTTGATCTTTTTCAGCATTTTTGTTACGCCTAAATGACCGCCATTGAGGTCATTATGAAACTGCTTCATTACCTGGTTTATCTTGGAAGCTGCCACAAAAATAAAGTCCGTTGCACTTTTAGCGTCTGCACTTTTCCAAGTTCGATATAAGCAGCCATCTACTACTTTGAGGCTATTCCACTGAGTCCAATACAATTTTGCAAGTGGGCTTTCTATCGCTATTTCATTTTCTGCTTAGCCAGTATAATTTTTGTCAAAACAGGGTCCTTATTTTTGTTATTTTCGTAACAGTATGAAATATTTGCAAATAAGAAGTTTTGAATTAATTAAAATAAAATATTTTATTTTTTTTTAATTTCAGATAAAAACAATGTTATTGGAAACTCCTCACTTTGACGATAACTTAATCACACATTTTACAGCATCGTTGGCTGCAGGTGCTATTGCTACAACTCTAACACAGCCATTGGATGTATTAAAGACACGTTCCATGAATGCCAAACCAGGCGAATTTAATGGACTCTGGGATATCATAAAGTTCACAGCACGTCTGGGTCCATTAGGATTCTTCAAAGGCTATATACCAGCTTTTGTACGTTTAGGTCCTCATACGATCATAACATTTGTATTCCTTGAACAATTACGTTTGAACTTCGGAACTATTCCTCCAAGCAAATATTGAATTGCCAAAAACAATTAAACTATGCAAATTGAATGAAAACTAAAAGAGTTAAAAATTTTTAAATTCAGCAGGACAAGGAACAAACAAATTAATGTAGTTAATTTTTTATAAAAATTATTTTTTGTTATAAATTTTGCATAAAACTTTTTATAATACTATTTTGCATAGTATTTTTAGAGTAAATTTACAAAAAGAGGAAACAAGTTGAAGCACAAGAAAACTAAAAGTATAAAATATGTACACAATTATTTTTTTTGTTTAAGTTAAAAACAAAACTGAAAACTTATTGCAATTAAAATATAATTATTATATTTTGTATTAACATGATTAACATTCCTGCTAACAAAAATTTATAATATGTGTTTTAGATTTTAAGGAAAATAACTTTTGCTGTGTATATAATTAAATTGTGAAATTAACTATTTTGTATGTGGGCACATAATTTTTATAGTTTTTATTGTAGATGTTGATTGTTTCTTGTTGATTTACAACAAAAACAAAATTTGTATGTATCGCCATTGTTGTCTATTTATGTTCAAGTTTTTACAACTATTTGCAGCTGCATATTAAATATATATATTGTTTTTTTTTTTTTTTTTTAAATTTATAAAACTTGACTGTATGTCTGTCTGTCTGTCTTCAATAAAATGTTTAAATTTAAAAAGTCATAAGTATTTTATTTCCATTGGACGACTCACCTTTAAAATAGAGTAATTTTAAACGATGTACAGAATTATGATTGACTTCGAAACACAAAGCTTAATTTTCAAAACAAAAAGAAATTCAAAAACGATAGCTTTAATATTAATCGATTTCAAATTATATACGTGAATAATAAATATTAGGATGACTGGAATAAAATACCGCTAAATTTACTTAATTACTAAAGAAACCACAACGAAAAGGGTGGTTTCCACGACAGTTTGAATCTCGTGCTTCGCTCTCTGAAGCAAGTTTGTGAATCATGCTGTTTACACGACTCATTTATCTGCTTCGATTTGGCTGTTGTTATTAAACAGAAAAACATAAGTTGAAAAACAACAACAACAGTTGAAAAACAACAACAACAGTTGAAAAACAACAGAAGATATCCTTCTTGCCGCGATAGCATTAAGTATAATTTTTTTTCCTACCCATTTTTTTTTTAATTTTATAAAATTAAAATTAATTAATTAAGTTTTAACTTTATTTTGTTTGTAAATTTTCTTTGTTTACAAAAACGTTTAATTTTGATAACTAGTGCAGATAAACTTACGATAAAAATTAGGGAAGAGAGGATTTTTACTTGCTTCGCAACTAGCTTCAATATGAATCTACCAGCTTCGCTCTCAAAATTTTGTATGGCGAAGCAGGTTGATTCGCTTATGATTGGGGTGTGAAGCAAGAATAGAGAGCGAAGCAGGTGCCGTGGAAACACCATATAAAAGTATTTAATTCCAGACCTGGGAAGTTTTAATTATAATTAATGTTATTGTATGCATTTGGAAATTCTCCATTGCAATTCACATCTAGGATAATTGGAAATGTTTGATTATAAATCACAATTAAACAAATTTCAATTTTACTATTATACAGGCATGTTCTTGAAATCACATACTTTCAAATCACATGCGGTTTTAAAATCACACTTGTGTTTTTATGCTGTTCTGTAAATCACACTGTTTTTGTAGTTTTCGATGTGATTTTACTTTCCTGAAAGCACAAGAAAACAGCTGATTTACCTGACAAACACAAAAATTAAAACACAAAAGCAAATAAAAAATGTTCAGTAAAAAAGGTGCCCTTACAATTTTCTAAATTTTAAAGTGTTTGTTTTCAATAAAAAGTAATTATGTAACAAAATTAATAAGAAAACATATTGGTTGAATTATTTCAGTAATTTATCTTACAGTTTTCATTGTGATAGTAGCAAAATTACCCTAGTGATTTCAAATTGCAAGTGGCAAACGTGAACGTTTTAAAAGCACATAAATTTGTGCACAGAACACATTTCTTGTGCTTTCAAATCACTTTCATGAAATGTGATTTTCAGAACAGGCCTGATAATTAACCTCCTGATAACTGAACATTAACCCGTTGTGTTTTTATATTTCTTATATATTTTTTAAACCTTCTGGGAAGCAAATTATATACTGTATCAGCCCAATTATGAATACAAATTCCGAGAGAAATTTTTCCCTTTTTTCATTCCTCCTATTGTGAATTACAATTTCCCCCGGATTTTTCCCCCAGGGAAAAAAAGTAGAAATTCTACTATAATAAAAAGGGAAAAAACTGTTATTATTTCATTCGAGTTTTTTCACCAGCAATTTTGAAGGGAAATAAAGAAAAATGTAAGTATTTAATAAAAAAAAGTAAATAAAGAATAAATAAAATATTTGTTAAAATTTTTTAGGTCCAAAAGCTCAAATAAACAGCAGCTGCAGCATTTATGCAGGAGTATCCAGAAATTGCACGGGGGTTTTTTAAAGGAGACCGTCAAAAGGTTCAACGGTTCTGGCAAAGAGCAGAGGATGAATTAAATTCTCTAGGTCCTCCATGCAAAAATTTTACTGAATGGAAAAAGGTATTCAAAAATGTTTTTATGTAAAGGGTGTTTTTTTAAGCCCGATAGAACTTGAAATTGTAAAAAATAACACAAAAAATTTAATTGTAATCAAAATTTCTTTTTTATTCGAAGGATCAATACGTGACATTAACATTTGAAAATGATTTCGGGCATATGGGCACCGCGGCTGTTCTTGACGAAGCGCATTCTGGACGTCCAATTTTGGGCCACTTTTTCGAGCACTGCTGGGCGTATGTCACGAATAACACGAACAATGCTGTCCTCCAAGGCGTCAATTTTGCTGGTTTATCAGCATAAACCAGTGACTTCACGTAGCCCCACAGAAAATAGTCGAGTGGTGTCAAATCGCACGACCTTGGAGGCCAATCGACAGGTCCATTTCTTGAAATCAACTTATCGCCAAATTTTGATTTCAATAAGTCGATGGTTGCGATCGCTGTATGGCACGTAGCGCCATCCTGTTGAAACCACATCTCGTTCGGATCAATGTCATCCATATTTTCAAACAAAAAATCATTGAACATGGTGCGGTAACGATCTCCATTGACCGTAACGCGAGCTCCGGCCTCATTTTTGAAGAAATAAGGTCCGATGATGCCACCAGCGTGAAAACCGCACCAAACGGTGCATTTTTCTGGATGTAATGGAGTCTCTAGGGTCTGTTGTGGATTGGTCTCACTCCATATGCGGCAATTTTGCTTATTAACAAACCCGTTAAGCCAAAAATGCGCCTCATCTCTAAACACAATTTTGCGATAAAACAACGGGTCAGTTGCCAACTGCTCTAGAGCCCAATCGGCGAAAGAACGACGCATATAATAGTCTCGTGGCTTCAATTCCTGCACCAGCTGGATCTTATACGGGTGTAGGCCGAGATCTTTGCGCAAAACTTTCCACGTAGTGGACGGACAGAGCCGAATTGATAAATTTGGATCTTTTTCCACACTTTCGTTTACAGCGGCGATATTCTCTTCATTACGCACATTCCTTCGACGTGTTGGTGTTATTGCATCCTCTAGAGAGTATGTGGTACGAAATCTATCGACAGTTCGACGAATGGCTTGTTCAGATGCACGATTATGTACGCCATAAAAATGACGAAGTCGTCTATAAGTTGCGCGAATCGACGACTGATTTTCAAAGTAAATTTGGATAATTTCGTAGCGTTGTTCAAGCGAGAGTCTATTCATGATGATTTGTCAGAGTATACTGAAACAAATAAAAAAAAATGTTTCATCAAAATTTCATTTTTTGTGTTACTTTTTACAATTTAAAGTTCTATCTAGCTTAAAAAAACACCTTTTATATAAATATGTACATGCAATTCTGTTATATTCAGGTATGGTCTGACCAAAACAAATATGTGCGTCAGCAGGCATCCAAAAATTTGCAACATCAAAAGGGCACAGGTGGAGGGCCCAATAGGAAATATAAGTTCTCAGCAACGGAGGAAAGTATATACAATTTAATTGCCATGAAAACTTCCGTTGAAGGCGTGCCTGGAAATGTTTTCGGCCTAGGATCCCCAAAAAAACTTCGAAGATCCTCTAAACATAACTTTGGATTTAGTATGCGTTGACGTTTCTATAACAGAACAAAACCAAAATGTCAGCGTTGAAGGCGTGCCAGCACCTAAAACTACCCGCATATCGAACTCTTCTTCCAATTAAAAACAAATGTTTCAAAAGAAAACGTAAGATCGTCATACGATATATTGCAAGCAGAACTTGCCGTACAAAATGATTTAGTGGGTACATTGAAAGAAGTAGCAGTAGTAGACATTAAGGAACAACAGCAGAGTTTAAAAAAGATTTACAGGTCCATTGACAAGATGTAACAAAACAAAAAAACAAAAAACATTTTCAACAAATGGCAAACATTGAAAACGAAAAGCTACTAGAGATGCGGCGCCACCACTCCTTCATGAAAAAAATGAGAACTAGAGAGTTTCAATATAATTTAGATAAAAATAATTTACAGCTTCAGTTTAATGATATCAGTTACAAGCCAAATTAAATTAAAGATTGTTTTTATTTTTTCATTAATTTCTTAAGTAGCAAGTGAATGTTTATTTCATTTCAAAAAGTGGCTTTTTTCCTTTTTATAATAAAAATCTAATAAGCATTAGTAAATATGTACATGAATTTAATTAAATTATTAATATATAAATAAATGCATTTCAAATAATATTTTAAAAAAATTTTTTTAACTATGGCAAATTAACGAAAATCTCATACAAATTAAATCACTATAACAAAATAAATCACAATAACCAACTAAAATATCAAAAGCAAAACAGCTGTTTCTGGTTTTCCTTTTCCCTAATTTATTTATTCCCCGGTTGATTAGAATAGAAGGAATTTTTCTCGGGAGCAAGAAAGTGCGGAAGGGAAAAATTCCGTGTGGATATTCATAATTGGGCTGTATATTATTTCAGAAATTAGTGGTCTAAAAAAATCTTTGAAACTTAGCAGTAATCTAAGTTTATCTTTCGCTTGTATGTTTTTCTGTACACAACAAAGGGGTTAGGGTAAAGGGTATTTCAACAAGAAGTTTGTTTTCTAAAACAAAAAATTTAGATTAAATTGATTCAAATTTTCATTGTATTACGAAGAGAAAAGTTCGGCGATTATGAATGAAAAATGATATCTGGCAAATGTCCACCACGACTACGCTGACAGATGTCGATTCTTTCATCAAAGTTTTTAATCAGTTTTCGGCTAAATCACGGATTTTGAGTTTTAAGGTTGAAATCGATTCGATTGACTCAGTCCTTAACATAACCCCACAAATAATAATCCCACAAAATTATTGTTCTGAAATTGACCGTTTCATGGGCTGTGCGACACGCGTGATATGATTTACGTCGGTACCTAGCGTGCGTATGCCATAATCTCGATGCTGATCAAACCACTTAGGCGAAATGATGCGTGTGCCGCGCCCTAGGAATCGGAAGACTAATTTCTAGCAACAGGTTATTCCTAAATGCAATTTTGAAGGTTTCGAAGCAGGGTTACCAACCACCACTCCTTGCTGAAGAGCTAAAGACTATCCAACTCCTGATCCAGAACACTCGACAAGCATGCTTACTGAATCCGGATCATTCACTTATTGTTCTCAGTAAAGGAGAGGTGATCCTGGCCCCTCAATCAAAATTCACGAGAGCCGCGAAACCACAACCACCACGATACTCCTGAAGGGCCTACCTCAATAATCAGACAGAGAATAGCTAAAAGGCTAAAAAGACAAATAGCTGAACTCTGGGGCTTACTGATTCCCGTAGAAATAACGTGGAACTTTTTTAATCCCTGCCAGCCTTCAAGGGACTCCTTAATGCCCCGTTGGCACATGCCTAGACAGATAAATGAGTCCCCGGGGGGGCTGTGTGATTTGATTTACATCCGCGCCTGGCCATAAAGCCTGGTGGACCAAACCACTGCATAATTTGGAACTTCATGCTCGTCCTAGGAAACCGAAGCTATAATTCTATGCAACAGAACTTTCTAGTTGCAACTTCGATGATACCAGAGCAGGGCTGCAAATCATCACTCCTTGCTGAAGAGTTGGAGACTTTCCAACTCCTGTCCAGAACAAATGTCTAGCATGCTCACTGGACTGGATCATTCACCTAGCGTGTCATTTACGGCGAAATGATCCTGGCCACCATATTAAAACAAAAGACCTGATATGGGGCCGCGAAACCACAATTACCACGATACTCCCATATAGGGCCAACCTCAATAATCAGCCAGAGAACAGTTAAGTGTCTAAAGAACGAACTCTGCGGCTTACTGATTTCCGTGGAAATAAAGTGGAGTTTCCAGTTGTACCCCTGCTGACTTCAGGGGACCGGGCTTCCTTTTTCCCCAGTTGCACTGTGTCTAGATAGTGGAATTCTATAAAGACCATATTTATGTGCCCAGGGGGGATTCTCGGGGGGGCTATGTGACAAGTGGCACCATCCTGTTGAATCATGTCACATGTCAGTGATACCCACGTAGTCCATAATAGGCTAAAATCGCATACCGCGATAGTGTTATCCATTGACCGTTACGGTATATCCAGCCTCATCTTCGACAAAAAAACGGCCCAAACACGCCTTCAGACCACATAGCGCACCATACAATGAAACGTTGGGCATGCAAAGGCTTCTCAGTAATCGCTTTAGGAATTTAAGAACCCCAAATATGGCAATTTTGCATATTGACATACTCTGACAAGTGAAAATGGACTTCGTCTGAAAAAATGAATTTTTTCAGAAAAACCAACCGGTTGTTCTTAAATGAATTGGGCAAATCTACGGAGATGTGAATGGTCGGTCGGCTGCAATTGCTACACCAGTTGAATCTTGTAAGGCTTCAAAGTCAAATCCTTACGCAAAATTCACCATGTGACGGTTTTGGATAACTCCAATTGCTGAAAACGTCAAGGAATTGACAAATTTGGATCTGCTTCAACACTGTGGCTTACGGCTGGATGTTTACGACGCGGTCAAACGATCAAAGTCTTAAATAGCGATCTCAGAAGGACGATTGTTCCGTCCGAAAATATCATAAATTTTAGGAAATGTAACTTTGACACAACCATCATTTTCATAGTGGATTTTAATTATTTTAATGCAATTGGCAATGCATCTACTGCAAATACGTCAGAAAACTAAATGTCTAAACTCTCATGTTGTTGGTATTTCTACAATTGAAAAACAGACTTCTTGTTAAAATAAAAAAACCCGATTATATTGTCGTAAAATTTTGTAAGATATTTCGAACCGTGGCAATTCAAATTCGATATTTTGGTTTTCAACCAACCACTTTAACGTGAAGTTTACAGATTTAAAGGTAAATGACATCCATAAAATGCGACGCGAAGAAATGACAAATAATTATTAATCTAGAAGTCATAAGCTTTCCTCTGATATGATCTACTTGCATAAAAAGCATATACTTAAGTTGTAGAAGCTTCATAAACCTCGCCTTCTAATGAAGTTTTTCTCTTTTTATATGTAAAAAAACTTAAAAGTGTGTATAAACATTTATCTTGCACTGTTCAGTTGTTTTTAATTTCACACAAAATGTATATATTTTTTAAGGTCTACTTAAGCTCAAAAGCTTTTAATATTTGAGTAATAAATAAAATTTGTATGACATTTCCAACAAAATTTTATGTCCGAGGTACCCAAATTTGGGGACATACCCAGAAGCTCCCCTGTCCCCAAGAGTGCCGATCGTCCGCGACTTTACTCAGACATACCTCTGCTTGGCTACTTGAACTACTTAAGATATCTTGGAAGTTTCATTAAGATATCTTAAATGGCTCATGACCTTCCGAATTATTTCCAAACTAAAACGTTTTCAAGCCACTGTGCAGTTTAACTGCCACTTCAACGGGGAGTATAAAAGTAGATAACTTAGAGGCAGCTTTGTTGCAATGGAAAACCGTGTAACGACTTGGTAATTTGCATCCTATTTCAATCTCCTCCTTCTTTTCATTTAGCCCCACTTGCTCTATTATGTTTCCTGTTTTTGTTTTTATTTTATTTTATTTTTTTAATAAAAATCGCACTTCAATTTTATTTCGTCATATTAAAGGTTAATAGAAAATATAATTCGTCAATTATTTATTAATTGCGATAATAATTTCGATAATTTCAATAAGTTCTTGACTATAAAAAATGTCTTCTAAAAAATTTTAACTTCAAATAATAAATTAATGAAAATATTTTTTTTTTTGAAAATAAATTCATTATGAGAGACGAAAAGAGGGGGAATCGTTGGTACTTTGGTGGTTTATCTAGTGCTGCAGCAGTTTGTGTTACACATCCATTAGATTTGGTTAAAGTTCATTTGCAAACGCAACAGCTTCCGAAAAAGTCTATTGTACAAATTGTAAGCCACATTTATCGGACAGGAGGTATAACGATCATATAAAATCGCTTATCTGTTATAGTTTAAATAAAACTTTTGCTTATTTTAATTATAAAAGGTTTTAAAGGACTTTATCGTGGCATGTCGGCGTCTCTTTTGCGTCAACTCACATACACAACTACACGTTTTGGTATCTATGAGGGTGGTAAACATTACATCGATATTCATAGTATTGGTCAGACCATGGCTTTGGCGGTTGCCGCCGGTGTTGGTGGAGGTTGTGTGGGTGTACCGTCCGATATGGTAAATGTTAGAATGCAAAATGATGCAAAATTGCCGATAGAAAAAAGAAGAGGGTAAGAATAATGAATATTATTATTATTTGTTTTCTCATCTACAATGAACGAGGTGCCATAATGCGACCACCGGGCTGTATTTAGCCAACATTGCCTAAAAATTCGGCGTTTGTGTCCAATTGATACGCATGCATGATGGAGATGTTACTCTCCCTGGGTCACTTCATGCGTTGGCCTTTTTGTTTGGGCGCCCAAGCCTTCACTCCCAGATGGGTTATTCTTGATCGCGATAAGTGGTGCAGTGCCACATCCCCTACCACATTTTTGGGGGGCTCCACTGCCACGGGTAGAATATTTCCCACACCAGCCCCAGTCCCAGAAGCTGGTGCAAGGGCGGGGTGCATTCATCTCAACTCCTTTTGGATCTTCTCATGCGTGCTTAGTCATCGGCGAACCGGAAAAGAGGTGGAGGCAGAAGCTTCCTCCACCAATTTCCCAGAGCCCCGTTAGCTTCCCAGACAGCTGGACCAGTTGGTATACCTGTCACCAGGTTTCCCCTCAGGGGGCACATAAATATGGCCTTTATAGAATTCCACTATCTAGACACAGTGCAACTGGGGAAAAAGGGAGCCCAGTCACCTGAAGGCAGCAGCGGTTCAACTGGAAACTCTACTTTATTTCCACGGGGATCAGTGTACCCCAGGGTTCATTATTTGTCTCTTTAGACATTTAATAGTTCTCTGGCTGATTATTGAGGTTGGCCCCTATATGGGAGTAACGTGGTGGTTGTGGTTTCGCGGCTCCATAACAGACAGGTCAGTTTTTAATGGTGGCCTGGTTCATTTCACCTTTAAAAACACCTACCTGGTGAAATGTTCCCAGATCCAGTGAGCATGCTAGACAGGTGTTCTGGAAAGGAGTTGGAAAGCCTCCAACTCTTAAGCAAGGAGTGATGATTTGCAGCCCTGCTCTGGAATCATCGAAGTTGCAACTAGAAAGTTCTGTTGCATAGAATTATAGCTTCGGCTTCCTAGGACGAGCATGAAGTTCCAAATTATGCAGTGGTTTGGTCCACCATCTGATTAAGGCTTCATGGCCAGGTGCGGATGTAAACCAAATCACATCAATACCTGTCACCAGGTTTCCCCTCAGGGGGCACATTACTACGTTTTGATGGAAATCCATCGTCATTGCACGTGTCTTCCGTGGTAAAAGGGAGCCCAGTCCCCTGCAAGGCTAGCAGGGGCTAACTGGAGAAGTCCACTATATTTCCACGGGAATCAGTTAAGCCCCAGAAGTTAGCTATTTGTCTTTTTAACCTTTTAGCTGTTCTCTGACCATTATTGGTCGGGTCTTCGGGAGTATCGTGGTGGTTGTAGTTTTGAGGCCCTCGTTTGAGTTTGTGGGTCGGATCATTCACAATGAACACAATGAATGGTCCAGGTCCAGTGAGCATGAATGCCGTCGTGTTCTTCATTATATTAAGCTTCATGTGTTCTGGACCAGGAGTTGGATAGTCTCCAGCAAGGAGTGAAGACTGCGGCCTGCTTCGGGCTTTTGAAGTTGCAACTACGAGTAACCGGAGGATATACGTATCTGAAGGACTTCTAGGGCGAGGATGACGCTAAAATCACCCACGGTGGTTCGGCCACCACCAGGTTATGACCTACTGTCGGTACTGGTGTAAAACTTATTACGCACACCTGTCACCTGCCCAGGTCCTCAGGCCGCACCACGAGGAGGAGGGGTTGGAAATTGTTATTATTAATTTAATATTTAATATAATTTTCTTTACAAAAAAATGTATTAAAGAATAAGTAGTGAATTTAAGTAACGATTCCAGTCGAATTATAAATTTAGGTACGTGCGATTGTCTTTTTGTTGCTACTGCCCACTACAGAGTTTTGCATAGAAAATTCTAGATTCTTTTATACATCTAGTTAGCTTAATTGCATAAATCATGGACTTTCGTTTTCCCAATAGAAATAATAGAGAATGTACATTCTTAAGAACGAGTTATTTATTTTATATAAAGTAAATTCCGTGATAACTTCATCACTGTGACGCCCAAAAGATGCTTTATTATTTTGTTTTCCTTACTCAACGATGATTCAACTTGATTTGAACTTATTTGAACTTATTTGCCCAGGTGGTGCTTATATATCATCTATTTTAGGCGGTTCTCGCATTTATGGAGTTTTTCAACAAGAAGTTTGTTTTTCAGTTGTGGCAATACCAGTACCATGATAGTTTTTTGACGTATTCGTATTACAGGGTGCCCGCCGGCACTATATATTTATTTGTTTATAATTTTTGATAAAATCAAAGAGAATGGATCTTATATTGATAAATGTTTGATTTAATGCCGGCAATTATGTATGGAGACTGTCACCTTGCTTTTCAAATTCCCTTACAAAACTAAGTCCGGAGCAGTCAAATCAGCCGACCGTGGAGACCAATCAACATCACCATTTTTTGAAATAACTTGTTGTAGAAAGAGGTCTCACAGTCTTTCCATTGTAATTCTGGCTGTATACAATGTGGCACCGTCTTGTTAATACCACATGTTAATCAAGCCCAACGCATGCAGTTGTGGAGTTAAAAAGTTTTCAGTCACATCACGATATCGCTCCATCACGCCGTTTTCCTTTTCAAAAAAGTAAGGTCCAACGATTCCTCCAGACCAAATTGCACACCAGACTGTCATTTTTAATGGATGCAAAGGTGACTGTTAAATAATTTGAGGGTTTTCCATTCCGCAGAACCGACTATTCTGTTTATTCCCATATCCATTCAAATGAAAATATGCCTCATCACTCATTATGATTTTATCATGCAAATCGAGGTTGTCATGGGCGAGCTATAACATACTATTGGAAAGTGTACAGCGTCGTAAATGGTCTTGTGGAAGAAGCTCTTGTGTCAACTGAATCTTATATGGAAACAAATGCAAATCCTTGTGCAAATTTGTGGCCAAAGTTGGTCTTTGCAGATCATGCTCCTAACAAAATTTTGTAGCTATGTATTCGAAAGTCTACCATTTGACAAATAAAATTTAAAAATTTTTTTTCTACACACATAAATTCCTTAAAAGGGGAAAATGTTCCAAATTTTGGCTTTGTTCACTACGGGACTGGCAAGTGCTTTCTGAAGTATATAGTCAAAAGACGGTGCTTTGATATTCTGTTTCCTTTTTTCAAGCGTTCTTTGCACTCCGAGAAATTTTGATGTAATTCGTAAATTTTGTTTTAGTATTGAGCATTTTTGGATAGGGCGCAATTTCTTTTATTTCAATTTGCTATTGGTTGTTTTTAAAAAATTCCAAAAAACAATCTATAAGTACCGAAGTAGGTTTCGATTATAGAAGCAAAAACACCGTACCATATTTTAGAGGAAAGTTCCAAGAAAAAGGTAGTTTAAAATTTTCCCAATTCAGAACAGCTTGTAACATTTTTTTATAGAAAAATTATGACTGATGAAATTTTTTCACAGAAAAATTAAGAGTGATGAAATTTTTTATAGATAAATTACGACTGATAAAGTTTTTAAATAGATAAATAATGAGTGATGAAATTTTTCTTATAAAAAAACTACAACTGACGAGGTTTTTGTAGATAACTTATAACTAATGAAATTTTGTTTATAGAAAAATTATAACTGACGAAGTTTTTTATAGATAAATTATGACTGATGAAATTTTGTTTATAGAAAAATTGTAACTGACGAAGTTCTTTGTAGATAAATTACGACAGAATAAATTTTTTTATAGATATATTATGACATGAAAATTTCTTTTAGAAAAACAATAACATAAAAATTTTCTATAGAAAATTTATGACTGATGAAGTTTTTTTATAGAAAATTTATGACTGAAGAATTTTTTTCATAGAAAAATTATGACTGATGAAGTTTTTTTTATCGAAAACTTATGATGTAATATTTTTTAATAGATAAATTATGACCGATGAAGTTTTTTTTTATAGATAAATAATGTGTGATGAAATTTTTCTTATAGAAAAACTAAAACTGACGAGGTTTTTGTAGATAAATTATAACTGACGAAGTTTTTTATAGATAAATTATGGCTGAAGAAATTTTTTTATAAAAAAAGATGGCCAATGAAATTTTTTTATAGAAAAATTATGACATAAAATTTTTTTATGGATAAATTATGACTTATGAAAATTTCTTTCAGAAAAGTGATAAAATGAAATTATTCTATTGACAAAATTATGATTGATGAATTTTCTCATAGATAAATTAAGACTGATGAAATTTTTTTATAGAAAAATAATGACTGTTGAGGTGTTGTATAGATATATTATGACTGATAAACCGTTTTTAATAATGAAATTATGATTGATCTAAAATTCTTATAGATAAATTATGAGCTATGAAAATTTCTTTTAGAAAAATGATAACGCGAAAATTTTCTAAAAAAAATTATGACTGAGTGTTTTTATGAGTGTTTTTATAGAAAAATTCTGGAAGAAAAACAATAACATGAAAATTTTTTATAGAAAATTTATGATTGATGCAGTTTTTATAGAAACATTATGACTGATGAAGTTTTTTTAGCGAAAAATTATGTCTGATGAAGTTTCTTATAGATATATTATGGCTGATGAAATTATTTTTTATAGAAAAATTATGACTGGTAAATTTTTTTTATAGAAAAATTATGACTGATGAAGTTTTCTTATAGATAATTTATGAAATGAAAATTTCTTTTAGAAAAATGATAACGCGAAAATATTAAAAAAAAAAGTTATGACTGACGAAGTGTTGTTATAGAAAATTAATGAAGATAATCATTTATAGATAAATTATAACTGATGAAATAAATTTTTATAGAAAAATTATGACTGATAAAATTTATTTTATAGATAAATTATGACTTATAAAAATTTCTTTCAGAAAACTGATAAAATACAAAAATTCTATAGAAAAATTATGACTGATATTTTTTTAAATTAATTATGACTGATGAAATTTGTTTACCAAAAATTATGACTGATAAA
This sequence comes from Trichopoda pennipes, assembly GCA_030448955.1. Classification (NCBI taxonomy): domain Eukaryota; kingdom Metazoa; phylum Arthropoda; class Insecta; order Diptera; family Tachinidae; genus Trichopoda; species Trichopoda pennipes. Next base: position 19,203,171 of record JASKUP010000072.1, read on the forward strand.
TTAAAACTGATAAAAGTATTTTATAGAAAAATATGATTGATGAAGTTTTTTTTTATAGAAAAATTATGACTGATGAGGTTTTTTTATAGATAAATTATGACTGATGAATTTTTTTAGGTAAATTATGACTTATAAAAATTTTTTTAAGAAAAATGATAAAATACAAATATTCTATAGAAAAATTATCACTGATGTTTTTTAAATTAATTATGACTAATGAAATGTTTTTTACCAAAAAATTTAACTGATAAATTAAAACTGATGAAAGTTTATATAGAAAAATGTGATTGACGAAATTTTTTTTTGTAGATAAAATATAATATATAGATAAATTTTGGCTGATGAATTTTTTTTATAGAAATATTCTAACTGTTAAAGTTTCTTATAAATAAATTAAGCTGATAAATTTTTTTTTATGTAAAAATCATGATGATAAGATGAAAATATCTTTGAGAAAAATGATAATATGAAAATTTTCTATAGAAATATTATGACTGATGACATTTTCTTGTAAAAAATTTGTAGCCAATACCAATTTTTCACAAAGAAAATGATAAAATAAATTTTTAATAATAATAAACAAACATTCTGGGACAAGTTGTTAATGATTTAACAACTTGGTTTGCGTTGAAGGCCCCTGTGGGCTAAAAGGTAGTGTACTAGCTTGTCAGTATGGGGGATGTGGGTTTGATTCCCAACGAAGACCTTGGTTTTTTTCACTACAAAAATAAAAATTGACTGTCGGTGGGGCTGCTCAGCGATGTAGGCATAGTCACTGTGCTGTCTTATATACGGCAGTTAATTTGCGACTATCCTTCTGCTTTCACCACCTTTCATCTCTTATCTATCCCTTCCCTAAAAGAATGTAGCACGGTACTTGACTAAATAGGCATTGTTGCCTGAATGCTACTTCTCTCTTAAAAAAAAAAAAAAATCAGAAAAATCATATAAAAATAATCTGTTGCAAAATGCTTGTTGCAGTTATAGTTTTTAGTCATTGGGGTCCAGTTTCGGGAATAAGCGTTATTCTAAAATATCAGTTCTTTAATTTTTTTTATTTATTTTCTTCCGATAGTTACAAGCACGTGTTTGATGGTTTGTATCGTGTTACCAAAGAAGAAGGACCTAGAGCACTCTTTAGAGGTGGTTCGGCGGCTATATTAAGAGGTATTGTGATGACACTCACACAAAATGTTGTCTATGATTATGTGGGTAGCAGCGTTCAATTTTTTAATTATTGATGATTCGAATACATATATTAATGGCCTTTGCAGATAAAACGTTACCTTTTATCAACTGGTACCTTTGGAGATAATTCTGTTACACATTTTTTGACCTCTCTAACGTCGGGAGGTTTTGCCACTATGTGTACTCAACCTTTGGATGTGATAAAAACCCGTATGATGAATGCTAAGCCTGGTCAGTATTCTGGACTGCTGTCGGTGGCTATGGAAATAGGAAGCATTGGACCTAGTGCTTTCTTTAAGGGCTTTTTACCAGCGTTTACTCGCATTGGACCTCACACAGTATTAACGTTTCTCCTTATGGAACAACTACGTTTACATTTTGGTTTCTTGCCACCGAAAGCTTCAATGTAGAATTTAGATCAAAAATTATATTTTTGAAGTTATATTTATAAAAATAGAATTAATTTTTTTAAAAAAATATGTTTTTTAGAAAAATCCAACAAACAGTTTAACTTGAAGTAAAATGTTATACAATTTTTATTTTGGGATTAAAATAAATTTGAATTGCACTTGACTTTAACAGTCATGCTCTGGCTTAAATACTTGAGTTCAAGCGAAATAATTTTTAATATCATAAGCCTTTAAGCTGGCTATTTAAAAGCGTATATTCTAAGCAGAATTTTGAACGTTTCTGGCACATGACTTTATCAAAAATTTCCTTTAAAGGCGAAGAAATCAAACAACTTTAACTAAGGCGTGATGTTTTATCTTTAGAACTTTAAATCGAAAGCTGAAGGTTTTTCAACCTGAAGTTTATTTTTCAACTGTGGCAACACCCACAACATGATAGTTTTGACATTTAGTTTTTTGACGTATCCATTGGCAATTGTTACAATAAATTCAATTTAGCACAAAAATGGTGGTTCTGCTAAAGTTACATTTTGTAAAATTCGTGATATTTTCGGACAACATAATCGTCGTTCTGAAATCGCTATTAAGAATTTGGTCGTTAAATACGAGTCGACAGTCTCGATACAAAATGTGCGAACACCAGGGCGTGTTCGACCGGGTCGTTCAACTAAAATCAACGCAACCCACAGTGTTGAAGCAGATCCAAATTTGTCAAATCTACTTTCCCAAAACCATCACATGGCGAATTTTGCGTAAGGATTTGAAATTGAAGCCTTACAAGTTTCAGGAGGAATTGAAGCCGACCGACCATTCACATGGCCGTAAATACGCTCAATTCGTTCAGTAGCAACCGGCTGGTTTTTCTGAAAAAAACATTTTTTTAGACGAAGTCCATTTTCACTTGTCACTTGGTGTGTCAGACCCAGTTTACATTGTGCAACTTTTGTCGCTGCAACTCGTACTTTATTGTTGTAAATAATGTGAGTAAAGAGAATAGGGGAAGAGAGTAACTCTACCACTATTCTTTTTACACACATTATTTACAACAACAAACTACGAGTTGCAGCGACAAAAGTTGCACAATGTAAACTGGGTCTCAACAAGCAAAATTGCCACACTTGGGCTCCTGAAAATCTTAGAGTGATTATTGAGAACGTGTCACGTATGGTGAGCTGTGTAGTCTAGAGGTTTAATTAGGCCGTTTGTTTTAAAGATGAGGCTGGAAATGCAGTAACGGTCAGTGGATCGCGCTATCGCGAGATGCTAACAGATCAATAATTGAGTGGATATTAGACTTGTGGTTTCAACAGGACGGTGCCTATGAAACGATCAATGTATCACAAATCAAATTTCCCGGTCGCATAATCACAATCAGCAGTTTAGTGGCCCTACAGATCGTGTGATTTAACACCTCTGGATTATTTTTTGTGGGGCTATGTTAAGGACGGACTCTAAAATCGAGTCGATTTTAGCCTTACAACACAAAATCCATGATGTGACTAATAAAATGGACCGCCATTTTTACCAAAAAGGTATTAAAAACTTTGATAAGAGAATCGTCATCTATCAGCGTGGTCGTGGTGGACATTTGCAAGGTGTCATTTTTCATTCCTAATTGGCGAACTTTTCTCTTCGTAATACAATAAAAATTTTAATCATCTTAATCTAAATTTTTTGTTTTATTTTGTTTTAGAAAACAAACTTCGTGTTGAAAAACCCTTATATATATTTTACCATTAAATAAAGAACTCGACACAATTTATACTATAGCTAAAAATAACGGCTACAAACCCATTGCTATCAACAAACTTCTTAGACAAAACAACACTAAAAACAGGAATAAAGAAGACAAAGAGATAACCGATACAACACGACTTCACATGAAGGAATACTAATAGCATTAAATACTGGCAACACTCTGCGATATAATCTCAGGACAACGACAGAAACAACTGACAAATTTAGTTCCAGCGGCGTATAAAGACTTACTTGTGCCTGCCGACATACTTTTAAAGGGAAAACTGGGCGAACTCTAAAAACAAGATTTACAGAACACATGCGCTCATACAGACGGAAAAGAGAAGACTCCAAATTTTGCAGTATAACTAGATACTCACGGACACATACCAAGTGAAATAGATGAATGTATGACATTACTACGACATTTACTCTCCGCCGGCTAGCCTACTGCTTCTTTACACTGAAGCGAATAAGATTCTGGTCCAGTCTGAGCGCAACAATTTGCTTGTCCACCATTTTTCGACTAGTTGCGGTTGTCAGGAATAAAAGTCTGAGAAAAGGTTTTTTTTTAGGTTTAAGATGAAAAGATAGAAAATACATTGCGTATCTGGTGAGAATCGTCATTCCGCCGTATGCCGGACTCCGTTTCGGCTACCGGCTAAAAACCCACCTTAAGTCTTGGATATGTTGACCTTCCCGGTACTGTTCTCGCATGACCTCGAAGAACTAGACTAGATATTCTTGAAAACATGAAATCTACAGTGACAAACAAACAGATAAACATTTCCTCAGGCACAATTTTCGTACGACTTAAACAACTCTTAGACGCGAACAAACGAAAAACAACTTCAAGGAAAGATTCGCTTTACATAAAGTATCAGGTGGCTGGCATTCTTTCTACATGAATAGATGCGACATTAACAACAGAATTACCTAAGCCCAAACACTGACTCACCAGCAGGGGGGTTACTCTATATTACGGTACGAAAGAAAAATGGTACGAAATCGAACGATTTGTACTCTCTTATGCGTTTGCGCATTTGTCTTTCGCATCTCTTTTGTTCTTTTTCATAAATTTGGTGATGCCATAATGATGGTGATGTAATGCAAAAGCGTTTGTCAAATTCGTTCGAAAAACACAAATATCTTGCGATAGTAAAAGAGCAAACGCAAAGGAAGAGAGACATGTAAGTAATTAAAAATCGTTTTATATTTTTTCATATTAAAATTTTTAATTTTCAGGGATATCAAAGCGAAAAAATTACAAACAAAGCTACGACACAATTTGAAATTTTAGTGGATTTTATGGTGCAACATAGCGATTTGGCCAAGGGACATTTGCAGTCAGTAAATAATAAATAAGCCGCTAATAAATTATGGACAAAATTATCGAACGACCTTAACGCTAACGGACCTCCCGTAAGGGATGTTGCTGCATGGAAAAAAGTATAATAATGTGCTATCATTTATATAAAATGTTTGACTAATAATGTCAAATCATAAAGGTTTGGGAGGATTTTAAAAATCACACAAAGAGGAAGATGCGTACAAATAAAGTAAGCATTTCAAGCACAGGTGGTGGTCCTTCACAGTTTTGTATAAAGCTAACATGAAGCAATATTTGAAAACATTTTCCACAACAAATTTGTGTCGTTTCTTACCTGCAGGTATTTAAGGAGAGTACATACACTTCTCTTAGGATTCTTCTTCTAATTCTTTCCACACGTTCAGTTTCGTCTTCAAACCATAAAGCTATTTATTCTATATTTAATAAAAAAAAGCGTTGAGCAGGAAAACTTTGTTTCAAAAATTTTTTTGTTTTTAACATGTATCTTGAAACTTCACTAATGTCCATCTTTGCCATCTGTAATTTTGCAATGCCAGTGTTGCTTCATTTTCAAATAATATTGCGAAAGGTCTTTCGAAAGCGATAGAGAGTACCAAATTGATTTGCTGTCGCATTTACCTTTCGCATCGAACTTGCTTTCGTATCGTACCCCCAGAGTTACGAATTAAATCACAACTTGAAAATGATGTCTTCACATCGAAAACGCTCGCCGTTTGTACCGAAAGAACAATTAGCTTTTGTTTTTTATTATTTAGCCCATAGGTGCCCCTGTAGGCTAGGAGGTAGTGTACTAGCTTGTCAATATGGGGGTTGTGGGTTCGATTCCCAACGAAGACCTTGGTTTTTTCACTACAAAAAGAGAAAAATTGACTGTCGGTGGAGCTGCTCAGCGATGAAGGCATAGTCACTGGTCGCTGTTGCTGTCTTTATACGGCAGTTAATTTCCGACTATCCTTATCCTTTCACCACCTGTTTCATCTCTTCTCTATCCCTTTCCTAAAGAAGGTAGCGCGGTACTTGACTAAATAGGTATTGTTGCCTGAAGTGCTACTTCTCTTTAAAAAAAAAAATGTTTTTATAATTTCTTTTTAAATTTGCGATTTTGCTTTTGTAATAGAAATGTGTGTGGTGAATTGAGTCCGTTTTTAAGACTTTTTAGCCATCATCCAACATAAAAACATCTTTAAATAAGTTTGAAAAGTAATTTTAAAATATGGATTTTTTCAATTGACTTCTTGTTTGTTTTTATTTAAATAAAGAATTAAACTTGAAAATTATTTAAGGCTGGATTTGAAGTGCTATATAAGAGAGCCTTAGAGATATGTGCGCATATTGTCCGACGAGGTTTGATTTAATTAGGTACGTCATCCCGCGTCAAATTTGGTTTGTAAACAGACCGGTTTCGGCGATGTGCCATCTTCAGATTTATTTTTTATCTATGAAGATGGCACATAGCCGAAACCGATCTGTTTACAAACAAAATTTGATGCGGGATGACGTAAAATCTTACCCAACCTTAGAGAAGCTTATTTTATTTTTTTATTAAAATTTTTATAAATTCGGAAATTTATTTTAACTTTAGAATGAATGAAAAAAAGGCATATTTTTCTATAAATTTCGTTGTGAAAAGATGCTACGAAAACTTGGTGTGAATCTTGGCGAGGGAACTTACTTCCCTTATCTTACAAAAGAAGAGCTATTAAATTTTTTTATTTGTGTGTAATCTTTATTATTAATTATATTACATTATTTCTGTTTTTTTGTTTTGTTTATGTATGTGTGTTAATAAAGTTCTTAGGCTTTTTTGTGCTCATAATTAGCAAAAAAAAAAAAAGGAAAAAGTATAACTACTTAAAGGAGAAAATATGCACGATTTTATATTGTAAATAATAAAGTGTGTGTGTGTGTCTAAAGAGCCTGTAAAGAAAATACGTAGAGGCAAAATAAAGCCCATTGTAACAGTTTTTAAAAGTAGCCGTTGGATAACTATTTATGATTAAGTCTACATGTGTCAATTATTTTATTTAAAGCTCTAATCTAAAGAACTGATGTCGCATGCATAATTTTGTTTTATGTTTGTCTGTCCGTCTGTCTGTCTGTCTGTCTGTCTATGCCATTGTCATTTATTATGATGAATGTTTTAAAGACATATTAATTAAAATTGAATTAAGTAAATTACGTTTAAGATTATTGTAGATTTAAAATGATTAAATGGTTTAAAATTTTTCAAATAATATAAACAAAATTTTTAATTACTTCTATTAACAATAACATAAATTATAAATTCAATTCAACTGTTGCATAGTAAAATGAACATATGTGTAAAATAAGTATAATAATTATAATTAAGTATTGAATTATGGATTTAATAATGTTAGATTCTTTCTTTAAAAGGAAAATACAAAACCCTTAGATCTACAGAGATTTAACAGTTAAAGATAAAAAATAATTTATGATAAAATATATTGAACAAATGTTGTATAAAAGGACGCATATTTTTTAACTGACCGAAATATAAAATGGTGCCAGACCTAGAGCGAATTGCCACAATAGAAATGTTGTTAGCATTTTTTTTAAAGATTTTGAAAGCCAATTTTGTGTTGTTTGTATAAATATTTTTGCTTAAATCTAATTCAAAAAATGTCATTAACAATTAAATATATTTTCTATATCAACATAAAACTAGTATTTATTGTTATATAATTTAAATCATATATTAAACTTTCTTTCGTGTTGCTAAACACAACTGGTTTTTTTCTACCTGCTTTCTAAATAAAACAACTTAATTTTAATTTAGTTTTTTTTTGTTTTTTTGTTCTGTTCTGTTCAATTCTTCCTTTTTTTAATATTAATAATAATCAATATCAAACTGTGTTTTTTTTAGGCGTAGGCAACTTTTGAGAGAACCATCATTCATTGTTTTTCATATGTATTGTTAATTCAATTCTAATAAAGTCCTGGATTTAGTTTCTTTCAGATTTTTGAATAAAACAGAAGCTTTAAAATTGAATTAAATTGTTTAGTATTAGTATTAATAATAATAATAATAATGATTTATTTGCTAGTGTGAAATTAAATTGAGTCTCACATAATTTAATAGCCTTTAACTTTCTGATAGAATTAAAATTTTTCCCCTATAAAATTTAAGTAGCTCCTTTCAGAAATTAAGCTGTTCATACTTTAAGCCCATGCCCATCCTTCTAAATGTGATAATTAATCGCAGCTCTTTTCTTATAAAAAAAAACTAAGAATAGAAATACTTTTTAAAATTATTTGGTGTGGAAGTGTTTATGTTACGAGTGCAGTAATTAAGAAATATGAAAGTATAGATGTGTCAGGCAGGGCGTTTTTTTCTTCCTAAGTGTACAAACTGTTAACAATTATTATTTAGTTCTAAAAAGCCAGCCAAGGATGATGTAATAGTGATTCCTTAGAACGGTCGCCATAATCATAGCAAAGCTCCTCTCCGGGTTCAATATCATCTTTGGCTATTAAAACTAAATGAGGTTTTTGTTTAACCACCACAACTTTGGTCATTAAGTTGCCATTGCGTGAATGATTAACTAAGCGTCCCAGTTTACCAGTATCTTCGGTGGCATCTATACAATATTGCTGATTCTTATGTTTAAAATAGTACATGTAACAGCCAGCATTTTCGTCTAAAGCGTAACGTTTCTCGCGTTCAGCAGCCTCTATAGTGGAGATCAGATCGCCTACATATTCAATAACAAATTCACCACGTTGAAAGCGTCGTTCGGCTATAATACCACGTCCCTTGCCCTCGAAATGTGCCACTTTAAGACCCTCTGACCGTTCCTCTAGTATGGCCTGTTCAAGATTGCGCATCATTTCCTCCTTAACGGCAGTCTTCGTTTTGCGAACGCTTCTTCGCACAGGAAGAAATTCGTTAATTTCGCGATTACCATTCGTAGCCGCCAAAGGTTGAGGGGCCTGATATTTAAGTGCAGCATTTTGAGACCTTGAAACTGTATACCTGATTTTGTTCTGTTGGCTCTTTTGTTTATCTTTGCGGTTGTTAGTAGCATTTTGTTGATTTGTTGGATGCTTGGCTGAATTTAAAATCGTCTTTGACACGCACTTCATCAGATGTTGATTGGGTTTGTTTTCTGGCACAGAAGTTGCACTAGTCACATTTTCACACTCCTGATCCTGTTCATCAATATCTTCCTCTTCGTCATCATTAACTAACACCACAACCGAGCCACTGTAATGATCATCGTCTTCAACATGAACATAATGTTTTTTATCTATAGTGGATTGAGATTGCTGCTGAAGCTGAGTAGGACTTGGATTCAGTCTTCGCCTAGTTTTACTAGCGGCAACTGCACTTATGAGCCCACCACCTGCCGTTGCTGCAGCAACCGTTGTTGTAGTCAAGTGTCTTTGAGATTTGCGAGGTGACAAAACGGAAGCAATTTTTCCGGTTGAAGACGAATCGGAGGGCGAGACCATTCGTGGAGGTGCTTTGATTGGTGAGCAACAAACAATACGATGTGGCGTAGCTGGTTTACGTCTGCGAATCGTTTGCCCAACAGTTGATAAGGGAATAGATTGTACTGAATCGTCCAATGATGCGGTGGTAGTACTTGTTAACGCCACACCGCTATCACACGAACTATTGTCATTATCAGGCAACATCATGAGAGCATAATCATGACCATTAAACATTTCGGTTGGTTTCTTTTCCAAGCCAAATGAATTTCGTTTAGAGGGTGAAGTGTTTAGCGAAACAATTTGATTAAAGCATCCCTGCAAAACTGAGGCAGTCAATGAGGTGGGCGAAGAGAATATCGGTTCAACTTCTAGGGTTTTATTTATTTTTATAGAAGACGCTTGATTTAACGATTTATCGACATTTAGAGTTAAGACCGGTTCTTGCAGGAATATATTTTCGGTGGCACTTGTATTTGAACTACTGTGGGAAGACGAATGGCTGTCAACCCGCTGAGATGAACGATGATTGGTGAAATCAAAAACATTTGTCATCAAAAAAGTATCCTGGATGTGCTCAACCGGTGTTTCTTCTGATAAATCAGTGCGCTCGCTATCATTGGTATCTTCACTGAGGTCAAATATAAATTCTTTTGGTACAATCACATTTTCAAGACTGCGACGATTAATAATCGGTTGAAGTATACATGCCAGCTGTTGATGTTGAAACTGACATGTTGGTTGTTGATGTATTTGTTCTTCTTCAGCATTACCGTTCTGATCAAAGCTATTTTGTAGTGCGTCATTTGCTTTATGATTAGCTACTTGTGGCGGTGTTACGGAGGCAGACAACGTAGGCTGTTGTATCTTTTGACTTTCTGATGAATATTTATTTAATTTATTTTGTTGTTTAGCTTTAAAAAAGTCTTCAATGGTCCGTGTTTGTGAACGTGTTGCCAGTGGAACACCTACAATAAGCATTTAAAAAACAGGAGTTAATAATTATTAGATGTGTGAGAGGAATAAAATATTTCATTTATGGGAAATTGAAATCCAGCTGGTCTGAATCTTACATAAAATGAGTTTCACTATACTGAAAAAGTTGTGCAGTGAACTTTATTTTAATATATATATTTGAAGTCTGTAACCGATTTTGAATGAATTTCCTGATGAGTTAGGTGCAATCTTTAATTTTTAAATAATAAAAAATGAGAGGACTTTTTTGGCAACATTTAGATTTTTTTAATTTTGTCGTGTTTGCTTTTATCAACTAGGATAAGTTAAAACAGTTTTTGCAAATACGAAATTTTTACAAAACTTAGTTATAAGATAGAGGTAAAACATAGAGATTATCAGGAGGCATGGAATGCAACTCAATCGCTTGTGAATAAATTTTTGGAGTCAAGAATGTATTTTGTTATTTATTTATTGAAATCGACTGAAATACATTAAACAACTCAAGAGTAATCGATTTCAAAACAATTTCCATCACATATCTTTGTTGCTAAATGCAGTCTGTTAGTGTTGTTGAATTTTCAATAACTTTCTTCAGTTAAATTTGAAATTACAATTGAGGTCAGAACATTAAATAGGGTATGCTGTTTTCGGTATAGGATTCATATTAAATTAAGTTAATTGTGCTACATTCCTTTAAACATAAATATTTTATGATATTCTCATTCAAAAATTGAGATTTATTACTGTGGGGAAAGCATATCTATAAACTGATGAGCTACATGAGCTCATCAGTGGATTTCACTCAATTTTGTATAGAAACTAGTCTTAAATCACAGTAAAATATTTCTGAATACTAAATATGTTATGAGAATATCACAAAATATTCATGTTTAAAGAAATCTAACACACTTAAAATAGATTAACTTAAAAATGATTACGAATAATAAATTTTTTATAAAATTCATATTTCAAGCTTAACATACCAACGATTTTGCTATTTGAAAGGCCACTATCTCCTTTAGTTTTGTTTTTACTTGGCGATAGTATTTCTGTCTTAACAACTGCATCGTCTTTCTTAGCACAATTTAAGCCATCGTCGTTTGATGATTTCTCTTCGATTTTGCAGTCTTTTCTTTTGGGGCTAGCAAAGTATTGATCCTCGAGAACTTGTGCATTCGTTAAGGCAACTGTGGATCTATTATTCCTCTCAAATACTCTGTTAACGCAGACTTTAGGAGCGGTTGTGGCACGCGTTCTTCGACGCACCATTATTGTGGTTTAGTTAATAAATTGAATTAAATAAAGTAGACACATACATAAATCACCTAACGTAGTCTTAATCTGCCAACTGTTTAGAAAAAACGTTTTTTGTTTTAATACAGAAAACAAAGGTTAATTAATTAAAGGTCTTCTATTTGTTTGTTAAAGTTTCGCTTTATCTAATGTCCAGTTTTGGGCAGTCTTGTTATTAACGATGGCAAACACTTGCTTAGGACATTTGATTACCCTCTGAACAATTGTGTCTTTGTCTTTAAACTTTATTAATGTTTCAATAAGATAATTATCAACATCCGTCACCGGGTTTCCACAATATAGCGCACTACATTAATATTTTCAAATACTTCTTTATTATCTGAAAATTTTAAAATAATTAATAGTTTTCTATGTTATTATTTATGAGAAAGCGTTAACATATATTTCAATTTAGCCTGACTTGAATTGCTTCTAATTGCACCAATGTTACATACCCGTGTCAAAAAAAAAAGTTCAAGTAGCTGCAGAAGAGGAACAGAAGAAAATAATTTTCCTTTAAACTAATTTTTTCGGCTAAACGGTTTTACCAACTTTTAATTTATAAAAAATTTGTAAAAATTGTTAAGGCAATTTAATTGGTATATCCGTTTTAATTAATTTGTTGATTTATGTTGTAAAATTTCCGCGCCGTTTTTAAAACTACATTTTTTCTTTGAAGTAAATTTTCTGATTTTGATTGTGCTTCTTTTCGTTGTTTGTTGTTGTTTTGTTGATATAACAGCCAGAAGAAGATAAATATATAAGGAAGCGTTCTATTTTTATATGTAGGCAAGTGAGATAACCGCTATGTTGTTGTCAAAGTCAACAATAAAATATGAATTGTTGATTTTTAACATATCTGTAAGCTGCGTGATTTGAAATATCTTGCTGTAGTCATCAAAAGAAGATGTATGATATTTACAAGTCAATATTAAATAAAAATTATTAAGTCTTTTATTGTTCATTTAATTTATTATTTAAACAATCTTAAATGAATACATAAGGAGCCAGACTTAAATTTAAAAAATCAGTTAAACTTCTAATTGTGGACACGATTTCCAACACTAATCTATTTTAGTGTAATTTCTTGTTGCTGTTGCAAGTATAATATTAGTTCAGTTATATTATATTAATAAAGATAAGGATTTCGAAATATAACGAAAGTAAACAAATCAAAATTCTAAAATATTCTTTAAGCAATAACTTGTAAAAGTTTAGTTTCTGGACTAGCCAATTCAACTGATATTATTGAATGTTTGGTAAAATAGGTTTGATGGATAAAAATAATTTATTTAAATTGGTTGACGACTTCCGTGTGTATATCGAAAAATGGATGTTTGTTGAAGTAATAAACTTCTACATCCCTTAAGCGATCATGATGAAACTTGACATGATGTATAAGTAATTTTTCATAGAAATTCTTATTATTCTATCAGCCACTAGATGGCGATGTAGAAGAATTTTTTGAAAGCACTGTTCTATAAAGCTACTTACGCCTAACTATAATATGCATAAGTTGGCTGAAGCTAACGTCAAAAACTGAACGAAAAGGCTGTCAAATGCTTAAGCAAATCATTGAAAACTTTTAGATGGCTATAATGCACTTACACGAATATAGATATTATTACAGACAGTTGCACATTTGTTTTATTCGCACTTTTGTAAAAAAAATAATTTCTCTCTAAATAAATGAAATTTATTAATTAATAACTTCCATCGGTGTTTGCACTGCGCGACTTTATATAATTCATACCAGTATGAAAATGAGAAACGCAAAATAATTCTTTAAGGTATTACTTACCACTTTTACTGCATTTTACTTTTACTTCTTTCCATGCTCATTCTCTCTTTTGTCATATAAGCAATTTTTTCCTTTTACGTTTTCTATTAAATTCGCTTTCGTCCTTCATTGCAATTTGGTTTATTAATGTACCTATAACACAATGCACAAAACCAAATCAGCTGTTTCCGTATGGAATATGCGATTACTTTCGTACTTTGCTTAAGCAATTGATATTTAACGAAACTTGACGTAAAGGTTTGTTAAGTATATTAAAGTTTGTCCCGTACGAATATTAGGTATTTGCACAGTTGTTTAAGTTGACTTAAGCCAAATTATGCATATTATAGTTGGGCCTTAAGTTCGTTGATTCTGATTCTGTCAAAACATTGAAACAGCAGCGATATAGCAACATAGTTTTTTCGTTGGCCTTACAATAAAACTGATTTCGACGGCAGTAGAAAGTAACTAGTGATTTTTACTGTCCTCAATAATAACAAATTGTGATTGTGACTTTGTGACAAGTGATTAGTTATTAATGACTCAATTTAAAATGTAGAAGCACTTCCATTCGAATTGTTTTCATTGATATAGATTATCATAGTGATATAGATATCATAGTGCATATTTCTTGTTTGTTTATAGGCGCTGTATCATACAAAATGGAACATTTTTTCGTGATAAGATTTACATCTGGACCTGGCCGTGGGCCTTAATCAGATGGTGGTCAAGCCACTGTGACTGAAAAGCAACGTCATTTACATCCTAGGAAGCCGAAGACTAATTCTAGCAACAGGTCTTTCCTAGTTGCAATTTCAGCAGTTCCAGAGCAGGGCTGCAAACCACTACTCCTTGCTGAAGAGCTCGAGACTATCCAACTCCTGTCCAGAACACATGAGTAGCATGCTGACTGGATCTAGGATCATTCACCAGGTAGGTGTGATTAAAGGTAAAATGATCCTGGCCACTATAAAACAATACCTGTATGGGGCTGCAAAACCACAGCCACCATGATACTCCCGAAGGGCCAACCTCAATAATCAGTCAGAGAAACAGCTAAAAGTCTAAAGAGACAATTAGCTGAACTCTGCTACTGATTCCCTTGAAAATAACGTGGAGCTTCCAGTTGACCACTGCTGCCTTCAGGGAACTGGGCTCCCTTTTACCCCCAGCAGCACAGATCTAGATAGTGAAGTATTCTACAAAGACCGATAAATGTGCCCAACAAAATGGAACAATTGCGTTTTATACGATCGCTACAGCGTGCCAGTGGCATTGGTGAGTAATTTTAATATCAAATACTTCTTTTCTCACGAATTGTCCGCTGCAGTGATTGTCTCATTAAATTCTGCATGCGTGCACATGACTGCGTAGCGGCAGGGCAACGTCTGCCCGGGTTCGGTTAGTCAATTATAAATAATCTTTCAAACGATAACGCGCACATGTCGCGTTTCTTAATTTGCGTTTCTTGCGAATCAGTAAAATATTCCTGCTGTCGTTGTTTGGGAGTTTCGTACATATTGCTTACCGGGGGTTGCAAAATAATGTCGCTTACCTCACAAGTAACATTAGCTTCAATGGAACCGACAATGGTATGGAATTTTGTTGCATCGGAAGTAATTCCAGCGATGATGAATTGACCTTTAACCTGCTTAACCCACATAAAGCCGAATTCGTCTTCCAAAAAGGCGGTACCTTGACGGAAACCCGAGCTATTTCATTGCTTAATGTAAGCTATACCAACTCATCCTCTGAGCTATTATGCGACATGTTTGTGGTTTACAATATGCGAATTCAATGGACGGGGTCACCAATTTTGGTGGTTTATGGGTTAGTAAAACAAAAAGATTTAAATAAAAACCAAACACTAATTTTACAAATTTTTTACAAAAAATATTTATTTCTAAAAATAAACAACCGTTACTATCCATTCAAAAAATTTTCACGAATCCATAAAATGTTTATTAGCTAAAGAAATTAAATTAAAATTGTAAAGCTATTGTGATTCAAAATATTTTGTTTGAATAAAGTAGTTTTATTGAAAAGTATTAACAATTTATTTGTTAAAATAACACAGGACAGCCAAGCCAAAAGTGTATTGCGTTTGCTTACAACCACAAATATAATCTATACTTACAATAGTGAATAAACACGATCTTATAGCGGACTTTCTTGCTCTTTTTGGGTTTTCTTTCATAATCCTAATGAATTTGTTCCCTGAATTTTAACAAAACTAAATCTGCCTAAATCGAATTTTAAACAATAATACTGTGACATGCAACCCTGACAACACATCTCTGTGTATAAAACAGCTGTATGGGATACAATGAGAAAAATGAGTTTAAGTATTAAGAGAACATCGTAAACAATAACTGCTGCTCTGTGAGTTTAATGTGTGTGCATGTGATTATAACTTGCAAAAATTGGTTAAAAGCAAAACAAAAACAAGTTAACAAACATACACACAAACACAAAACCAGTTTTAACCGTGAAATCAAATAACCAAAAGCAGTCGACGGTTGAATGTGTAACGGTACGGTTTGTTCGAAGTACGTTAAAGTTAAACGCGCGGAAGTAGTGTTTGTTGTGAGTGTGTGTGCTCGTATGTTAAGAAATTCAAATACAAACAAATAATTTGTAATAAATAAATTATTCAAAAGAATTGTAGTTTATTTGTGAATAAATAGTTATGCAAATTATATAAAGAATCAAAAAAAAAAGTATTTTTTATTAAAATTAAATAAAATTATATTCATAGAAATTTCAACAAGCAAAAGAAAATAAAAAAGTAATTTTTGTATGGTTGTTTTTTTTCTTCTTCTTCTTTATTATAAATAAGTAAGTGGCTGCGAATGCCAGTGTGTTTGCATGCCAATGCCTACACATTCATTCACTCAACAAATACATAAGTATATATCCATACATATATATATGTGTATGTTCATAGTGAGTGTAGGGGAAAAATAAATAAAAATTAAGGTAGAAGAACGTAAGTGTGTGCGTGTGTTTTATGTTTTAATAAAACTGGTTTAGTTAGAAGGCAACTGCGACTACGAATACGGCGGAGACAATTACTACAACAACAATAACAACAATAACAACAACGTTGACATTGTTAGAAGTAGCAACAGAAAAAACCACAACAACAATATCATATTAGCAATAATAGAAAGAAAAAAAGGTGAGTTCATAAGCCAATACTATTCTGCCACACAACATCCAGCTTTAGGCTGGCAGCAGTTATTCAACAATGAACTTTTTTATGCTTAAAGTTAAAAGTCTTGCAGTATAATTCGTTAAAGGACTACCTACAGGATAAGCACACGTATTAAATTTAAAATTCCCTTTGTAACCAATTGAAATGCTGGTTATTAATATAAAACTGTTTTTAACTTAATAGCAGGTTATCGGACATGTAATAATAATAAACAAATTTTAGCATCTCTTCAGGAATGCTTTACTCCAAAAAAAAAACTTAATAAATAATCTTAATTTAAAATATAAAAATCTATTTATTAAAAGAAACTACTCAGAAATAATAGAATTTTTGTTGATGGGTACATAAGGTTCGCCACTGCCGACATTTTTATTTGTACACATTAAATTTTATTTTATATACGAGTACACATGCATCTGTGCTTCGATGAATGGACACCCCATTACTTTGGTGTTTTCCAAATAATTCTAAATAAAATAAAATAAACTTCCTCTCCATGTTTTCAATGCAGAGTCAATACGTCAGATGGTTTTTATTAAACTTTTTTATACATTTCATTTTTATTCACTGTTGCCATTTTCTTTGCCGTAATTGTCGATGTTTGTTCTATGTTTCAATAGTTAAAGTCAATATGAGGTTAAAATCAGTTTAATTGGGGGCCAAGTTTAAAGGTCTATAATACAAAAAGGAAAAAAAAGACAGACAGTCGGATAACAAGTTGGCGGCATGACAATTTTTCCTTTTCGTTTTTTTCTTAGACAGTCAATCAGTTAGACGTTTTGTTAGCCACCTTGTTATGGTTGCCGTTGTTGGTGTTGATTGCATTAATGCTTGTGGGTGTGTATGCGCTTGTTAAAGAGCATTTGAATGTGTTGATTTCTTCTATTGACCGTATTTGAATCCAATTACGAACATTATTAAATTTTGCGCAAAATTTCATTTGAAAATTATGTTTTGTGTTTGTTGTAACATCAGTCGGGGTTAGCTGAATTTAAGCAAACAGAAAACAATTTTGAAAAACCGTTTGGCAAATATATTTCTTTTTGTTTTGTCAAGGAATTTTCGTTAGAAATGTTTTTCGGAATTACCTTAAACATTTTTATATCTGTTGCTGCTTTGTAAGCCTAAGATAGTTTCGCTGTCGACTTATTGTACGAAAGCACACAAACTTTGTATTCTGATGAAATCATTATTTAAGCTTTTTATTTAACATAAGCATTTTGACGTTTGCCTTTCATCTTATAAGATTTACGATTTACAATAAATCGTATCGTATTTACCATAAATCGTATATAAATAAATAATAAACATGTGCATACATACATGCGTATTAATGTATGTATGCATACATGTATGTATGTTTGTATGTATGTATATATGTATGTATGTATGTACGTATGTATGTATGTATGTACGTATGTATGTATGCATGCATGCATGTAAGTATGCATTTATGTATGTGTGTGTGTGTGTGGCTGTGTATGTGTGTATGTACGTATGTATGCATGTAAGTATGTATGTATGTATGTATGTATGTGTATGTTTGTTTGTGTGTGTGTGTATGTGTGTATGTATGTATGCATGTCAGTATGTATGTATTTTTTTCGGTCGCGCCAAGGATGTGGGAATCTTCTTAAGATACTGATATCAAGGGATAACAGCATGCACGATTCGCACCCCACACCCTGCACTCTTCCACCATTCTCCCGCGGTTCTGCCGTCAGGTATTACTTCGCGGGGCTGGTTAGCAATAACTATGCTATATTCAGGTAGCGGCCCTATGGGCTTTTCTCTGTGCCTCTGCTCTTCGGAGGTTTGCCTGAACAGCTATCACAAATGAGACTATTTCATTCCATCTTCTCCCCGAAGCTGTCATATGGCAAATTAGGTCATCTGGGCCTAGTATATTCGCCGACTGTCTCTCTTCTGAGAAGCGTCCACAGTGAAAAACTGCGTGTTCCGCATCCTCGTTCAGCCCTGGACATACCGGACAAAGAGGTCGCTTGTGGAGGTATTGACGATAGCCTCCATTACTCGATAGTAACTGCGTAACGTGGTAACCACAGTCTCCTATCGGCCGTGATATCCACAAGAGAATGTCAGGGATTAGCCTGTATGTCCATCTACTTTTCATAGAATTGTCCCACCTAGTCTGCCATAGAGCCACTGATGTAGCTCTTTCCTCGTCTTTTATACTCCTCATCCTTTCGCGATCCATAGTTCGCCTAAGGAACACTCTTCTGAGTTCGTCTGCCATTATATCAGCAGGTAGCATTCCGGCCAAGACGCACGCGGCATCATCCGTTATTGTCCTAAAGCCGCTTATGACTCTTATTGCGCAAAGCCTATGTAACGATGCTATTGTTTTCCTATTCCTCTCACTGTCCAAGGTCCTTGCCCAAATCGGGGCAGCATACAAAAGAATAGAGCTGACCACTCGCAACAGTAGTATTCTGCTCCCATATCCAGGACCACCGATATTCGGAAGCATCTGGCCTAGTATTGAAGGCCGCTTTGATCGCTTTGTTCGGTATACCATCCGGGCCGGGGGCTTTGCCGATCCTTACCCTCGAGGAGGCTGTATGCATTTCCCCGATTGTAAGTGGAGGTATCCGCTCCGCATTGCCGTCCTCCGTAGCCACGGCAGTCAAAAGTTGACGACGTGGAAAGAGCTGTTCCACTATTGAGGCGAGCATTCGGGGGCATGTCAGCTGTGGGCAAGTATGTATGTATGTATGTGTGTGTGTCGGTGCATGTGTGTATGTATTTATGTATGCATGTATGTGTGTATGTATGTATTTATGCATGTATGTGTGTGTATATATGTGTGTGTGTGTGTGTGTGTGCATGTGTGTATTTATGTATGTATGTGGTTTTTATACGCAGACCAAATTTACGAAAGGCCCTGGTATTTGTGGGAGTGCGAAATTTTAATATGCTAAAGGAACCTCGTTTTACTGTCCTGTAGTCCCTACTGCATAACCGTAAAGGTAATTCCCTGCAGGGGTAGTAGGTTTAAATTGACTTTGGCTTTTCCTATGCATTTCATCCTACCGTCGAAGTTCCAAAACAGCAACCTTAAAATATTCACATACGTACTGCCAGTAATCTAGTGATAACAAAATAATCTTTACTATGTTGCCTACGCATATATTTCTTTCTAATATGTTTTTTAGGCTCACGCGTTCTGATAGAAAATGCGAACAAACCAAAAACATATGCTTGAAATCTTCTATATGCTGACCAAAACGTGGGCAAAAAGGAGAGCTATCAAGTCGTAAACGAAATGAATACGTTTGAAAACAACCATGCCCACTTAGAAATTGCGTAAGGTTAAAGTAACGATGCTGCTTCTCATACTACACTTTAATATTAGGTATCAGTGCAGAAATCCATCTACGATTGACAATCGATTTCCACCTCATCTGCCTCTTGGTCATGCTGTTTTCCTTAGTGTGTCTTATGTCATTACTATTCGCAGAAAGTCGCTGTGCCTCAAATTGCGATTTCTTCTTTCTTGCCGACATATCAATTGGTATCATCCTTGCAATGACTTAAGCAGCCTTCTTTTTAGTTATTTGGCACTTGTCGTGTTCGGCATTATCCAGCAGAAAGTTGTACACACATCAACTGCCTTATTCCTTACATAATGTTAGTCCTTATCACAATGTCTCCAATTTGAAGATTCATGTAAAGGGTTTTTCAACAAGAAGGAAAAAATAAAACAAAAATTTTAGATTAAGATGATTCAAATGTTTATTCTGTTACAAAGAGAATTATTGTAAATGGAAAATAATATCTGGCAAATGTCCACCACGGCCACGGTGACAGATGTCAATTCTTTCATCAAAGTTTTTAATTACTTCTGTTCTTAACATAGCCCCACAAAGTGTATGTGTTCTGGAGGCGTGATTAGGCCGTTATTTTCCGAAGATGTGGCTGGAAATGCGGTAACGGTCAATGGATCACGCTATCGCGAGATTGCGTGATATGATTTACATCTGCGCCTGACTATGTAGTCTTAAATCAGATGGTGGTCAACCACTGTGCATAAATAGGAACGTCATGCTCGTCCTAGGAAGCCGAAGCTATAATTCTATGCAACAGGTCGGTCCTAATTGCAACTTTAATGATTCTAGAGCAGGGCTGCAAATCATCACTCCTTGCTGAAGAGTTGCAGACTATCCAACTTTTGTCCACAACACATGTCTAGAATGCTCACTGGACTGGATCATTCACCTAGCGTGTCATTAACGATGAATGATCCTGGCCACCATAGAACCATTAAACTGTTATGGGGCAGCGAAACCACAACCACCACGATGCTCCCATATAGGGGCCAACCTCAGTGATCAGCCAGAGAACTATTAAATGTCTAAAGAGACAAATAATGAACTCTGGGGCTCACTGATCCCCGTGGAAATAAAGTGGAGTTTCCAGTTGACCACCTGCCTGTCTTCAGGGGACTGGGCTCCCTTTTTCCCCAGTTGCACTGAGTCTAGATAGTGGAATATTCTATAAAGACCATATTTATATGCTTCGCCGTAGATTTGCTCAATTCATTCAGGAACAACCGGCTGGTTTTTCTGAGGGAATAATTTTTTCAGGCGAAGCCCATTTTCACTTGTCAGGGTGTGTCAAAAGGCAAGGTTGTCGCATTCGGCCTTCTGGAAATACTAGAACGATTATTCAGAAGCCTTTGCATACTCAAATTGTTATTGTATGGTGCGCTATGTGTTCTGGAGGCGTGATTGCGCCTTTGATGAAAGAATCGAGATCAGTCAGCGTGGTCGTGGTGGACATTTGCCAGATATCATTTTTTATTCATAATTGCCGCACTCTGCTCTTCATAATACAATAAAAATTTGAATCATCTTAATTGAAATTTTTTGTTTTAGAAAAAAAATTTCTTGTTGAAAAATCCTTTACATGAATCTTCAAATTGGAAACATTATGATAAGGACTAAGATTAGGGGCTAAGGCAGTTGATGTATGCCCAACTTTGAACTGGATGATGTAGAATACGAGAAGTGTCAAGTACCAACTGATATGTTAGCAAGAGAGAAGAAATCGCAATTTGAGGCACAGCGACTTTCTGCGAATAGTAATGACATAAGATACACTAAGGAAAACAGCATGACTGAGAGGCAGATGTGCTGGAAATCGATTGTCAATGGTAGATGGACTTATGAGCTGATACCTAATATTAAAGTGTTGTATGACAAGTAGCATGGTTACTTTTACCTTACGCTATTTCTAAGTCGGCATGGTTGTTTTCGAATGTATTCATTTTGTTTAGGACTTGATAGCTCTCCTTTTTGTCCATGTTGTGGTTAGCAAATAGAAGCTCCTAAACATGTGTTTTTTGATTTGTCCACATTCTCTATTGGAGCGCAGGCAAGATAGTACAGATTATGTTGTAATCACTAGATTACTGGCAGTATTGATGAACTTCCTCTAAAGCAAGAAATTTTTTTTTACCCATTTTTGGAAATAGCAACAGTTGGATCGATTGTTAATAAAATGCTGATTTTTCTAAAAGTTTCTAGCCATCATTTGAGCATTAAATGCTACAAAAACTACCGCAATGAATTATTTTGTAAAAGCCTATTAGCTTACCCTCGCATAAGACATTCATTTAATTGCTGTATTCTTATTTAAAGTTCGCGTTGTCATATTTAAACTCCAAACAATTGTGGCCGTTGTCCAAAATCAAATGACGTAATTTCTTTTCTCTGGTTTTGGTTTTGATAGAATTTCGTGAAATGGCTAAAACTCCTTGTTTATCTATTGCTTTAGTATTGTATTACTGAATACACACACACACACACACATACACAAATGCACAATAAAATGTATTGGTTGCTTGTCGTTTGTGTGTGTGAGTGTGTGTGTGTGTGTAGACAAATTTGTATTTAAATCTTGTGCTGTTTGTCTGACATGGATGGCTGACTTAAAGCAACTTATCTTTCTTATTGTTCATCTGTTTCTATTTTCTTTATCTTTGAGTTACATGTACGTTTTCTTTCAAATATTATGGTAACATAACATCCCATCTATATATCCATCGAGCAGTGTCTTCATATTATCTAAGTCATGGATACGCATATATCATGAATGCATGATAAATGTATGTATGTATGTATGAATGAATATTCGTGAAACTGTATACATTTTCTTAGATGTTTGAATTTATTTATTTTAGAACTTCGAAATGAACAATGCACAGATAAAAATTGAAAAATGAACTAAAATTCTTCAAAATTCAAATAAAGTGTTAAAAAAAAAATAAGTTCTAAGCGTGCATTGCTGAAAACATTCCATCAGAACTTCTTTCCAAACCTTGCAAATAAGTCAACAACGGATAAGTTTTATGTGTCAAACGTAGATGGTTTTGAAGTGGAAGAAGATGCAGACAAAATTAATTAGCTTAAAAGCTGACTATTTTCTTTTTTTACCTAACTGCTCTAATGAATTAGAGACACCATTAACAATGATCAAACAAGAAATGTTTAGGGGCCAAAGGAGTAATGGAACTCAATTACTGAACTGTGCGTTTTTTTGCTTGACGTCTCATAATAGTGTATATTAAGCCGCCACACAGAGTGTTATAATACAAAAATAATACGCAAAAATAGAATATTTTGAAGTCAATAAGCCGATATTTAGAGAAGACATGAAACGGGTCATCGGCATACTGGGAGTAAATATCGGCTTTATCCACTTCAAAATATCCTATTTCTTCATATTATTTTTCCCAAAAAGCAAAATTTTCAAAAATTCATATCTCCGATATCGGGCTGAATCCAGACATAGATTATATACCGTTGCCTTCTACTAGTCCTGAGCTACTCCCAGTATGTCTGTGACCCGATTCATGTCTTCTCTAAATATCGGCTTTATCCACTTCAAAATATCCTATTTTGTCATATTATTTTTCCCAAAAAGCAAAATTTTCAAAAATTCATATCTCCGATATCGGGCTGAATCCAGACATAGATTATATACCGTTGCCTTCTACTAGTCCTGAGCTACTCCCAGTATGTCTGTGACCCGATTCATGTCTTCTCTAAATATCGGCTTTATCCACTTCAAAATATCCTATTTTGTCATATTATTTTTCCCAAAAAGCAAAAGTTTCAAAAATTCATATCTCCGATATCGGGCTGATATCGGAGATATGAATCTGTTGAATCATACTGCTTAAAGAATCCTAAAGACCAAGTCAGCAAAGGAAGTAAATAAAATTGAAAGCGGAAATCTAATAAAGTTCTATAAATGGGGATGTGATAGGGCATCTAGTTAAAGCGAATACCAACAGAGGTTTTCAGATAATCAAATTTCTAACTCTCATTTATATATGACATCAGTTGTACCACTTAAATTATCATTAAGTGATGACATAAATAAATTAGTATGGAACAACAGTTAACCTTCTTCCACACAGTATTGTAGAACACTACAGATTGCATACGTTAAAGAGACACCTCAAGTTATAAGAGAAGAAAAGAGAAGAGTCGATGAGGAGATATCTGAACTAAAAGAATTTGAGTTAACAGTAAATAATCGTAACTTTAAAGTAAAACATGAATTATATTTTACAATGATTAACGGTAAGACAGCACAATCAGTAACAGAAACACCAACAGCATATTTTAGTTCTAGTTGTGCCCGTAAATGAACAAGCACTGCAATTTGGTATGTCACCACTTCATGCGCGTATTAAGCTGATAGAGTGTCTTTTGCATGTTGTTTATAATATTGAATTTAAACGTGGGAGAGTCAACTCAAATACTCGTCGGATAAAAGAAGCCCGAAAATGCTTGATAAAGCGTGAACTTAAAGAGAAAATACGAATACAGGTTGATACTGTTAAGCAAGGCTCTGTTACGACAAATTCAGCAAATACGTTACGAAGATTATTTGCTAATCCTGTTTTGATTTCTGAAATAACGGGTCTAGATGAAAACATAATGAAGAGGTTTTCAATAATTCTCGAAACTATAACAATCACCGAGGTAGTAGATCCAAAAAAATTTGGTGATTTTTGTTTGGAGACGGCAAAAGAGTTTGTTGCACTGTACGAGTGGTACAATATGCCACCTACACTTCACAAAATTTTGATTTATGGCAAGGACATAATTGAAAAGTGTATTTTTCCTGTAGGCCTACCATCTGAAGAGACTGAGGAAAGTCGTAACAAAGACTATAAAAAATATCGCCTTAGACACTCCAGAAAATGCAGACGAATTGCCACGAACTAAGATATTATGCACAGAACGATGGTAATATCAGATCCCATGATTTCACATTTGACGCCTTCATTTAGCCAGAAAAAGCAAAGTGTTATAAGCGATGAAGTTAACGCTCTTTTAGAATGATAAATTAAAAATAGATTTAAAATAAATAAATAGTAAATTAAAAATTAAAAAAATAATTAAAATTTTTTTGTTAATAATGGCTTTTTACTTTGTAGGTAAGGATCGACATTTCTCTAGCTTTCTTTATTTTGATTACTTTTGTGTATTACTGTATAAATATAACAAAATTTGTGATGAAATCGCTACATTTTTTGACAAATATATTTTTTTCCTCACCTCCATACAAAAATCCCCAGTGTGCGTCTATGTAAAAATGTAAAGTAAACAAACTGCTTTACAGAATTGTTTTCTATGCTGTTATAAAGGCAATAAATACCTCCGCTAATATGTTCTTTGACTAGGTATTGAGTTTTTCAAATAATGTAATTAAGATTCCTTACCAGAAATATATATAAATTTCGCTAAATCTTTCTGATATTTATGAGTTATTAAACTTTCTAAACTGACAATAAAACCAACTCGGAGAGGTGTTATTTTAACACATCTAATAGCTCGAAAGCGTAGTTTATTAAAATACATATTCGTATCGAACCTCATTAACGTCTTTTTTTAAGGCTTAAAAACATATGACTGACAATATACAGGCCTATCAGCAGTTTATTTCAAATAACGAGTTTGTATAAATGCACGCGTGTGTGTGTATGTATGCAAAAACAAAGAGTAGTTATAGCCCTCTAATAGCAACTTGTGTTTCGTTTCCTTAACCAAATATCATTATAGTCAATACAATAAAATGGTCAAAAAAGCTTTAAGTCAAATGTTATTTACAGTTTATCAAATTATTTAATTCTTATACATTTACATGTAAATGTAAATTTATTTACTGTATTCATTGTTTTGCCAAGTGTGTGGTGTATGTATGTTTGTTTCTGCTTTATAATTATTTATCGTATGCTCTTACTTAACCAGTTCTTTTTTTGTTTTGTTTGTTTGTTTATTTTTTTCTGTTCTTTACGTTGCTTTTCAGTTTTTATTTAAATTTTTTTTCTTCAAGTCTGCGCATGTTTTTTGCTTCTTGTGAATAATTTTTTTTTAAGCATTAGAGCTGTTATTGTTGCTTACTTGTGTAAAATTTTCACGGTATTGAGGGGCTTTATGAAACTGGTTTTACTGAGAATAAGGTTGTGGAAAAAAAAAACAGCTGGTTTGTGGTTTTTGCCAAAGTTTTCATTTTATTTCTTCATTGTTGTTTTTGAGAAAAATTCTGAATAACAATAAATTTATCTCTCTTAAATTTGAATTTACTAAGAGAATAACAAGAGCAGAAAAAACAATAAAGAAAGAGTCAGAGTGAAGATAAGTATACAAGTGGCTGCTTTGCTTAAGACTTAATATTTTGCGTTTTTAAACTTGAAGTCATAATAAGTGGTTATCGAAATGATAATGCAATAAAGCTAATAACGCATTAACCGCAATTAAAAGAACTTTGTTTTCTAAAACAAAATAAAACCAAAAATATTAATTAAAATAATTCAAATTTTTATTGTTTTACGAAGAGAAAAGTTCAGCAATTATGAATGAAAAATGATATTTGGCAAATATCCACCACGACCACGCTGACCGAAATCGATTCTTTCATCAACATTTTTTAAACACATTTTCGTGGGCCTATTTCTTTATTCACATCACAGGTTTTGCGTTTTAAGGCTGAAGTCTATTTTGGAGTTGCTCGACCGCGTACAGGAGAGAGCCAAGAGGCTCATTATTGGGGACAGATTCTCTTGAGCATCGACGCAATGTGAAATGTATTTCACTGTTTTATCGTTACTAGAATGGTGAGAGCTCAAACAAAATTACGGAACTTGTTTCCGTTACTCGCACTTTTTTGCATTTGACTCAATTTTAGTTGAGAGCGCATCCATTTGTGGTCAATTGGCCGGTGAATCGCACTGCGCATAACAGGGAGAATTCTTTTTTTTCAATAGAACACTTCCTATGTGGAATAAACTCCCTTCAGAGATCTTTCCTGTCACTTCCAGTAAAGGAAAATTCTGGTACATTGCATTGTATGAGTAGGGTTCATCCCCTGAGTGCTGGTCGGAACGAAAAAAATACATCTGATATGTGCTTAGATTTTCCGACGGGGTTGATTTTATTTTTATTTGGGTACGGTTTTCGTATTGAGTACGAAGAAAACACTGAAGATGGCAAGCGGCCGAAATCGGTTTGTTCACAAACCAAATTTGACGAGGGTCGACGGAAAACCATACGCAAATAAAAAAAAATCGATTCAATTGTCTCTGTCCTTAACATAGCCCCACAAAAAAATCCACTGGTGTTAAATTACATGATCTGGCTGGCCACTTAATTGCTGATTGTTCTGGAATTATGGGATCGGCAAATTTGGTTTGCAATAAACTGACTGTTTTATTGGCTGTGTGGCATGTGGCACTGTCTTTTTAAAACGGCACGCCAGTGATTTCGTCATGATGGGGCAAAATTATGATGTTAGCATCTCGCTCTTTCAGCCCCATCTTTGAAAGAAACGGTCCCATCATGCCTTCAGGCCGCATAGCGCACAGGGATACAGGGATACGTTGGGCATGTAAAGGCTTCTCAATATTCGCTCAGGAAGCCCAAATGCGATAATTTTGCTTGTTGACGACATACACTGACAAGTGAAAATGGGCTTCGTTTGAAAAAATGATTTTTTCAAAAAAGCCTGAATGAATTCAGCGAATGTAAGGCGATGTGAATCGGCGTCACTCGGCTTCAATTTCTGCACCAGTTGAAACTTGTAACACTTCAAAGTCAAATCCTTGCGCAATATTCGGCATGTGGTGGTTTTGGATAACCCCAATTATTGAGAACGTCGAGGAATTGATAAACTGAGAGCTGGTTCAACACTGTGGCTAACAGCTGCGTTGCTTTCAGTTTAACGACCCAGTCAAAAACACGTTAGTGTACGCACATTTTGTATCGAGCCGGCTGACCTATTATATTATCCAAATTTCGGACGATACGACAGCAGCTATTTATATTTGTGGCATAAGGATGAAAACACAACCATTTAAAGACAAAATTTATTTTATCGTTCTTCAAAATATTCTCCATGAAGATTTATACACTTTTGCATGCGTTGGAACCAATTTTTAAAGTACTTTTTCCACTCCGATTTAGGTACTTCTAAAATATGTGTTTTGAATGCAGAAACTGCTTCTTCAGGTGTAGGCAACCGTTGTCCACGTAATTTTTTCTTGATGTTCGGAAACAAAAAGAAGTCATTAGGTGCCAAGTCAGGGCTGTACGGTGGATGACCCATCAATTCAATGTTTTGCCCTATCAGCCAATGGGTAACAGCTCGCATTGTCGTGATGCAGAATGATGCGTCTTTTCTTTGACTTTTGCCGAAGTTTCTCAAAGACTTCTGGCAAACAAATAGTGGTGTACCATGCCGAATTAACCGTCTTACGTTACTCTAATGGCACAGTCGCCACATGACCGGTAATGCCGAAGAAACAGACAATCATTTGCTTTGATGTGCTTCTTCCACAAACAACTTTGGTTTTGTGCTGTTTTGTTTCAGGATCATATGAGTATATTCATGATTCGTCACCTGTGCAGATATTATAAACTGCTTTTGATGCACCTTGAGCGAATTTCTGCAACATTTTCTTGCATCAATCAACACGAGCATCCTTTTGTGCGTTTGTCAGGTTATGCGGTATCCAACGTGAACAAACCTTTTTCACATGCAAATGTTCATGCAAGATTTTATTGATGCTTGTCATTCTAATCCCTACAGATGTCTCCATCTCGCGATATCTTACATGACGATCACGCTTTATCAGCTCATGCACAGTTGCGATGTTTTCTGGCACAACAACCGTTGTTGGATGACCTTCACTGTATTCGTCCTGGAGTGATTGTCGGCCACGATTGAATTCATTATACCAGTTTTTAATGGTTTTGTAAGAAGGTGCTTCGTTACCATATACAGAATTAAGTTCATCTGTGCACTGTTGTCGTGTCAGGCCACGTCGAAAGTTATGAAAAATTATTGCACAAAAATGTTAACGCGTTATTTCCATTTTCTCCTAAGATCACTTTTCAACCTGCTATCACTAACACTAGCAACAATAAAATGACAAAATGTTTTGGTTGAGGTTATGTTTAACAATGTGAAGGTTGCACTAGAAACATAAGCTGGTGCCTAGCAACAGTCGGTGTTACCAGGCGAGAAATATAAATAGCAGCCCTCGTATATGAAAGTGTTGAGATCGAAAAATTTAATAAACAAATTTGAAGTTTTAACACTTTTTCTCGCTAGCGAAATCTGAGAATTTGGAGATGTATTTTTGATTAATATCCTACCGAAACCTCTTTTGAAGTGAACATTAATAGCAGGTAGCATAATAATCCTTTGAATGTAATGAATTGTCTTTACTTTATGAACCCCAAGAATTTAATTGCTTAAACTGTATTTGAACTAGAACTTTTCATGGTGTAGCCCTATCCGATTCACTTCTCGTTGCCTAAATACCGTTACTTTTACAATGTTTTATACGAATGTTGCACACATTATAATAGCACAGTTGGTCGAAAATTCTATATTCACCGCACCGAAGTTAAATTTTCAAACATTTAGCAATTTCAATTCTTTCAAACATTGTTGTCATTCCTTTCCATCTTTGCTGGCTGTTTATTCGGTATGTACGGCCCTTTCGATGTGATGACGTCATTCTCAAGCCGTATTCTAAACGGTACTGGCGAAACACTGTTAGTGTTATGAAACAGAGATGCAGTAGTTATAACATTGCTTTGCACTTGTATATCGTTGTAGGCTTGATTGAAACACCAGTGTTCGGAAGCTTTCTTAGTTAATGCTAAAATACTTGAAGATTTGTTATTTTCCTAACTGCTATAATATCACGCTCTTAAATACCTATTGTTCTTAATGAAAAAATCATTACTCATAATTTTTATCAGACTTAATTTTTGTATAATAAAATTTCATGAGTCGTAAATTATTTTTCAAAAATATCATGTCATATTTCTCTGTATAAAATTTTTGTCGGCCATGATTTTTCTAAGGGTGTGAAGATAAATTCGTCAGTTAAATACGTCCTACAAAAATGTTAAATACGTTCCACATACTGCAAATTACACTGTTAAAATGAAATTTACATTAAGAATAAAATTAATTGCTATAAATGATCAAATTCTATTAAAAAATATTTAAAAATTTTATAAAAAAAATATCGACGGCTCTATTAAAAGTTTAATACGTAATAAATATTCTTAAGAAAAAATAATACGCAAAAATAGGATATTTTGAAGTGGATAAAGCCGATATTTAGAGAAGACATGAATCGGGTCACCGAAATACTGGGAGTAGCCCAGGACTAGTAGATTGCAACGGTATATAATCTATGTCTATCCTATTTTTGCATATTATTTTTCCCAAAAAGCAAAATTTTCAAAAATTTATATCTCCGATATCGGGCTGAATCTAGACATAGATTATATACCGTTGCAATCTACTAGTCCTGGGCTACTCCCAGTATTTCGGTGACCCGATTCATGTCTTCTCTAAATATCGGCTTAATCCACTTCAAAATATCCTATTTTTGCATATTATTTTTCCCAAAAAGCAAAATTTTCAAAAATTTATATCTCCGATATCGGGCTGAATCTAGACATAGATTATATACCGTTGCAATCTACTAGTCCTGGGCTACTCCCAGTATTTCGGTGACCCGATTCATGTCTTCTCTAAATATCGGCTTAATCCACTTCAAAATATCCTATTTTTGCATATTATTTTTCCCAAAAAGCAAAATTTTCAAAAATTTATATCTCCGATATCGGGCTGAATCCAGACATAGATTATATACCGTTGCAATCTACTAGTCCTGGGCTACTCCCAGTATTTCGGTGACCCGATTCATGTCTTCTCTAAATATCGGCTTTATCCACTTCAAAATAACCTATTTTTGCATATTATTTTTCCCAAAAAGCAAAATTTTCAAAAATTTATATCTCCGATATCGGGCTGAATCCAGACATAGATTATATACCGTTGCAATCTACTAGTCCTGGGCTACTCCCAGTATTTCGGTGACCCTATTCATGTCTTCTCTAAATATCGACTTTATCCGCTTCAAAATATCCTATTTTTGCATATTATTTTTCCCAAAAAGCAAAATTTTCAAAAATTTATATCTCCGATATCGGGCTGAATCCAGACATAGATTATATACCGTTGCAATCTACTAGTCCTGGGCTACTCCCAGTATTTCGGTGATCCGATTCATGTCTTCTCTAAATATCGGCTTTATCCACTTCAAAATAACCTATTTTTGCATATTATTTTTCCCAAAAAGCAAAATTTTCAAAAATTTATATCTCCGATATCGGGCTGAATCCAGACATAGATTATATACCGTTGCAATCTACTAGTCCTGGGCTACTCCCAGTATTTCGGTGACCCGATTCATGTCTTCTCTAAATATCGGCTTTATCCACTTCAAAATATCCTATTTTTGCATATTATTTTTTCTTAAGAATATTTATTACGTATTAAACTTTTAATAGAGCCGTCGATATTTTTTTTATAAAATTTTTAAATATTTTTTTAATAGAATTTGATCATTTATAGCAATTAATTTTATTCTTAATGTAAATTTCATTTTAACAGTGTAATTTGCAGTATGTGGAACGTATTTAACATTTTTGTAGGACGTATTTAACTGACGAATTTATCTTCACACCCTTGATTTTTCTATAGATAAATTTCTACTTTTTATTAGTCTTAAAATATCTGTAGTCGAAAAATTTTCATTAGGCATCATTTTACTTTAGCAATTAGTGATAATTATGGTATAATAAATTTTAATCAGTCATAATTAAAAAAACTAAAATTCATCAGTGGAAAATTTTTGTCAGTCATAATTTTCTATAAACAAAAACATACTTCAGCCGTAATAATTGTGTAAAACAAATTTCATTAGTCTTAGAAATTATGTACGTAATTTTTATCAGTCATGAAATCTCTAACAATAATTTATGAATCATAATGTTTCCTAAAAAATATTTCATCAGTCTTAAAAATGCATTATTCCTAATTTTTCCTAAAAATATTTCATCAGTTATAGTTATAAAATTCATTAGTCATATGCTGTGGAAAATTTGTGTCAGTCCTAATTTTTCTATACAAAATAAACTTCATCCATAATAATGTTCTAAAACAAATTTCATCAGTTTTAAAAATTATGTAGGATATTTTCATGTACCATGAAATTCCTAAAAATAATTTACAAGTCATAATTTTTCTATAAAAAAGTTTGTCAGTTATAGTTATAAAATTCATCATTAATAATTTTGCTCTAGAAAATTTGTGTCAGTCATGATTTTTCTATAAAAAAACTTTAGTCGTAATAATTTTCTAAAACAAATTTCACCAGTTTTATAAATGACGTAGGAAATTTTCATGAACCATGAAATTCCTAACAATAATTTATCAGTCGTAAATTTTCGATAAAAAAGTTTATTAGTTTTAGTTATAAAATCCATTAGTCACAATTTTGCTGTGAAAAATTTTTGACAGTCATGATTTTTCTATAAAAAAAACTTCTTCCATAATAATTTTTTAAAACAAATACGGATGATAAAATCTGTAACAATAATTCATCAGTCGTAATGTTTTCTAAAAAACATATTCGCAGTCTTTAAAATTTATCAGTCATAATTGTTAAAAGACGTGTGTCGCTGATAGTGGTTTAGTTTGATTTTGAATAAAAGAAAAATAAAAAATAATTTCCCTGAATTTGATTTAGCTTAATATCCAATTTTTCTTTAATTAAAATACTAGAATTAATATTAATATAATTTTAGGGCCAATCACGAGTAGTACGCAAGTTAACCTGTGATGGTTTTTTCTAGAGTGCTAATTTAAACGCAAAGCAGCTATGTAAATATGAAACGCGCGATGGTTTTTTCTAGAACATATAAATATAGCATATGTATGACTAATGTAATATATAAAATAATGTAATAGAATAAATAAGTGTTCTTATTCTGGGGTTTTGTCTGTGGCGATAACAATAATTTCACATAAAACAAATTTTATCAGTTATCGTTTTTCTGTAGAAAATTTTCATCATGCATGACTTTTCTGAAGGAATTTTTTTTATCAGCCATGATTATATAAAAATAATATTTCATTAGTAAGAATTTTTACGTAAAATATTTTTTGTCAGTCATGATTTAAAAAAAAACTTCATTATTCTTTTTTTTTTTTCTAAAATTTTTTTTTTAATTTTTTTGATTTTTCTATATCAATTTTTTCAAAAAAAATTTTCATCAGTCATCATTTTTCTATATTAAAATTTCACCAATTATAATTTTTTTTATCCAAATTTGATTAAATATCATTTTTCTGTAGAAAATTTTCATAATGCATGATTTTTCTGTAGGAAGTTTTTATCGGCCATGATTATATTAAAATAATATTTCATCAGTAAGTATTTTTACGTTAAATATTTTTTGTTAATCATGATTTAAAAAAAAACTTCATCATTCTTTTTTATCTAAAAAAATTGTTTTTTTAATTTTTATGATTTTTCTATATCAATAGTGCATCAGTCTTAATTTTTCCAAAAAAAATTTTCATCAGTCATCATTTTTCTATATTAAAATTTCACCAATTATACTTTTTTTTAGCCAATTTGATTAAATATCATTTTTCTATAGAAAATTTTTGTCAGGCATGATTTTTTAATAAAAGATTTTCAACTGTTATAATTTTTCAGTAGAAAAGTTTTATGTTATGATTTCTTTTAAAAGAAAATTGTATCAGCCATAATTTTCTGTAAAAAATTCTCATTAGTCATGATGATTTTTTGTCAGCAGTGATTTTGCTTTAGACATGTTTTATTTTGTAATTTATGAGGAGTTCATTGAGAGAAAACCGAATAAAAAGGTACAATGAAAGTCGAAAGCACAATTTGCACAAAACAGACAGTTACACCTTTGCTTTTCTTTCTACTACTAAATTTTACAACAAGTTTTATGTGTCACATAAACAAAGAAATATTTGATTTAATGTGAAAGAGAAAAGGTGATTAAAGTGAAAAGAAAGTAAATCAAATATTAGTTTATTGGAAAAACAGATTTATAGATGAGTATAGAAAAGTAGTAGGGTGTTCACATATGTCATGGTATATCATGGTAAAGAAACTTTTATAAATGCGCATCGTTTTGTGGTCATCGAGACTTATGTTTTAAATTAAGAGTGAGTGCATGACTAAAATATGATTTTGTTAGGTGGACAATAAAGAAGTTGTATTTGAGAACATTAAAATTCACTGTGAAAATGAATGTTATGTTGAAGTTATATTTCGTAAAATAAACCTTACAAGGTCCAACTAATGCAGAAATTGAAGCCGATTGATCATTCACATTGCCCTAGAGTCGTTCAATACATTCAGGAAAAGCCCCCTGGTTTTTCTGGAAAAAATCATTTTTTCAGACGAAGCCCATTTTCACTTGTCAGAGAATGTCAACAATCAAAATTGACGCATTTGGGCTGCTGAATATCCTAGAGCAATTATTAAAAAGCCTCTGCATGCTCAACGTGTCACTGTATGGTGCGCTATGTAATCTGAAGGCGTGATTGGGCCGTTTTTTTTCGAAGACGAAATCACGCTGTTTGGTGGTTTCAAGAGGACCATGTGGCACCATGTCACAATAAAAATTTGTATCTTTTTAATCGAAAATGTTTTGTTTTATTTTGTGTTAGAAAACAAACTTTTGGTTGAAAAACTCTTTATCATAAAGTTTAGAAAATATTAGAAGATCCAAAAATAAAGTTTTCCATTATTATTGCGAATATTGACTGCCCTTGAATTACAAAAAATTTGGTCTATCTTATTGTTGTTTTATCTTCTTTATTATTATGATGATTATTATTTAGCTGTTGTGTTAATTAAATCTTCTTATTCTAATCAAGTAATGCCACTTTATACTTGAACCGTGAATCGCAGAATTGATTGTGTGCAAGCAGCGTTCAAATGATTGTGTGTAAATAATTGCGTTAAATATTTAATTAGCTTTTCTGATTGAAATTATAATTTGCCTAAGATGTTTAAATCTATAAATAAATTAAAACAATATCAAATAAATAAATGGGGATTAAGGCAACAACAGTTTTGTATGAGTTTGATTATTGTCCAGACAGATGGCTTTAAAAATAATAATTTTCTGTTTTCCGATTTTGAAAAGTTTGTTAAAGCTGCACAATTTTTTTAATTTCGGCTTTTTCATTTATTTAAAAATTATTTCGCAAAAATAAGAAAAAATATTGAAAAAATAGCAATTTACGAAAAGAGAAACTATCGAAGATAGAATAAACAAAATACTGAATTATTCATATTAATAAATAAATAGGCGTAAATAAAATAAAGGGTCCGCCAAAGAACATTTTTTTTGTTTTAAATGCTATAAACAAAACTACTGAATATTTTCTAAATTTTTTTTTCTATTTGAAAGTACAATCCTTCCGGTTAATAATGGAAAATAATTTCATTCAAATGGCTGCCTCGGCTGGCCATGCAGTAGCCTACACGATCGGCCCAATTTTTAAGCACATTATCGATTGTGTGCAGCTGTATTTCACCAATGGCTTCACGAATATTGTTTTTTAAAGCATCAATTGTCTCTGGCTTGTCGGCGTAACACTTTTCTTTGACGGCACCCCACAAATAATAGGCCAACTGTGTCAAATCGCAGCTCCGATGTGGCCAACGACATCAGCTCTGCATCTGATAATGTGATCTTCAATTTTTGTGAACTAAAATTTGTTCAACATGGCCTGATAAAGATCGCCATTGACTGTAACGGCCACTTCTTGCTCATTTTCGAAGAAAAATGGCCCAATTATGCGTCTCGACCAAAATCCGCACCAAACAGTGACTCGTTTTGGTTGTGTGGGCTTTTCAATGTATGCATGCGGGTTTTTTGTGCCCCAAATGCAACAATTTTGCTTATTTACATACTCGCCAAGATCAAAATGAGCTTCATCCGAATGGATGATTTTTTTGTTGCAAAATCGGCATCTTCTGTTAGTCGATCGCAGGGCCACTTAGCGAAGCAAAAACGCATTGGATGCTCACTTGGCTTCAACTCGTGAACCAATTGAACTTTGTATGGCGTCTTTATGCAAAAGTTCGTTATGCAAAATTCGTCTCAATAATGTCTCTGAAATGTTCAATTGTTGAGAACGAAGGGCGAATTGATGTTGATGGCGCTTTACGCACACTTTTTGCCACAGCAGCGAAAATCAAAGAAATTAATTTTACTAAATGCATCTACCAGAGAAAATCGCTAATAGGAATATGAGCGAGCCAACTTTTTAAGGAAGTCTGTAAGTAAAGCGATTTTAAGATGATCCAAATTTTTATTGTTTTACGAAGAAAAAATTATGGCAATTGTTATGGCAATTATAAATGAAAAATTTCCACCAAGACCACGTTTGGAACATATGGATCGTGTCATTGGCTGTGTGACATGTGCTGGCACTACATGTCAGTAATACCCGTCCGAGGAATTGACAAATTTGGATCTCCTTCAACACTGCGGCTCCCAGCTGCGATGTTTCAGTTGGCCGACCCTGTCAAATATGCGATAATAGCGGTCTCAGAAGGAATTTTACGAAATGTATTTTGAACAAAACCACCAGTTTCATAGTGGATTTTATTTATTTGAATGCGATTTTCGTGTGAAATTGAATTCATTGTAACAACTGCCAATGAATGCATCTACTACGAACCATAAAATTATTCTGGCAATAAAATGAAGCGATCTGGATAAGTTTGAAAATTGTATGGATGGCAAAACAAATTGATCGAGTTACTGCTGCATCTATTTTATTTTACGGACTTGTCCTGAACCAAATTTTACTCATTTCTAAAGCTAAAGAATTTTAAATGATCAGATCAATTCTGCAATGAAAGGTGTTTTAATAATACTAATAATTTCCTATGTCTTTCTTTGAAGAGGTCTTAAAAAACTTGAAGAATCATCGAATAAAGTGTGTCAAGCTTGAAGAAAATTAAAAAAAATTTGTTCAAGACAATACGTTTCTAGAGTTTTCTAAAAATGATTTCTTATTATCAAAAAATAGATAATAATATTTTAATGCGTTTTAATATATTTCGGGCATTCGATTATATTAGTAAACATTATTATGCTTATATAATCGAGAAAATTTTATAATAATATCTAAATTTAGTTGTTGCTTGGAAAATGTTTTATCCAAACAACAAAAAAAAAACACATTTTTCTTAGAGAAACTTCATAGACAATATGAGACTTGTTTGAGAAGAACATACAAAAGTTTTTATGGTTTAACACAAGGATTAACTCAAAAACTAAACTTTTTAAGGTTTCCAACGTGTATTAGTTAGTTTTACTGATGCTGAATATGGCGCCATAATAGCAGCGATTATGCTTGTGTTGCATTATATTGATATGATCGATTGTGCTTCAACTGAAAATTCTCCATTTCACATATCTTGTGTTACAGAGTTATTACTCATCTACTTTGATACTTCTTAGTCGTTTCTCTCTCTCTCTCCCTCTTTTTCACTCTTGATTGTTTGCTTGTTTATTTCCACTGCTACAGATATTTTTATTATTACAATTAACGGTGTATTTAAGGAGGATACTGAAGGCTATACCTAGAAGGTCTGTAATTTAAGCATTAGACTGATTATTAAAATTTTTTTTTATTCAAAAAAATTACAATTTTATTTTGTCACCCTCAAAATAATATCCTTCTGAAGCCATACAGCACTGGAAACGGTTCTTGCACTCCTTATACCAGTGCTGGAATTTTTATACTGGAATAGCCTTCAGCTGGCCCGTTACAGCCATTTGAACGTTTTCGATTGTTTGAAAATGAGTACCCTTGAGATGACTTTTTAACTTCGGATAGAGGGAAAAAACACATGGACCTAAGACACGCGAATATGGAGGCTGAGAAGCCACAGAAATATTTTTACTGGCCAAAAACTCGTTTATTGAAATTGCTGTGTGAAAAGAAGCATTATCGCTGATGCAACACCCAGTTATTCTTGCTGTTTGGTCTCACAAGAATGGCACTTTTTCGAAATCTTTCAAGAACCGCTCGGTAAAAGTGTTGATTGACTGTTTGCTCTGGAGGTACATACTCGATTCCGTGGATACCGAAAAAACAAATCAGCATGCATTTGATCTATGACTTGGCCTTTCTTGTTTTTTGTTTTGGCCTTGGAGAGGTATGCCAGTCCATGTTCTGGCGCTTGGTTTCTAGGCCATATTGAAACAGCGAAGACTCGAAACCTATAAAGACTTCCATATAAAATGGGAATCATTTTCAATCGAATGCAAAAACAATTAAGGCATCCTTCCTTCCTAACGTCCTAATGGTCTTCTGCGCAGATTTTTCTCATCCCCAAATTATTGCTCAAAATCGGATGAACAGTCGTGTGAGTTAAATTTAACTTCTCCCCGATAATTATGACTGTCAACCGTCGGTCTAAAACTGATGAACACAACAGAAAAAATTGTTTTACAAAAAAAGGTATTGACGACAAAATGACTCGGGCGATGTCAAATCCGCACTGAAGGTAAATCACATGTCTATTTGCCGCTCTTCCAAGCCCAACGCCTCCAGTATTGCCAGATCGAACGTAACATTGCCAGTCTCATTGCTTAATTTACAGACCTCGTATATATACATATGTGCATTTCCATATGTAAAGGGTCAGCCATCTAACGTTTTTGTTTGTCAACTAGTGCTTATTTCGTGAATGTTAATACTTAGCTCATGTTGGATATGACAGATAATTACTTTTATCCTTCCGCTGAACGAATATGGTTGGGTATACGCTTGAATAACGCTGGGAAATATTGCGATATTACTTTAAAAATCATGGTAATGTTGCAGAATGTGTGCGAAAATGGCATACGGATTTTGGAAGAAGAGCAGCACCGTCAGCTCCGTATGTTCGTTACCTTGTGAGGAAAGTAAAAGAAACTGGCATCCTCATTGATAAAACAAAGCGTGAAAAGCCAAAAACGGTGCGTACACCCTAGAATATTGCTGGTGTGGCAGAAAGTGTGCGTGAAGCCCCATCAACATCTATTCACCGTCGCTCTCAACAATTGATAATTTGGGAGACATCATAGAGACGAATTTTGCATAAAGACCTTGGTATGACCCCATACAAAGTCCAATTAGTTCAGAAGTGATCATCCAATGCATTTTCGCTTCGGCAAGTGGGCCTGCGATCGACATACAGAAGATGCCGATTTTGCAAAAAAAAAATTATCTTTTCAGATGAAGCTCATTTTGATCTTGGCGGGTATGTGAACAAGCAAAATTGTCGCAGAAAACCCGCACGCATACATTGAAAAGCGGACGCAACCAAGACGAGTCACTGTTTGGTGCGGATTTTGGTCCAGAGGCATAATTGGGCCATTTTTCTTCGATAATGAGCAAGGAGTGGCCGTTACAGTCAATGGCGATCGTTATCGGGCCATGTTGAACAAAGTTTTGTTCACAAAAATTGAAGATCGCACTATCAGATGCAGAGCTGATGTGGGGTGCCGTCAAAGATAAGTGTTACGCCGACAAGCCAGAGACAATTGACGTTTTAAAGCCATTGGTGAAATACAACTGCACACAATCGATAATGTACTTAAAAATTGCACCGATCGTGTAGGCTACTGCATGGTCAGCCGAGGCAGCCATTTGAATGAAATTGTTTTCCATTATTAGCCGAAAGAAATTTGAGAAAATATTCAGTAGTTTTCTTTATAGCATTTAAAACAAAAAAAAAAAAGTTATTTGGCAGACCCTTTATATATACATACATACCGTTTTGTAAGAAAAATACGTTTTTCACTTACGTGTAGAAAATTATATTGTTCGACGGAATTCTTGTGTTTTAAAAGTCTATAACGTTGCACTTTATTTTTTTTTTATCTTAAATTATTTTCCCTTTTGTTCGCATTACTGTTTCTATAATTATTTTTATAATTTTCCTCTTTTACTAGCTATTCTATGGAAACAAGATGACACCCGTGTACCTATGTGCTACGTCAGCTATGAAAATTATATTTAACCATGTTAAAAACACACAGTAACTCTGACTCTGCACTAAATAAAACTGGAAAAGCAAAAAAAAAAAATAAAAAATTCTAAAAATAAATATAAACAATAGTTTCAGTCAAGTGCACAATAGTACTTAAGTTATTATTAAGAAAAATATTATTTTCTTAATCAGACTTTGGGTAATTGTGAGCTTAAATATAAGACAGTTTGGCTCAACAACAAAATCAACAATAATTCAAAATAAAAGAAATATAAAGAAAATTAATGATCATAAGAAAGTTATATTAGATAAAGAAAGAATATGTAGAATAAAGCAAATTAAGTATTAAAAAAATTAAAAAAGAATATCATTAAAATATTACGTAACGATGGTTGGTTGGGCTGAAGAAATTGAAGATAAAAAATTTAGTAATTCAAACTCATGAAAGTTTTTCAGTCAAATTTCCATGTCTTCGGTTTTTGGTTTTTTTTTAATTTGCCAACAATGATTTTAACATCATTATTTGTGCACACACACACATATATATATATATATATACCTGTAAGTTTGACTAGTTAATTATTTTGCTATGACAACATAACAGGGTAAACTAATACATCATTATTTATTTTTTAATGAAGGGTAGTCCAATGAAAACACATGCTGCTAATTATAATAATTGAGGATAAATGTCGATAATTTGCCAAGGCAACTCATTATTTAGCTCTTGAATTGTTCTTGGCTTATTGACTTTAACATTTGCTTTTAAATATTCCCAAAGATAGAAGTCCAATGCTGTCAAATCACATGATCGTGGTGACCAATTAACATTTTCATAAGCAAAAATTATTAAAAATAAAAATTAATACTTAATGTTTTCCTTTTGTGTATAAAATGTCTCTTATCGGTACGCTTCTTAAAATAAGGGCCTATATTTAATTGTATGTTAAGTGCACCTCTTAATCGTTATATATTGGATTTTTTAATACGAAGTTTGTTTTTAAATTGTGACAACATTAACAACATGATAGTTTTGACATTTAGTTTTTTGACGTATTCGTAGTGGGAGCATTGGAAATTGCTACAATGAATTCAATTTCACATGAAAATCGCTTTAAAATAATTAAAATTCTCTATGAAAATAGTGGTTCTGTTAAAGTTACATTTCGTAAAATTCGTAATATTTTTGGTCAGCATAATCGTCCTTCTGAGACAGCTGTTAAGAATTTGGTCGTTAAATTTGAGTCGAAAGGCTGAATACAAAATATGCGAACACCAACACGTAATTGACCGGGTTGTTTATCTCAAAATATCGCAGCCGTGAGCCACAGCGTTGAGGCGTATCTAAGTTTTTCAGCTTCTGGACGTTCTCAACAATTGGGGTTATTCTAAAAGTAAAAGTATTCCAGTTTGCTCCTGCTAGCCTTTAGGGGACTGGACATCCCCCGGATGATACATGTCTTAATGTTATTTACGTATGACGTAATAAGATTTACAACTGCACCTGGCCGTGGGCCTTAATCAGATGGTGGATCATTACCATTGTGGATGGTATGTAGCGCCATCCTCGCCCTAGAAGGCCCTCGGATACGTATATCCTTCGGTCACTCCTAGTTGCAACTTAAAAGGCCCGGGATAGGCTGCAGCCTTCACTCCTTGCTGAACAATTGGAGACCAGTTGTACAGGTCTAGATAGTCAAGTATTCTATAAAGACCGATAAATGTGCCCCAGGGGGGGTGGTAATCCATGTATGCTCGAACTTTAGGAAGCCTAACAAGAATCAACTGGTGCAGGAACTGAAGCCGACCGACCATTTACATCGCCGTTAATATGCTCAATTCATTCAGGAACGACCGGTTGGTGTTTCTGAAAAAATCATTTTTTCAGACGAAGCCTATTTTCACTTGTCAGGGTATGTCAACCAGCAAAATTGTCGCATTTGAACTTCTGAGAATCCTAGATTATTGAGAAGCCTTTGAATGCTCAACGTGTCACTGTATGGTAGGCTATGTAGTCTGGAGGCATGATTGGGCCAT
The DNA here is from genome assembly GCA_030448955.1 of Trichopoda pennipes. Lineage (NCBI taxonomy): Eukaryota > Metazoa > Arthropoda > Insecta > Diptera > Tachinidae > Trichopoda > Trichopoda pennipes. Next base: position 19,245,054 of record JASKUP010000072.1, read on the forward strand.
TTTTTTATCGAAGATGAGGCTGGAAATGCGGTAACGGTCACCGAATCACGCTATCGCAAGTCTCTAACATTCTCAATTTTGTCCTATTCTTGACGATGTGGATATCAATAAGATATGGTGTCAACAGTAGGATGCCACATGTCACACAGCCAATGAAACGATCAAATTATTGCAAACCAAATTTCCTGATCTCATAATATAACGCCAATCAGCAGAGTGTGATTCGTTTTACATCCCCACCTGGCTATGTAGCCTTAATCAGATGGTGGACAAACCACTATTACATAACTTGGAACGTCATACAGGTGTCCCAGGAAGCCGAAGACATAATTCTAAGCAACAGAACCACCTAGTTGCAACTTTAATGATTCCAGGGCAGAGCTGCAAACCATCACACCTTGCTAAAGAGTTGGAGACTTTCCAACTCCTGTCCAGAACACATGTCAAGCATGCTCACTGGACTGGATCATTCACTTTGCGTGTCATTATCAGTGAGATGATCCTGGCCACCATAGAACCATTATAACTGTTATGGGGCCGCGAAACCACAACCACCGCCATACTCCCATATAGGGGCCAACCTCAATGATCAGTCAGAGAACTATTAAATGTCTAAAGCGACAAATAATGAACTCTGCGGGATCACTAATCCCCGTGGAAATAAAGTGGAGCTTCCAGTTGACTCCCTGCCTGTCTTCAGGGGACTGGGCTCCCTTTTTCCCCCAGTTGCACAGATCTAGATAGTTGTTACGTACTATAAAGACCATAAATGTGCCCCCGGGGGGACGCCAATCAGCAGTTGAATGTCCAGCCAGATTGTGGTTTATTTTTTGTGGGGCTATTGGAGCCAATCGAATCGATTTCAGCCTTAAAACTCAAACTGATTAACGAAATACGACCGCCATTTTGCCAAAAAGTGATTAAAAACTTTGATGAAAGAATCGGCATCTATCAGCGTGGTAAAGGTGGACATTTGCTAGATATCATTTTTCATCCATAATTCATCTCTTCGTAATGCAATAAAAATTTAAATCATCTTAATCTAAATTTGTTGTTTTATTTTGTTTTAGAAAAAAAATTATTGTTTGAAAAACCCTTTATAAATAATTGATTGAGGTTCTTTTTATTTTTAATTAACATATGAGAGATTAAGTCAATATTTTTATATTGAAAAACTAAGAATTTTCAGTTTCACATTTTCTATTTTAAATAGTTAAAGCGGGAAATAATTTTAAGAATTTTCTTAATCAAATAATTGTCTTTATATCGCTTCAATTATGGTTAAGATACATGATAACCATATTTTGTGTAAAGAAACTACAATTGTCTTTTCACTATCACCCTTTCTAATCCACGTGCTGGTTTTTATAATTCTTATTAATGCCATTTCATTGACACTTTTATTTTGTTTTTTTTTGCAGATTTCTTTATTGAAGCAACATCTTACACCTACGTTTCTTACACCTACGACTTAAAAAAAAAAATAATTAAATCAAAATTAAATTAAAATAACCAAAAATCGAAGAATCAAAAACAAATTAAATTAAAAAAAATTCATAAATTTGTAATATAAGCAGAAGTGGAAAAATGAAAAAATGAAAATCTCTTAAAATGTTGGTCTTTGGACCAGCAGCTTTCAATAATAAAAAAAAAATGCCATCAATAAAAGAAGAAATAATAAAACAAAAACAATTGTTTGTAAGTAAAAAAGAGCAAAATGAATAAAAGGTTTTCAATCATAAAATGTCAATAGTCGAGTAAAGTTGAAAATTAAAAAAAAGTGAATAAAAAAGTGAATTAAAAAAAAAGTGTGAAAAATTCCAAAAATAAAACGAGTTTATGATTGAGTTTACAAAACAAAAACGACAACACCAGCAGTTGGTGGTAGTAAAAAAATAAAACAAAAATCAAAACTTAACGAAACGTACAGCAGTAGCCAAGATGAATTGGATTGTTGTAGCCATTGTGCTGCTGATGGCTCACAAAGAATATTTGGCCAGTCCAACGCCACTGAAGCTGCCCGGTAAGATAACAAAAACATAAACAAAATGAAATAGCCATATACGATTCAATATAAATAATTTTTATTTAAATTTTAAATTCAATTGTTGCTTCACACTTTTTTGCTGTCAGCACAAAAGGAGAGTTAACCTTAAAATACAATATTTTACGCTTTAAATTACTAAAAACTTCAATGTTAAGTTCGTTCGTTTTTTAATTAATTTCATGCTGTGTTGTTTCATTATACACAGCATTTTTCTAATATGAAATGCATCATTTTTAAATAAAACAGGCTTGAATTTTTATTTGCAAACTTTTATTTACTTTTGCGGTGAAGCAATAGTGCTCTTTGGCATTAGTTTCTGATAGAAAATCAACTTATTTCAAATAAATTTGAACAAAAAATTGAATGAATGAATCACCGCTTTTTTAAATTATTTTTGTAGGCACAAATATGTATACAGTGTCTAGCATAATTTTGAAAACAAATAATTTTTTATTTTTTTTGGAATAATTTTTTAATTAAATCTACATTAATTTGTGCTAGATTCTTTTAATAAATATTTTATGAGAATATCATATTATTCAAAAAATAATATATTTGAAATGTAGTAGTGTGGGGAAAAGCATATCCGTATGGTCATTTCACTACTGTTCATATAGCTCCTCAGTGAATTTTACCCAAAATCTTGTATAGAAAATTCAAAAGTCTTATATCTTAAGCCAAATTGATTAAATGAGAGTTTTCCTTCAACCAACACTGCAAAAAGACAACAAAACTCAAAAATACAGCAAACATTTCGAAAACAAAAACACTTTTTTTTTAATTAAAAAAAATGTTAATTTCCATGGCATGTGCACGTTGCCTTTTTGTAAAATTCTTTCTTTATTTTTCAAATTTGCTTCCAAAGGAAACCCTTACTTAGAAAAATAAATGTTTTCGACATGCTTGCTGGGTTTTTGAGTTTTGTCGCTTTCTGCAGTGTTGGTTGAATGAAAACTCTCATTTAATCAGTCTTTTGAATTTGCATCTCTATATAAATGTAAAATTGGAAATAAACTTGAGAGCTTATAAACATTTTTCCAGGCTTTGTTTTATATATATAAATATAATATATATAATATATATATATATAAATAGTTAATATTGCTCTAAGTGATATATATATCGCAGTTTGTACCACCTTGGGGTACAAAAATTTTTTACAAAACTTAAAAATAAAAATCAATAAACTGTAAAAAATTTATAAAAAATCTGGATCTTTTGTTGACTTTGGTAAATACTCTTCTACACCAGCACAGTATAATTTATTGAATCAATCTTGCTATAACAGGTACTTGAATAAGATTTATAATAATCTTCATTGTGATCATTTTACCATTTTGTTAATACTAAGCGTCGTTCAGTATAATTTCCACCAGTAATGAAACTTGATTCTATTGAATCTGATGATGATTTAACAATAAATAATCCTTTCCTGCCTTTTTTATCAACAACATATTCTGATGAACGATATGATGAAACTTTTGTGCATCCTTTTCTTGAGTCATCGCTTTTGAATATATCTATTGCACCTGTGGATGCAGTATCTGTATTTAATTATCTAACTAAACTGAAATTGCCATATAAATCCGGTCCTGATGGTATTTCGAGTTTTCTTCTCATCAATTCTGCTGCTGCTTTAACGTTTCCTATAACATACATTTTTAACATATCAATTAAATATGGTTATTTTCCTACATTCTTTCCATTGTTTAAAAGTAATATCGCAAATTATAGGGACATTCCTAAGCTTAGCACTCTGCCTAAACTTTTTGAGAAAATTATTACGGATCGAATTTGTCCTCAAGTGTCATCAATTGATCGCTTGCTCAACATGTTTTTCGAAAAGGTTGCTCAACAATTACAAATCTTTTACATTTTACAACTATTATTAATCGTGGATTTGTTCAAAAAAAGCAGACAGATGTTATGTACACCGACTTCACTAAAGCCTTTATCAAGGTCAATCACAAGCTTTTATTGCACAAGCTTAATTGCATGGGATTCACACTTGACTCATTAAGATGGATTTCCTCTTATTTGTTGAACAGCATACAGAAAGTTTCCTTCAGGAATCTGACATCTAGGCCGATTTATGTTAAATCTGGTGTGCCACAAGGACCGTTGGACTGTTGCTGTTTACTTTGTTTATCAATGATTTACCAACGGTAATAAAGTTTTCAAATATCCTCATGTATGCTAATGATGCAAAAATTTTGTTAACTTATGATTATTATCCACATCATATCTTCTTGCAACAAGATTTAGATGCGATTAGTTCCTGGTGCAAAATTAATCTTATGCAGCTCAATTATAAAAAAAAGCAGCAGTATATGTTTCTTTCATAGAACACATTTTAATGTTGAATATATTTTAAACGATGGAATATTGAACAAAATTAAAGCAATTTCTGATCTAGGTATCTTACTTAATCCTTAACTGAATTGTATACAACACATTTCACTTACAGTAAATAAAGGCGCATTTGTCTTGGAATTTAAAACCGCTGGGCTAACGAATTTACTGACCCTTATATAACGAAGCAATTGTACACATCTTTAGTTATACCTATTCCGCAATATGGCTCTATAATTTGGGACCCAACATACAATGTCCATATTAATACTATTGAATCTGTTCAGAAACAATTTTTACTCTTTTGGCTTCGTGGCCTAAACTGGAATATACGAAATCAACCGTCTTATAACAATAGACTTGCTTTAACAAAACTTCCGACGCTTAAAAGTCGTAGAACAATGTTGAATGTTAGTTTCGTCCTTAATCTTATTAAGGGAAATCTGTCCTGTCTATTTTTAATAAGTAATATATTTTTTAATATCCCATCACGTCCTACACGTAATTTTATCCCGCTATCCAACTACAAATGTACAGAGCGAACTATGTTAGCTGGGATCCATTATTAAGGATTTTTTCTGAATTTAATAAATATTGTAGATTTATTGATTATTATCAAAATATACATATTGTCTCGTAGAATATTGTTCTCTTTTTGTTAGAGTCTGTAGGGATATTAAATCTATAAACTGAGATAAATAAATAAAAAAAAACGACATTAAGGCAAAAAGACAATTGCTTACAATTGGAAAATGTCACTTGGTAAAGAAAACTTTAAGAACAAGTAAATTAAATACAAATAATATCGCATAAGGCATAAACTTAAGAATCACTCCTACTTATACACCGACGCTTCAAAAAAAAGAAAATGCAATAGAATGCAGTGTTACAACAGAAAATAATATCATCGAAATGGGAAACTTACCATATTAGAGTTCCATTTTCTCAGCAGAAATAATAGCGATCACCAGAGCACTGCAATACATTGGCAACAAAAAGGGGTTAATTCGCTTTATGTACCGATTCCCTTTCATCACTCAAGTCAATTTTAAATCCTTCTAACAACAACATCTATACCTCTAAAATTCGTAATGAAATCATTAAAAGACATCCGGATGTAAAACTAATTTGAGCACTCAGCCACTCCAATATTGATAGAAGCGAATATGCCGACACTGCAGCCAAGTTCTCTCTTAAGTCACCACTTAATAGGTTGAACAATTCTAACCCCACATACTTATGTCGTTATGGGTAATAAGATTTACATCAGTATTTAGCTGTGTAAGCTGATGGCGGATCAAACCACTTGGGTAATAGTATCAAAATATTCATATTGTTAAGAGAAATATTGTTCCCTTTTTGAATAATTAATCTTGTAGAAATGTATTATATATTGTCATAGTCTGTAAGGATATTAAATCAATAGACTAAGTAAATAAATAAATAAATATGGCAACAACTGGATAGATTTTTCACCTTATATTTTGTATGTGAGACTGCCAAGCAAGGTTATTTTGAAGGTGCACTCCCAAGTAACAACATTAACCTCTATTAACAATTTGCCATCAATCATTAGAGTATAATTATTAATCCGTGTCAGAAGCAAACTAAATCGTATGAACTTAGTTTTATTTATGTTCAAAACCATCTTGTTAATTCTTGTAAAGTTCATTAGCCATGAATGTTAAAAGTGCTTGATGTTTTTACAAGCTATCTCGTGTCACTAAATAAATAATTCTCTTTCCTTTTAATGCCATCTTACGGCTTAAATGCTATCCCTCGTCATAGAAAGTTGCCTTGGTCAAAATGATACCCAAGCCGGGAAAAGATACATCACATAAGTTCGTAAGTCTTTACCAACCATGTCAAAATTGTTTGAAAAATTGTTGTTAGTGTAGCTGACTTTCATATTGAATGCAAATAATTGCATTCCAAATCATCACTTTGTTTTTAGACGGCAACATAGTGCTATCGAATAAACTCAGAGGCTGGTGCAGGTTAGAAGAAAAATCTTTGAGGAAAAGAGGCATTGTCCGGCACTTTTCATTGATGTTTCACAAGCTTTTGATTAAGTGTGGCATGAGGGCCTCTGTCTCTCAGATAGAAGTTAAGCTTGCCTTTGAATATTCACAACCTCCTACGAGTATACACAATTGGCCGCCAATTCGTTATTAAAGAAAGAGATTACGTTGTCCCACCTCAACCATTTCTAGGTGGCATTCCTCTAGGTAGTATTTTGGGTATTTATTATATACAGCTGACATGCCAACAATTAGTAATATTCATACATCTATTTTTGCGAACGACGCTGCATTTCTCTGTATTTCTTTGTCCCAAAAATGCCTCCAGTCAACTAGAGCAGCATATAACTCAAGTGGAGAACTGGTTCAAAAAATGGGCAATAAAAATGTAATGCACTTGGAATGCTCCCATATAACATTCACTCTATGCAGAAAATCTTGTGCCTCAACATTCGCATGTTAAGTATCTCAGCTTCCACTTGGATCGGCGTGTCGCTTGCAAAGCTGATTCAAATCAAACTGAAAACAGCACAAATACATTGGCTTATTGTTAAAAACTTGGTTCTTAAATTAAATTGGAAGCTTTTACTGTGTAAAACGATATTGAAGTCGATATGGTGCTATGGGGTAATAGCATTTACCTCCAATATTGATAAAATTCAACGCCGTTAAAGTAGAATCCTACGAATGATACCCGCCGCGCCTTGGTATGTAAAGAAATGCAATAGACACAGGGACCTTTTTTTTTTGTTTTGTTTATAAAGAGAAGTAGCACTTAAGGCAATAATGCCTATTTAGTCCAGCACCGTGCTATATTCTTTAGGAAAGGGATAAACCCAAAATCCCCATATTTACAAGCTAGTACACTACCTACTAGCCTACAGGGGCACCTTGACATCTCACTGATTAAAAATGAAATCGCAAAACAATAGGAGCAAACCACTTAAAAAAATTGTAACTGCATCCGAATCTTCTTGCTCAGAATATCTTACAACAGGGCGGACAAGCTCGTTTCAAAAGGAGGGACGCCATCAATCTCAGACGAAGTAATCGAAAATTATGAAACTTGAAAACTAGTTATTGTGTGGCATTGGCTGGACTAATATTACTTTTTAACTTTCAGATTAAGATTTGATTAGAATAAATACACATTTTAAACATGAGGATTTTCTCTTGTTGGCCGATATTATTTATATCGTTGATGTAAATTTTAAATAGCAAAGGTCCCAACACACTCCCTTGTGGAACTGCAAACTTTATATATTTCATAGAACTTTTATCCGAATTGATTGCAATATATTGTTTTCTATTAGTAAGATAGATTTTAAAACACGCAAGTTCCCGTCCAGTTAATCCATAAAACGTTAGTGTTCCTATTACAATTGTATGCTCTACTAAACGAAAATCCTTAGAGAAGTCATAGAATAAACCATTAACAACAGCAGAGCCTCTTCCGTGCCACATCCTTTTCGAAATCCATATTGATTATCCAACAGATGAGCGAGATTTAACTAATCGATTTTTAATTAAAAATCAGCATTTCAATTAATTTTTCAATTACTGGCAGTTTAAAGAGAAGATTTGATTTTTATAAAAATTGAGAGACACTGTATGCTTAACTGCCATGGAAACGTAATAACAAACGTGTGATTGAAAATAAAACAAAGAAAATGTTTTAAATACTTGAAGTTGATTGTTGTTAGCACAATGTCACATAACGGTATTTGAAATGCGTAACGATCTCACCGCCCGCCTAAAAATCACAAATAATAAAGTTTAAATGGTAGACAATGAAATAGACTTAAACACTTTTAAATAGTTGTTTGTTATTTTTATTGCTGAAAGTGTGTATGTGATATTTATTTATTTATTTAAAAGAATTAACTCACAATTAAAATTCTAAGATAATTAAAGTTGAGAGTAATAGCAACTAAGGCCTTCAGCTAATAAATATATGATAATTACTAATTCTACGAGAAAGTTAAGATAAGAGCTATGAATATGGATAAGATTGTTTTTTTTATATGTTTTTGCACTCAAATGTAGTGATACAGATTAGTAGACTTCGAATAATTTAGTATTGTAGATATGTTCTTATCAGTTGAATTCGTGTTAGAATATGTTGGCTCTTTGTGTCGAGAAGAAAGGGCAAGATGTTAACAGATGTGTTGGATCGGTTAATTGCACAGTGAGTTGATTGCTAGATTAAGAAGGCACCCATGTGTTACTCTTGTGTGCCCTAGTCAAAGTCTGGTGATTTTGATGAGATCCATTCTATTTGTGTTATTAATTTTATTAAAGCTGTGGCATGATCCAGCGTTATTATTAACTTTTTTGTACCATTCCGATGTTGTCTTCTTGTATCGAGAAGAAAGGCAAAGAGGTTAAAAGATGTGTTGGATCGGCCGGCTAGGAAACGAAACAATTGTTCGGTGGTCTGATGGTAGCTTGAGAAGACACAAATGTATAATTTTTGTGTGACCATTCTGATCCATTATGTTTGTGTTATTAATTTTTTCAAAGATGTGTCGTTATTATTAAATTTTTTGTACCATTCCGATGTTTTTTGAAGGGTGGTGTTTTTACTTTTGTAATATGAATTAATACATTGGCATAAGTTCCCCCTCCGGGGACACATTAATATGTCTTGATGGAATCTCACCATCATTACATGTGTCACTGGGGGTAAAAGGAACCTTTAAGACTAGCAGGACTAGCAACTGGACAACTCCACTTTATTTCCACCGGAATCAGTAAGCCCCAGAGTTCAGCCTTTTAGCTGTTCTCTGACTAATTATTGAGGTTGGCTCTTCGGAGGCAAAACAGGGTGAATGATCTGGATCTAGAGCATGAGCATGCTTGTCATGTGTTCTTAACCAGGATTTGGATAGTCTCCAACTCTTCAGCAAGGGAGTGGGGGTGGCGGCCTGCTTCAAACTCTCGAAAATGCAACTAGGAGCGACTAGAGGCTAGAGATATCCGACGGCTTCCTAAGGCGAAGATGAGGCTACATATTACCCAAGTGGTTTGATCCACCTTCAGGTTATGGCTTACACAGCTAAATACTGATGTAAATCTTATCACGCATATCGACATAAGTATGTGGGGTAAAAATTGTTCAACGTAATAAGTGGTGACTTAAGAGAGAACTTTGCTGCAGTGTCGGCATATTCGCTTTTAGCAATATTGCAGTGGCTGGGTACCCAAATTAGTTTTACATCCGGATGTATTTTAATGATTTCATTACGATTTTTAGAGGTATAGATGTTGTTGTTAGAAGGATTTAAAATTGACTTGAGTGATGAAAGGGAATTGGTGCATAAAGCGAATTAACCCCTTTTTGTTGCCAATGTATTGCAGTGCTCTGGTGATCGCTATTATTTCTGCTTAGAAAATGGCAATGTAATATGGTAAGTTTTCCATTTCGATGATATTATTTTCTGTTGCAACACTGTATTCTATTGCATTTTCCTTTTTTTGAAGCATCGGTGTATAAGTGGGAGTGATTTTTAAGTTTATGCCTTATGCGAAATATTATTTGTATTTAATTTACTTGTTCTTAAAGTTTTCTTTACCAGGTGACATTTTCCAATTGTAAGTTATTGTCTTTTTGCCTTAATGTCGTTTTTTTTATTTATTTGTCTTAGTCTATAGATTTAATATCCCTACAGACTCTAACAAAAAGAGAACAATATTCTACGTGACAATATGTATATTTTGATAATAATTAATAAATCTATAATATTTATTAAATTCAGAAAACATCTTTAATAACGGATCCCAGTAAGCATAGCTAGCCCTGTACATTTGTATGGATAGCGGGCTAAAATTATGAGATGGAACATTAAAACAAGACTCATTTCCTTGAATAATTGTACTAACATTTTTCTATGACTTTTAAGCATCGGAAGTTTAATTGAATTTTGCAAATTTTGTATATTCCAATCGAAGCCAAATTATAGGGTCAGTAAACTCTTAAGCCCAGCGTTTTATAAATTCCAAGACAGGTGGGTCTTTATTTACAGCAAATGAAATGTGTTGCATAAAATTCAATGTGAGATCATATAAGATACCTTGATCAGAAATTGCTTCAACTTTGTTCCAAATTCCGTCCCTCGAAAAATAGTCAACATTAAAATATGCTCTCCGAGAGAAATTCCCCTGAAGCACATACTGCTTCACTTTTTATAAATGAGCTGCATAAGATTAATTTCGCACGAGGAACGAATCGCATCTCAAACCTGTTGCAAGAAGATATGATCCGGATAATAATCATAAGTTAAAATAATTTTGACATAATCGCCGTACATGAGGATAATTTGAAAACTTTATTGGTGTTGGTAAATCATTGATGAACAAACAAAAAAAAAAACACAACGTTGAAAGATGGCTACTTTACACCAGATTTAACATATATCGGTTTAGATTTCAGATTATTGAAGGCAAATTTTTTTATTCTGTTTAACAAATACGAGGAAATCTATTTTAAAGAGTTAAGTGTGAATCCAATGCAATCAAAATTGTGTAATAAAAGACTATGATTGACGTTGTCAAAAGCTTAACTAAAGTCGATGTATATAACATCAGTCTGTTTTTTTAACAAATCCCCGATTAATAACAGTTGTAAAATGTAAAAGATTTTTAATTGTTGAGCAAGTTTTTCGAAAACCATGTTGAGCAGGTGATACAATTAATGACACTTAAAGACAAATTCGATTCGCAATAATTTTTTTCGAAAAGTTTAGGCAGAGTACTTAGCTTAGCAATGCCTCTATAATTTGCGATATTACTTTTACAACTAGACTTTAACAATGGAATTATAAACGTATCTTTCCAGAATGTGGAAAAAAACCATATTTAATTGATACTTTTACGCATGCGTCTTGCTTAAGTTTTAAAAGAAAATAATTACGCAATAAAGTAAACTACTGGGTATATTGTTTACTAACTGCGTAGTTTTCTAAGAAAACATATGTACACAGGACAACAATAACTATCTTAAAATAAATTCCAGGAAGAATCTTTATCAGCATAAAAACAAAAACAAAACTACACACAGAGATACAGGCATACAGGTGCCTATACATTGAATGAATAACAAAACAACAACAAAATGTGATACATAGGAAGTACAAGATTCTCAATCTTTCTACACCTCTAGTGGGCAAATATAAAAAGGCAGCATCTGAGTGAATAGTAAAGACATGCATTTTAAGTAAATTTTTCTGTAGTGTCCACTTTGTGTGTAGTTAAAGTAAATAAACTTGTAGTTAATTTAAAAACTCTACAATCTGGTGTTATTTATTTTGCAATAAAGAACTCACAAAAAAAGTTTATAAAAGGTATAAACGTAACAATATATTAAAAATTTATGTTATAGGACAAGTTAAAGCAGCAGCACAATTAATGAGAAGAGAACTTCGAATACCATCAGGAGTGGATTTATATGACAATTCTAGTTTAGTTAGATAACTAAATACAGATACTACATTCACAGGTGCAATATATATCTATATATATATATATATATATATATATATATATATATATATATATATATCCACAAGTAATGACTCGAGAAAAGGATATACAATAGTTTCATCATATTGTTCATTAGAAAAGTCAGCAAAAAGATTGTTTATTGTTAAGCGATCATCAGTTTTCACAGAATCAAGTTTAAATCTTTGGATGAAATGATACTTAGTGTTAACAAAATTGTAAAATAATTTTGGATTACATTGAAGATCATTTCTAATTTTAGTCAAGTACATGTTGTAGCAAGCAGACATGGGGAGATTCAATTACATTTCAATTACAATTACATGTAAATTGTAATTGAAAATTTCCAATTAGTAATTACAAGTGATTGTAATTGAAATCAGGGACTAAAATCAATTACAACTGTTTGTAACTTGTAATTGAAAAAGTTCAATTACAAATTACAAGTAATTATAATTGTAACAAGGCAGTGATTATTACTTCCAATTCAACGAAATTCAATTATATTTTTAAAAATTTTAGGAATATTTTAAAAATGAATCTCTTGCGTTATAACTTAAAATATTAAAAATTCTATTATAAATAAAGTTGTATCATTGAGCTATTAGGTATTCGATTACAGTGAAAATCTTGTTGAAAGTAATTATCGCATACAAAATGTTGAAAACTACCCTTTCATTTATACATTTATATATAGAAAATTGTTATATAGAAAATAGAATTGTTAGTTTTTTATAACTTATGTGTAATTGATAATTTTTTTAATTTAAATAATAATGACAATAAATATTAAAAAAAGTATTCATTACTTAAAATTTTCAATTATATGTAATTCTAATTGAATTTTTTTCAATTATAATTGCAATTATAATTTTAATTGGAATATTCTAATTATAAATTACAAGTAATTGTAAATGTATTTTTTCAATTACATGTAATGTGTAATTAAAAAAATTCAATTAGAATTCCAAAATTTGAGTGTAATTGTAATTGAGTAATTAATTACAAACTGTAATTGATATCCCCCAATTCTGGCAGCAAGATTGATTTAATATATTATATTGTGTTTGGGTAGAAGAGTATTTAACAAAGTCAACAAAGGATCCAGATATTTTTTAAGTTTTATACAGTTTATTCTTTTTATGTTTTAGGATTGATAAAATTTTTGTACTCTACGGAGATCCCAGAACGTTTGGAATTAACGATTTTAGGAATGCAATGAATCATATATGCATACATTTTCTTATAAAATATATCATCATAAACTGTCAATTTTACCAAGAAAATTCATGATGTCATTTTGACAAAATATATCATTCCAGTTAGTATTGAATAGGAGTTCATTTAGTAAATTGTAGTCAGTTTTACTGAATCTAAATGATGCAATTCTGAGCTTGTCACTCGGAGGAGATGGTTTTTCGTTAGAAATATTGATTTCAATTGTAGGATGATGACAATCTTCAGGTAAGGAGATTGTGTCACAATGACTTAAAATAATATCGGAATTATATTTAACTAAAACTAAATCAATAAATAGTTTCTGATTATCGTTCAGTATTCGCTTTAATTGATAAATATAACTCTACAATATTATGCTGCAGACTAAACTTTAACAGTTTATTTGCACAGTAGTTTACAAGACAATTATGACTATTAAAATTAATATGATTTTACCGTGAAGTTTATTTCTTCAAACCAATAAAAATGACCAGTTAAACAACTATGAACAGGGGCTAAAGGCAAATTTGAACTTTATTTGTTATTATCGTAATTTTTTGAACGCCAAGCTAAAAAGTTTTGAAAATTTCACAAAGTAAAAATTGCATTCTATAGAAAAGGAAAAATTCAACCAAACAAAGATGGTTTTTCTACACAAAATTATTTCTGATTTTGTAAATTATTTTTCTGTTATAAACACACATCACCTGTACACATATGTATGTACACACACACACACACAAACAATATATAAGCAAAAGCATTTAAATTAAAAAAATCTAACTTTGACATGCTCCATTGCAACAGCATTTCAGTTATTTATGTTGCATCATTTTTACAAAAATTAAAAAAAAAAAATAAAAGTATTCCAATTACTTTAAAATTGTATTTAAAACTAAATATTTGTTTCGTGGAATTAAAATTTAAAGGACATTTTTTCTGTTTTTGGCAAATTTAAGCGGAAATAAAAATGACAACAAATTTTTTTTTTTTAATTGTAACAAAAATCGAAATAAAATCTGGCTGTGTTTGTTTTACTGTTTCATTTTTCTCCCCTTATAATTGATGAGCAACAACACAAACCTACTTCGCCTCACAATTGGAACAAAACAAAAAAAAAACAAAAATATAAATATGGCAACCAGAAGTGTTAATTTCCTCTCAATGACAGCCATTGTCCATTTCGTTTTTGTTTTGTTTTTTTGTTGTTTTGTTTGTTTGTTTGTTTATGTGCTAGAAGTAAGGAAAATCATTAGAGAATTGAATAACATTTTTTAAACAGAAAGTTGTTAATTAACAGAATATATTTTTCTTTATCTAAATTGCAACCTCTCAATACAAATAAGACCGCAAGAAAATTTGATTAAACATCTTATTTACACATTTGTAAAGTTGAAGTTTGACAGGAAATGTAATAGAAATGAATAGAAATAACAAGTTTTATTTTAAATATTTAAAATACAGTTAAATAATGTTTCGTTTCGTCTTTGCTGGCTATTTGTTCCTTATGAACGGCGAGCGCTTTTAAACATTCTTAAGCCATGTTCTAAACTGTACTGGTAAGTCAGTGTTGGGGTTTACATAGTTCTTCCAATAAGCTCGTCTCTACTATTGTGGGTAGAATGTCGGCCACCTGGCATTTTATGTGGGACTAATTTTTAATATTTCCGTCTTTTATTATTATCCAGATACGTGTGTCCGTCTGAGGAAACTTTTCGTTTGTACGTAAGTATGAGTAGTTTTAGTGGTGTGAAAATTGTGTCTGAGGTCGTGTTTATCTGTTCGTTTATAATGTCACTGTTAGAAGTTTTTGTTTTGTAGATTTCTATGCTTTCAAGAATGTCTAGTCTTTGTCTTTTCTTGCTATAATGTAGTAATATCATACATTCGTCTATATCCCTTGGTGTGTGCCCGTGAGTGTCAAGGTGTAATGCAAAGTTGGAATCGTCTCTTTTCCGCTTGTATGGGGGTATGTGTTCTGTAAACCTTGTTTTTAGTGTTCGTCCAATTTTTTTCCTTCAGGGGCACATTAATACGTCTTAATGGAATCTCACCATTAAGACATGTGTCATCTAGAGGTAAAAGTCCAAGTCCCCTAAAGGCTAGCAGAAGCCAACTGGACAACTTCCATATTAAACTGTTGCTGTTCTGTGTCTGTTTGTTAAGGTTGGTGGTTGCGGTTTCGCAGGCCCTCATAAAATGATTAAGGGCCCATGATCATTTACTTTAGACCAAGAACACAGGGTGAATTATCCGGATCCAGCGAGTATGCTATATCATGTGTTCTGGAAAGTCTCCAACTCTTCAGCAAGGAGTGGAGGTGGCGGCCCTGCTCCGTACTCCCGTAATTGTCACTAGAAATTACCTGTTGTATAGTATTATGCTTCGGCTTCCACGCTACATATCTCTATCCCCCCGGGGGCACATGATAGTTTTTTTGGAACCTACTATTCCATTTAGACTGGTGTCTTGTGGGGTAAAAGGGAGCCCAGGCCCCTCAAAGGCTAGTAGGAGTCACCTGGACAATCCACATATTTCCACGGGAATCAGTTGCCCCAGAGTTCACTATTTGTCTCTTAAGACAATTAGCTGTTCTCTGACTGGTTATTGAGGTTGGCCCCTATATGGGAGTATCGTGGTGGTTGTGATTTCGGGCCCTCGTGAGAGTTTGTGGGTCGGATCATTCAAATTAACACAATGAATGGTTCAGGTTCAGTGAGCATGAATGCTGTCGTGTTCTTGATAAAAAAGAGCTTCATGCGTTCTTGACCAGGAGTTGGAAAGTCTCCAACTCTTTAGCAAGGAGTGAAGGCTGCGGCCTACTTCGGGCTTTCGAAATTGCTACTAGAAGTGACCGGAGGATATACGTATTCGATGGCCTTCTAGGGCGTGGGTGATGTCCAATCAACCAAGTGGTTTGACCACCATCTGATTATGACTATATAGTCGGTGCAGATATAAATCAGATCACGCTACATATCTCCCTCAGTGGTTTGATGCATCATCAGGTTATGGCTCACACGGCTAGGTATTGATGTGAATCTTTACACGGTCTGTTCGTTCAGTTTGTCCTATAGAAGTAAGTTTTCGGGTACAATTAAGTCTGTATACTCCGTTGGAACAAAATTTATCAGCTGCTTCTGCCGATGTCCTGAGAGTGTGCTTTTTTAATGCTGCCAGTAAACCTTCTTTGTGCAAAAGGTTAGTTGATCTATATATTTCTGGTCCTGTGTAAGTAAAAGTGTGTCGTCGTGTTGTATCGATTGTCCTTTTGTCTTCTCTATTTCTGTTTTTAGTGTTGTATTGTTTAAGAAGTTTGTCGATAGTAGTGGGTTTGTAGCCGTTATTTTTAGCTATGGTGTAAATTGTCTCGAGTTCTTTGTTGTACTTATTGGGAGTAAATGGGATTATCTTAAGTCTGTGTATCATATATCTAAATACTGCTAGCTTATCTTGGATAGAGTGGTTTGTGGTGATGTGGATAGCAGTGTCTGTCGTAGTTGATTTTCTATAGATGTCAAATGTAAAACAGTCAGTTCCTCGCGTTACTGTGATGTAAAGATAATGCAGATGCTTGCCTTGTTCTATTTCCACTTGTATGTAAATTATTATGGATTCAAGTGTTCAAGTCTGTTAGAATTTGTTTGGCGCACACTGGGGATTTCGCGGAAAAAAGTCAAATTGTCAACATACTCTTCATGCAATATGCAATGATATTTTGAAATTATAGATTAGACAATCAAATCAACAAGAATTACTCCGATCTGACTGCTAGTTTTTTTTATAGCCGTCTCAAGCTCAGTACTGGTATGTTTTACTGAACCAATTTAATTTAAACCTAAGAATTTCAAAACGAATAGTATTTTCTTATGTGAGCTAACGTTTTTCTTTTTATTTTTTGTTTAAAGTAGGACATTTCAGTATACTAAAGTTGAAAAAATAAACTCTGCAGAGATTTAAGCTTTTTTTGTTTGTTTATTTTTATGAATATATAAAAAAATCCCTTTTTTCTCCAAACATTTGGATCTGCAATTTTAGCTTTACTTTCCCACAGCTGGAAATCACTACTAATACATTGTCTCATATATGTTTTATCATTTTTAATCAATTTCAAGTGCCATCAGGTGCCACCTATTAATTTGTTGTACTCAATTCACCCTACGCTACGCGACTCAATTCTGATAAGGCCCTTTTGTTTAATATAACTCAAGAACCACTTGTCGGATTTTACTTAAACAAATTTAGAAAAATCAAGAATTTTAAGTACTTTCATCTGTTTATATAACGTTTCGCTACATAAGCGACAGTTTCGAAGTTATAAATAAATGTATGAAAAAAAAAATATTTTTTGCCAAAAAAGTTAATTTTTTTTGTTTTAATTCATAAAAAATCCAAAACGTTAAAAAAAGTGTCAAGTCCTATTACTTTCACGTAAAGACGTATAACCTATGAACAAAATGAGACATAACTCATGAAAATCAATGAACGCGTTTCGCTTTTATGCACAATTAAGTAAAGGTATGAATTTAAAAAATTTGTACATTAAAAACTTTGAACTTACAAAAGAAAAATACGAGTATTTAATGCATTGGTTAGAAAATGAAGGGTAAAAAATACTCGTACCATACGAAGAACTCACGAAAGAAAAACTAACAGTTATCTGCAAGGAATTTCTATTATTGAAAGTTCAGGCAGTGTACCTCTGCAAAATCTGTTGAATCATACTGCTTAAAGAATCCTAGAGACCAAGTCAGCAAAGGAAATAAATAAAATTGAAAGCGGAAATCTAATAATGTTCTATAAATGGGGATGTGATGGGGCATCTAGTTAAAGCGAATACCAACAGAGGTTTTCAGATGATCAAATTTTTGACTCTCATTTATATATGACATCAGTTGTACCACTTAAATTATCATGAAGTGATGACATAAAGAACAACAATTAACAGTATTGTAGAACACTACAGTTTGCATACGTTAAAGAGACACCTCAAGTTATACGAGAAGAAAAGAGAAGAGTCGATGAGGAGTTATCTCAACTAAAAGAATTTGAGTTAACAGTAAATAATCGTAATTTTAGAGTAAAATATGAATTATATTTTACAATGATTGATGGCACAACAGCACAATCAGTAACAGAAACACCATCACCATCTTCTTGTTTTATTTGTGGAGCCACAACAACGAAATGAATAAAATCGAAGAAGTTCTAGCTATGCCCGTATATGAACAAGCACTGCAATGTGGCATGTCACCACTTCATGCGCGTATTAAGCTGATGGAGTGTCTTTTGCATGTAGTTTATAATATTGAATTTAAACGTGGGAGAGTCGACTCAAATACTCGTCCGATAAAAGAAGCCCGAAAATGTTTGATAAAGTGTGAACTTAAAGAAAAAATAGGAATACAGGTTGATACTGTTAAGCAAGGCTCTGTTCCGACAAATTCAGCAAATACGTTACGAAAATTCTTTGCTAATCCTGTTTTGATTTCCAAATTAACGGGTCTAGATGAAAACATAATCAAGAGATTTTCAATAATTCTCGAAGCTATAATAATCACCGAGGTAGTAGATCCAAACAATTTTGGTGATTTTTGTTTGGAGACTGCAAACGAGTTTGTTGCACTGTACGAGTGGTACAATATGTCACCTACACTTCACAAAATTCTGATTCATGGAAAAGATATAATTGAAAAGTGTATTTTTCTTGTAGGTCTACTATCCGAAGAGGCTCAGGAATGTCCTAACAAAGACTATAAAAAATATCGCCTTAGACACTCCAGAAAATGCGGTCGAATTGCCACGACCGAAGAAGATATTACGCACTGAATGATGGAAACATTAGATCCCATGATTACACATTTGACGCCTTCATTTAGTCAGAAAAAACATAGTGTTACATGCGACGAAGTTAAGGCTCTTTTAAAATAATAAACTAAAAATAGATTTAAAATAAATAATAATTTTTGTAGGTAATTATTAAGCACTTGGTCATTATTTAATAATTAACTACTAAAAATATTAAAAAGGTCAAATAACTATAATTATTATATAAATAATAATTTAAAAATTAAAAAAATCATTTAAATTTTTTGTTAGTTATGACTTTTTACATTGCAGGTAACGATCGAAATTTCTCTTTCTTTATTTTGATTACTTTTGTGTATTACTGTATAAATAAAACTAAATTTGTGATGAAATCACTATATTTTTTGAAAAATATAATTTTCCTCACCTCCATACAAAAATCCCCAGTATGCGGCGTTGTGTTTTGCGAGATTACACATGATGTCATCTACGTATCTATAATAATGATTAATTCTGTGTTTTTTCTTCAGTGTCTTTGTATGTAGTGATTCGAGATGTTGCATGAAAATTTCCATGAACAAATAGGTTTTCCCATGCCGAGTCCGTAAGGTAATTCGTAAAAGTGGTAATTAAATCTAAAGTAGTTCTGTTTCATTATCGTCCTTGCAATATCTATAAAATTGCTGAGGTATTGGTTGTCGTATAAATTGTTTAGTGTATGAAACCTTAGGATAAAACTAAGGTTTCTTTTATTGGTATTAATGTATAAAGATCCTTGATGTCAAAGAAAACCAGTCGCGTGGTTTCTGTTATCTTGATGTCTTTAAGTTTTTCGACAAGGTCTTCTGGATTACGTACCGTATATGTATTTTGTGAATTTATCTTTATCTTTAAGCAGGGCGTTGAGGTGTTTAGCTAGGTGATATGCTGTTGCAGGTCTGCAGTTTACAATGAGTCTCATTGGTATGTTTTCGTTGTGCATTTTCGGTTGTGCTTTTAGTGCTGGTGGTTCTGAGTTCATGTTCATGTATTTTTATACTTTTTCGTCAGTAAAGGTTTTGCAGTGTTTTAATGGGCTGCGTATTTCCTTTTAGAAAGAGTCAGTTGTGTTCTTTTTAAATTTAGTGCAGTGGGTCTGTAGTATAAATTTTTATGTTTTCTCTATAAAATTCTTTTTGTACATAACTAAGTCTTTGTTTACTTTGCCCGCTTTAGTAATTAGTAGGTCATTATTCTATAACTTTGCCTTTATTTGTCTAGTGGTTTTTTGTTTCATTGTGTTCTTTTATCGTTTTTTCGAGTACGTCAACTACTTTATGTCTCACGTGTTCTTCTCGTTCAGTTGGTCATTGAGCAATAGTTGCTTCAGCATCCACAATTTGTGTTTTAATTGCTCTTTGTATCTTGTCAAAAGATAAATTATGTTTCAGTCCTTTCGCCATTACTTTTGTCTTGTTGTTAGTGAATCGTATGTCTATTAGGTTACTTTTGCTTAAGTTTAAAATATGTTTTAATACCACATATGTGCGTATTTCTAGGATTTTGCTACTTCGAATTTGAAATAGCAAAGGATTTAAATTTTGGTTAAATGTTCTTTTTAGATTTTTGTGCTTTAATTTCCTAAAGTTAAAATTTTTGATAGTTTTGATTTTTAATTTCTAAATAACAAAACATTTACAGATGGAAAAACAGACGCCCAGTTTTATATTTTAAAATTATTTCAAGAAAAACATTAAATATAATTAAAATCGTTTGTTTAATTTTCATTAAAGAACTTTCTGATTAAGCTTGCGTTATCTACGTTAGTTTGCTTTTTATTATTTATTTTTCATTATCTGAACACGTGCATTCCATTTGTATTGGCTGCCTTCGTTTGTAAAAGAAAATCAATAATCCGCATAGAAATTACAAAAGCAACAATCATTCAAGTGCATTTCATTTTCAAAAGAAACATTTTTAATGTCTCTTCTACTTGTCCTTTTCGCACCTTTTCATACTTTTGTTGAAAATTGTTGTTTTTATTTTCAGTGTCAAGTATCATCGATTTGTATCCGTTCTGATTATTATCGCTCTTGCTGTTGCTGCAGTTATTGTTTGTTTTTGCTGCTATTCATCTTGCTGGTTGTTGCAGTGGCTGTTTTTTTTTGTTGCTGCTTTAAGTCAGAATTCATTAACATGTTGTTTGACATATACTTGCACCTATAAGCATTGAAAAATATTCATTAGGGTCACACCTTTTGTAGTAAAAAATAAAACTAAATAAACAAATTGTTATTATACCCAGTTGATTGAAGTGTTTAAAGTATAGACTTGTTTTTATTTGGGTACGGTTTTCCGTCGACCCTCGTCAAATTTGGTTTGTGAACAAATCGGTTGTTCACAACCGTACGGAAAGAACACTGAAGATGGCAAACAGCCGAAACCGGTTTGTTCACAAACCAAATTTGACGAGGGTCGACGCAAAACCGTACCCAAATAAAAGTAATTTTAACCCCGTCGGAAAATCCAAGCACATATCGTATAGACTTGTATTTTTTTTTAATAAAATGCTTGTCCTTCTAAGTTCTTAGACGGTGATTTGATTCAATTGTATACTTTCTCCTGTTTGTATATATTCTTAGTGAGGCGACACACGTAGTTTTTAACAATATGCTTCCTGCTAGTTGCAGGACAACAACTGCTTGGCAATTACTCATTGTAGGATCTACTTAAAATCGGAGGACTTTAGCCCCTAAGTAATCGGCAATTCGATGATGAGGTAATTGATTTTTCTTTGTAAAAGTTTCGAAAGTGGTCACTATATAATTAACTCTCATTAGACTAATATTTGTACTGCTCTTTTTGGCTGCAGCCCCATTCGTTCACGAAATTGAAATATGCTGCTCTGATTTAATTTAACCGTGATTTGTCTAATTGTTTTCTTTTTTGTAAAAAGAGAAGTAGCACTTCAGGCAACAATGCCTATTTAGTCAAGTGCCGTGCTACATTCTTTAGGAAAGGGATAGAGAATAGATGAAACAGTTGGTAAAAGAAGAAGGATAGTCCGAAATTAACTGCCGTATATAAGACAGCACAGCGACCAGTGACTATGCCTTCATCGCTAAGCAGCCCCACCGACAGTCAATTTTTATTTTTGTAGTGAAAAAAACCAAGGTCTTCGTTGGGAATCGAACCCACAACCTCAATATTTACAAGCTAGTACACTACCTACTAGCCTACAGGGGCACCTAGGAATTGTGTAATGAAGCCTTGTTCGTATTTTTCCAGCTTGTGTGTTGGGAGTCGAACCCACAACCCCCATATTTACAAGCTAGTATACTACCTACTAGCCTACAGGGGTACCTAGGAATTGTGTAATGAAGCCTTGTCCGTATTTTTCCAGCTTGTGTGTTGGGTGGCTTCCTAGTAAGAAAGATGTCTAATAAATGCCCCACTAATAGAGTATACCTGGTGTCTAGCTGCGTGTTAATTTAAAAATGTATTAAATTTGGAAGCAACTATTTATCATCGATACTTGCTTTATGGAGCCAATTGATGAGGTGAAAACGTTTAAAAAGAAAGTTCTTAAAATGTCTATTAGAGGTGAAATGTTTTATAGTAACGGCATGATTACCTAACCTGTAATGTCACAAAGTCTTGAAGACAGAACTGAGGCTACCCAAAAATGAGCAGGAAGCAGACCAAAGATCTAATAAGATATAGGACACATATAGATGACAAAATTGGATGACGATCTTAATCAAGAGGAAATGGAATCGATGGAAAAAATTTTACAAAAATTCAAGGATGTATTTTATTTTCCTGAAGACCAGCTGACATATACATGAGGTACCAACAATACCTCAAACCAGCCTGATAAATAGGAGACAGTACCATCTTCCTGAAGCGCACAAATATAAATTAATAAGCAAGGGCAGAAACTGCTTTACCAAGGCATTATTCAAGACAGCAACTAACCCTAGAACTCACCAATAATCCTAGTTTCGAAGAAGTCGGATGGTGGTGCAGAAAATAAGTGGAGGCTAGACAGCTAAACGAACAACAATAAAGACTGTTTTTCCAATCTCAGAGATAGACGAAATTCTTGATTAGCTAGGATGCAATAGATATTTCTCAACCTTGGATCTAGCAAGTGGATATCACCTAGTCCTGGTAGATAAACGTGACCGAGAAAAAACAGCATGCACGTACGAGGCTCGGACATTATAAATTCGCAATGATGTCTTTCGGTTTAACAGGAGCTCCGGCAACTTTTCAACGCAACATAAACCACATATTACCTGATTTACGGGGAATGGAATGTTTCGTGTATCTTGACGATATCATTATATATGCACGAAATCTAGAAGACCACGAAGAAAAACTAGAAAAAGTTCTTAGCGCAATCAGAGCGTGTAATGTAAAGCTGAACACCAAAAAATGTCATTTCCTGAAAAGAGAAATTGTCTATTTTGGGCACAAATGCTCGGAACACGGAGTTGAGTTAGATCCATCAAGGGTGGACAGTATAAGAAAGATGAGAGCACTTACAAACATTAAAGAACTAAAGGCATTTTTGGGTTTTGTGAGCTATTATAGGAAATTTATTTATAATGCAGGGGAACATATGCTACCACTTACAAAGACATAAATGGACTCACGAATGTCAACGAATAATGGAAAAATTAGAAATAACAAGGCTAAGCTAACATTTGAAAATTCTTAAAATAGGTTCAGCTATCTGCTGCTTGCAATTTATTTAAAATAAATTTTTATTGCGCTTAACTAAATCAGTGTGCCAACTTTTGTTGGAGCCATGCTAATGCAAGCAAATAAATTTGTACTTTAAAAAAAAATATTATTTTTCTTTTTGTTGCAAAACTTTGTCGTAGCTATTTACGGTATAAAAAATATTTTTATTATTTTTTTTGCAGCTTCAAGGATTTTTTATTTTGCTCTCCTACAGTCAAAGATTTTAGTCTGGCATGATGACGCGCTTGTGTTTGTAAGAGTCGAGCTAAGTAAATATGTTTTTATACAACTTAACAAGAGCAAGGAAAAGGTTGTCTTTTATCTCAATCATAAAGCTACTGACGTCTGTTTTATTTCTGTCACTGTTTCTGTTTCTGTCTCTTTCTCTGTTTCAGTTTAAGTCTCTGGTTTTGATTATATTTGTCAATGTCATTTTAATTAAATTTACATATTATGCGGTTCGGTTATCTCTGTTCTATTCTGCTGGCTATGCCTTGTTTGGGCGCCATAATTATTTACAAGCGTTTAAAAAAATTTATATAAATATTTATTTTTTAATTTATTTGTTTTTCAATTTTTTAAATTTAAATTTTTATATATTTTGGGCATTTTTAGTGTGCATGAAAAGTTTAACTTTCCCTTCAAATAAATAAGAGAATAAATTATCTTTAAATGATTTTAATAACAAATAATATTCATTGTTAATGACATTATTTGAAATCAACTGTACGTACTAATTAAGGACAGATTAGGCTTTAATATAAAAAAAAAAAAAAATTAAATTCGTTAAAAAAAAAACTTATTAAAATCATTTCGGAGAGCGTTTTTGAAATTAAAACTACAATTATGGTATAATAAGATTAAAGTGGTTTTGCGTGGGTTCTTATCGCCTTTGCATGTGTAAATATCACTTTTTTTCTCTTTATATTTATTTTACTTTTTATTTTAATTTATTACTTCACAAAAATTTCAAAAAATCCATAAATATAATTATTAAGCAAACAAAAAGTGAAAGATATTCAAAATTTTATCGGCAAGCACATAATCTACAGATTTAAAAACTGCTTTTCATAGACGATTTTCAAGCACCTTAAAAAATATTTCATTCAAATTTTTCAACAAAACGTTTGTTTTTCAATTGTGGCAACACCAACAACATGATCGTTTTGACATTTAGTTTTTTGTCGTATTCGTAGTCGATGCATTGGCAATTGTTGCCAGGAAATCAATATCGCACGAATAGCACATTAAAAAATTAAAATCCACTGTGAAAATGGTGGCTCTGTTAAAGGTACGTTTCATAAAATTCGTGATATATTTGGCCAACATAATCGTCCTTCTGAGACCGCTATTAAGAATTTGGTCATTGAATTTGAGTTCACAGGCTGGATACAAAACATGCGAACACCAACTCGTTTTCAACTGGGTCGTTCAAATGAAAACATCGCAGCCGTGAGCGACAGTGTTGAAGCAGATCCAAATTTGTCAATTCCTCGACGTTTTGTGTAAGGATTTGACTTTAAAGCCTTACAAGGTTCAGTTGGTGCAGGAATTGAAGCCGACCGAGCATTCACATCGCCGTACATTCGCTCAATTCATTCAGGAACATCCGGTTGGTTTTTCTAAAAAAATTATTTTTTTAGACGAATCCCATTTTCACTTCTCAGGATATGCCAACAAGCGAAATTCCCGCATTTGGGCTTCTGAAAATCCTAGAACGATTATTGAAAAGCATTTGCGTGCACAATGTGTGCTATGTGGTCTTAAGACGTGATCGGGTGGTGTTTTTTCGAAGATAAGGCTGGAAATGCGGTAACGCTATGGCGAGATTTTAGCAACTCTATTTTGGCCTATTATTGACGACGTCACTGACATGAGGTTTCAGCAGGCTAGTGCCCCATGTTACACAACCAATGAAACGATCAATTTATTGCAAACCAAATTTGCCAAACGCATAATTTTCCGAAATTAGTATTTAACTGACCAGCCAGATCGTGTGATTTAACATCACTGGATTATTTTTTGTGGGGTTATGTTAAGGTCAAAGATCCGTGATTTGATTGACGAAATAGGATCGCCATTTTGACAAAAAGTGAGCAAAAACTTTGATGAAACGACCTGGCAACTTTTTCTATTCGTTGCTTTTATGTTTACGTTTTTATGTCCTTTTTTTGAAGTAGCACTTCAGGCAACAATGCCTTTTTAGTCAAGAACCGTGCTGCATTCTTTAGGAAAGGGATAGAGAAGAGAAATTAGAAGCATAGTTATGGAAATTAACTGTCGTATAAGACATTACCGTCTGCTCAGTGATGAAGGCATGGTCGCTTTACCGACAGTCAATGCAGCCAAGGTCTGCGTTGGGAATCGAACCCACAACCTCCACACTGATAAGCTAGTACACTATTACACCTGCTAACCTACAGCGGCACCTATGTTTTTATGTCCTTGTGAATATGAACCACTGAAAAGATCATCAACTGGGAAAAATTTATGGTTTTTTTTTGAGGTGGTCTCTGATGGCATTCTGGTGCGATAGCTTTGTTATTCCTTGGGTTCACAAAATATATAAACTTTGCCTTTCTCTTAACTAAGTTTTGATCAGTGGAATGAAAGTAACAATGGCTCTCGCTGTTAAAGATAAAAATAATGAAAATGCAAAAGACTTTCCTACCATAAGCCTTTTATCTTTTATCCTCAAGACTCTTAAAAGACTCATAGACCTAAAAAAAACCAAGGACTGACAGATTCTAGAAAGATGTCTCGCTAATAATAGATTTCTTACACGCTTTTTCTCCTGCTTTTTGGTGTTGAGGATTACATCAAATATTCGATATTGATAATGTTAGGAGGAAATAATACCAATTCAAAGTTCGGTATTATCGAAAAGTCCGCCTGAATGCACCGTAAAGTGGGTAAGGTAAACCCGCTACTATAACATCTCGTTATTAACTCGATACGTTTTTATTTGGACAGCAGTTGGGCTGACACTGGCTATAGCTTACTCAGAAATGTTCTTAATGGTATCGGGGATATTCATTAATCTGATAAGTGATATAATGCCAAGGACGTTGGACATGCTTAGCAACTGGATAAATGACTGTGGATTAGGAATAGTTTACCAAATGCATAGGGTTCGAAAATCTGCTTGTGCTGGTATTTCGGGGAGTTTACGTAAAATTGGAAAGTTGAGGCAGTCAGAATTTCTTTTGAATCAGGTAACTCTTGATCTCTTAGTGAGATCAAACATTATGTCTTCATTTAATGCGATAGTGAAAGATTACGGCATCCAGACCTGATGGTCAAATTGATGTTACTTTAGTTTGGTTACCAGCACATAGTAAAATTTTCGGAATGCACAAAAGGATTTACTGGGCAACGCTGTCTTTGCCGTGGGTGCTTATACTGCTGTATCGATCATCATAATGCTTGGCACTATTAGATTTAGTATTTTTGGGCATTACCTGAAGAAAGCTGAAGAAAGATGGCGCAACCCGAAATAATTGTAAGGTGACAAGAAAAATGTAGATGTATTGTAATTACACACGTTGCGTTCAATTTCATGTAAAAAAGACCACAAAAAGTTACTCGAAAATAGGCTCGGCCAAAGCTGCCAGGTACTAAATACACATAAAACTGTGCATCACCTTCTGTGTGAATACTCAGTATTCCAAATTTGTTAGAACGATTATGACAGATAGATGGCCCCCCTGGGGGCACATTTATGGTCTTTATAGAACGCTCGACTATCTAGACCTGTGCAACTGGGGGTATAAGGGAGCCCAGTCCCCTGAAGGCAGCAGGGGTCAACTGGAAACTCCACGTTACTTCCACGGGAATCAGTAGCCCGCAGAGTTTCCGCTATTTGTCGCTTTAGGCATTTAGCCTAAAGCTAAATGAGGTTGGCCCTTCGGGGGTATCGTGGTGGTTGGGGTTTTGCGGCCCCAGCATGAATTGATTTATGGTGGCCAGGATCATCTCGCCTTTAATCACACCTACTGGTGAATGATCCTAGATCCATTGAGCATGCTAGACATGTGTTCTGAACAGGAGTTGGATAGTGTTCAGCTCTTCAGCAAGAAGTGGTGGTTTGCAGCCCTGCTCTGGAATCATCAAAGTTGCAACTAGGAAAGACCTGTTGCTAGAATTAGTCTTCGGCTTCTAAGGCCGTGAATGACGTTGCTTTTCATTTCCAATGGTATGACCACCATCTGATTAAGGCTCACTGCCAGGTACAGATGTAAATCTTATCACGTAATAATAGATGGATGGATTTTATTAGATAGCTTGCATACAACCACACCAACCAACAAGGTAATATACGATTAGTAGTTTGGAGAAAAATGTCCATGAAAAATTCTCATCTATCGATTAACTTAAGAAGGCATGAAGAGATAGGCCATGATCCAATTTCTTGAAGTTCCGCCAAGCTTGTTATGAATTTTATAATAATTGTTATAAATATAATAATTAAGTAATAAAGTAAACGAAACAACTAGGTATGGTGTTTACTAACTGCGTAGTTTTCTAAGAAAACTTAGACACGCAAGACAACAGCAAGTTTCTAGTTGCAAACTTCGTAGAAATCTTATACACCCAAGACAACAACAGCTATCTTAAACTAAATTCCATGAAGAAACAGTAGCAAAACAAAAATATACACGGACCAATAAGCGCCTATACCTTACAAAGGAAATAGAAAATTCTTCATTTTTTTAGACGTCTAGCGGGCAAATATAAAAGGCAGCATCTGAGTGGTTAGTTAGTTAGTTAGTTAGTTAAAATATAAACCTCGTAAACTAAAGACTTGCATTTTTGGTAAATTGTGCTGTAATGCCAACGTACAAATTTTACATTATGTGTAGTTAAAGTAAATAAAATTGTAATTAATTTCAAAACTCTAAAATCTAGTGATATTTATTTTCCAATAAAGAACTCAGAACGTTTATAAAAGGTATAAACGTAGCAATCTGTTCAAATAGATTAACAAAGCATGAAACCTTCCATAAAGCATATTATTATTATTATTTATAAATGTGCGAAAAAATTTTAAAAGGTTTGGGATAAAATCAATAATAAACTTAATTTCTTAAATAATAAATATTTATTCATTTAAATTAATTCTCATTGTACCACACGAACCACTCATTTCCAAACAAGAAGTTTGTTTTTATTATTAATCATTTAGTGTTTATAATTAATATTCTTTAATACTTACACTGCCATAAAGGAAACGTAACGTTAAGGTTCCGCTTAAAGTCATTAACCTTTTAGCAACTCATCGTTATTAATATTCTTTCGATAAAAGAAAAAACTTTGTTGGACTTTAACGTAAAAGTTTGTAAACTTTTTTTGTTTTTCTACCATTCTTAAGAGCCAAGTTAAATGTGAAGTGTTAAAAGAAAATAACAAAAGAAAAAGTCAAAAAGTACTAGCAGGCTGAATAGCTGGCTGCCTGGCCATTTGGCTGTTTGGCTTTTCGGCTGTAAGTGTAAGCAAGTTGGCAAGTGCACCGTTCGGTGTTAAGTTTAACGCATTTCATAATATTTTAAATTGCAAATAATTTATTCATACAACCACAAAAAAAAAAAACACATTGATGTACATTATAACAATATGCCGATAAATTATATGTATAAAATCTTCGTGTGGGTTGTAGGAATACTAACAACCTAATGGAAGATTGGAGGGTTGTATGGATGGATGGATGGATGCATGGAAGCAAAAGCTTTAAAGTATAAATATTAATGCTTGCATATTCTCGTTATAATAAACTCGTCTCTCTATGTATAATAACATACGATTAATCATGTATTTATGATGGCTGTAAAAATGTAAACTCACACAATACAACTTTATCATCACGTAGTGTTGAATTAAGAAGAAAAATCGTATTTTTATAAATTTATAAAAATCATTTTATTTCTAATATTTGTTTTAGCCAGCATTTCTCAAAGTCTGTAAAATTATTACCACCGTCAGTTAGCTATGCTTTTGAAAACCCAGTTATAAATAGTGGTTTAATTTGAGGTTAGAAAGTAAACTGTCTGTTACATAACAAAATGTCAAAAATTGCGCTGTCTTCCTTTGACATTTATTTAGTAAAAAGTTGGGACATTTTTAAGCATGGTACGTTGCATTCTTGTGGTAAAAACTTTAATTGCGAAAATTTATTTATTTTTCAAATGATGAAAATTGAATTGTATCACTTCGCAAAATTCGACTAATTTTTTCTCGTTATCAGGCTCCTTCTGAGAACGTTTAATAGCTAAATTCGAAGCTCACGGTTGAGAATGAGTAGCAATAATTGGGTACAAGCGACACTTTGTGCAACATTTAGCATAAACATCTTCATCTTCACGCATATTAGGTTCAACTCGTTCAAGAATTAAAGCTGACCGAGCATTGTTTGCGTAGAAGGTTTGCATTTTTGTGTTTTTTTTGGTCTGGTTTAGCTGTTTTGTTTTCTACTGTTGACTTCTTTAGTAGAATTTCTCATAAGCTAGTTGTTGCTGTTCTCTGTTGTTTGCTGCTTTAGTAGAATTTCTCACAAGCATGTTGTTGTTGTCTTGTGTGTACAAAATTTCTTCGAAAACTACACAGTTTTTAAAACGTACAGTGGGTCCTTTACTTTTCTTTTACTATTATTTTCTTTTAAAACTTATTAAATCATCTTCTTGACAATATTATAGTCAAGTTCTTAATGAAAACTTGACATTCTCTGGGAGTACGGAGCCACATTGGACCATTATGATTCAAATTTCTTATTTTTGAACTGAGAAAAAAAATTGTTTTATTTAATAAATTTTTTCTATTTCATTTCGAGTTATTTCTTAGCTTTGAGAAGATGTCTTCTTTATTTTTGTTTCTTAATGAATTTTATGAATGTTGTGGCCCACGTTGGACTGACTTCATTAAGAATGGAATAAATTAACGAAAAATCTTAAAAGCCATATCTGTTAGCTGAAGAGTCTATTCCCAATTGTAAGTTAAAAATATTTATAAACTTTTCTAAAGATTTACCTTAAATCTTGTCAAATCCATATTTGATTATCTTCGGTATTTTACCGATTTATTTGCTTCTTCTTGCATATTACAGAAATGCCAATTTAATTAATAAAAAAAGAAAATAAATAATGAAGAAATTGGATTTGATTTTGTTTAAAATAAAAATATTCTTATGATTGTTTGGGTCAGACCACAAATCTCTCTCTCTCTCTCTCTCTATGAGAAACGATTTCTTTAAGTGGAGCCGTAATTAAATTCTATAATATTCTTGTTTATCATGTGTTATTTCAACAAAAAACACTTTCGACCCCAGATTGACTCGAGAAAATTATGTGGCTGCAATGGCTGTATTTTTTAGAGAATTTTATTTTTGCAACTTCATCTCTATGTTGGCTCTAATCAAATCATCTGTGGTGATGTAAGAAGCTTGAAAACATTGCAGGATTTTGAACACTATATGATACAGACTGGATATTGCAAAGGTATACATCCAGAACATTATTAAGGGTATTTATTAAAATGTGTTTCAGTATTTGGTGAAGGTTTCCAGTTCAGCCAGCACTCTTCATTTTGACTTTATCCAACGACAGCTCCACCTTTTTTGACTATCTAGTTCTTAAATAACACTTCTTGGTAGCAGCTATGAGTTGTTTTTTTTTTGTTTTTGTGTTTTGCAAAAAAGCCTGACTACTAACAGTTGGGCTAGTCGAATTTGCAGTATAACTTCAAATGGAATCAACATGTAGGTATAGTTTTAAAAACAGAGGCCAAGGGGACACATTTTCTAAAAACAACAAAAGTCTGCTTATTGCGGCTTAATATTTTTTAAGACAACCTTTATTATCACTCATCGGAAAACACATTCTATTAACATTTGAAGAATCTCTTCGATATGTTATGAACGATGTGTAACATTTGGCTGTGTTGTGTGGAGACAGCTTCTATATTTCAAATAATTCTCAATTAAAAAATTTTAAAGAAAATTTCACTTATGTTCTCCTTTCTGACGTAAGTCTTTCCTCTTATAAAGGGTTTTGCAACAAGAAGTTTGTTTCCTAAAACAAAAAATTTAGATTAAGATGATTCTAATTTTTATTGTATTACGGAGAGAAAAGTTCGACAATTATGAATGAAAAATAATGTCTGGCAAATGTCCATTACGATCACGATGGCAGATATCGATTCTTTTATCAAAGTTTTTAATCACCTTTTGGCAAAATGGCGCTCCTATTTCGTTTTAAGGCTGAAATCGATTCGATTGGCTCCGTCTAGACGACTGTCTCCTTAACATAGCCCCACAAAAAATAGTTCAATGGTGTTAACTGGTGATTTAACTGGACACTTAACTGCTGATTGTCGTGACATTATGCGGTTGGGAAATTTGGTTTTGCAATAAATTGATCGTCTCATTGGCTCCCCTCGGGGGCACATATCTATGGTCTTTGGAGAAAGCAACAACTTAGACCTGTGCAACTGGGGAAAAAAGGGAGCCCAGTCCCCTGAAGTCAGCAGGGGTACAGCTGGAAACTCCACTTTATTTCCACGGGAATCAGTGACCCGCAGAGTTCCGTTATTTTTCTCTTTAGACACTTAACTGTTCTCTGGCTGATTATTGAGGTTGGCCCTTTATGGGAGTATCGTGGTGGTTGTGGTTTCGCGGACCCATATTAGTTTATGATTCTATGGTGGCCAGGATCATTTCGCCGTTAATGACACGCTAGGTGAATGATCCAGTCCAGTGAGCATGCTACCCATGTGTTCTGGACAGGAGTTGGAAAGTCTCCAACTCTTAAGCAAGGGGTGATGATTTGCAGTGATGATTTGCAGTCCTGCTCTGGAATCATCGAAGTTGCAATTAGAAAGTTCTGTTGCATAAAATTATAGCTTCGGCTTTCTAGGACGAGCATGAAGTTCCAAATTATGCAGTGGATTGATCTACCATCTGATTGAGGCTTCATGGCCAGGCGCGGATGTAAATCTAATCACACACACGTCTCATTGGCTGTGGGACATGTAGCACCATCCTGTTGAAACCACATTTCAGTGATACTCACATCATCAATAACGGGGTAAAATTGGGTTGTTATTATCTCGCGATAGAATGATCCATTGACCGTTATCGCATTTCCAGCTTCATCCTCGAAGAAACGGCCTAATCACGCCTCCAGACCACACCACCATACAGTGACATGTTGAGCATGTAAAGGCTTTTCAATAATTGTTCTAGGATATTCAGAAGCCCAAATGTGCCAGCTTTGCTTGTTGACATACCCTGACACGTGAAAATGGGCTTTTTCTGA
Source organism: Trichopoda pennipes (assembly GCA_030448955.1). NCBI lineage: Eukaryota > Metazoa > Arthropoda > Insecta > Diptera > Tachinidae > Trichopoda > Trichopoda pennipes. The sequence continues at coordinate 19,278,035 of JASKUP010000072.1, forward strand.
AAAAATGATTTTATTTAGAAAAACCGGCCGGTTGTTGCTGGATGAATTAAGCGAATCTATAGCGATGTGAATGATCGGTTGGCTTCAATTCCTGCACCAGTTGAACCTTGTAAGGCATCAAAATGCGCCATGTGGTGGTTGACTTTTAAAACCCCAATTGTTGAGAACGTCGAGGAATTGGCAAATTTGGATCTGCTTCAAAACTGTGACTCGCGATTGCAATGTTTTCAGCTGAACCACCCGGTTGAATACGGGTTGGTGTTCATGTATTTTGTGTCGACTCTATCGACTAAGGATGATTGTGTCTTCCGAAAATATCACGAATTGTACGAAAGGTAATTTTGATAGAACCACCATTGTTTCATAGTGGATTTTAATTTTTTAAGGGGATTTTCGTGCGTAATTGAATTCATTGTAACAGTTGCCAATGCATCTACTACGAATGCGTTAAAAAACTAAATGTCAAAACTATCAAGTTGTTGGTGTTGCCACAATTGAAAAACAAACTTCTTGTTGAAACACCTGATGGGATTGTAAGAAAGAGAACAGTTTTTCAATTATGAAATGATTTTTGTTCTCTTATTGTTCTTGGAAATTCTAATTGAAAATTAAATTATTATTTCACCATTCGCAAATACTAAATAACAGAAAACATTTTTCCAAGTGACTGAACTTTTATTTGTTTTCCGTTTTTATTAACTAAACAAACTAAACTAAACAAACAAATAAACAAGCAAATAAACAAACAAAGAAACCTTCTTGTTTTTCTTCATTGTACATGTGTGTGATAAAGAAAGAGTGAGAAGGGTATAGAAAAACAGAGTGAGAGCCACTTTGTTCAATGTTATTAATTAATAAACTTTAATAATTTGTTCCCTTCATTGTTCTTGTCGTGTTTTCATTTTATTAATTGTTTAATTTTTAATTGCTTCTTTATTTATTTTTATAGAAAGAGAGAGAGAGAGAGAGTTTTTGTTATTGTTGTTGAATTTATTCTGGTTATTGACCAGTTCTAATTGAATAAACAACCATTTAGCTGTGCAGTCAAAACAGAAGTACAAACAGGAAATAAGTTAAATGACCATTACAAATTTTAATGAAAATCAAACCACAATTACCACCCCTCCAAAGACTGTTTGTTGGTTCATTTCAATATTCGTCATTGTTCTGTCAGCAGTTTTTCATCTTTTATTTCTTGTAGCAGTGGCATTTAATGCCTAAATGAAATTCTAAGGGTTGGGGGATGTTCTACAGTTCCACCTTTTTGTTTTATTTCATATTTTTCTTTTTACTTTTAAATTAGCAGACATTAATTAAATTATGCAGTCATTCGTTCTGTCGTTCGTTCAATCATTTATTATTAATCAATGACTTTTCTGTTGAAGCAATAGAATATTTTTTTTTTGTGTTTAAAAATGTCTTCATAATGAATGATGGGATTTAAGGACTGCTGGGAATAGAAGTTGTACAGAATAGAATTATGAGAAAAGCAAATTAAAAATATTATTTTTATGATGTCTGTATAGAAACAAGGGCTTGAAATTGAACTTGTTTGTTCGATTATTTTAAGTAGACTTTTGTGTTCAGTCTCATAATAAGAGAACACATATATTTTTCAAAATAAATACAAAAAATCACAAATAAATCATTTAAGCACTGGGGAGGGAGTGTATCGATATAAAGGTGTGTATAACAAACGTTTTTTTAAAAAGAGTCGTAGGCAATCAATTTTCCCCAGCCTTAAGTGTGGACATACATATCTTTGAATATTTTCATACGAGGGCTGCTATTTATATTTGTGGCCTAAGGATGAAAGCACAAGCATTTAAAGACAAAATCTATTTTATTGTTTTTCAAAATATTCTCCATGAAGATTTATACACTTTTGCATGCGTTGGAACCAATTTTCAAAGCACTTTTTCCACTCCGATTTAGGTACTTTTAAAACATGGGTTTTGAATGCAGAAACTGCTTCTTCAGGTGTAGGCAACCGTTGTCCACGTAGTTTTTTCTTGATGTTCGAAAACAAAAAGAAGTCATTAGGTACCAAGTCAGGGCTGTATGTATGGTGGATGACCCATCAATTCAATGTTTTGCCCTGTCAAAAACTTCATTGTTTCAGCCGATCGGTGACAGCTCGCATTGTCGTGATGCAAAATGGCATCACTTTAACTTTTCCCGAAGTCTCTCAAAGATTTCTTGCAAATAATAGTGGTGAACCATGCCGAATTAACTATCTTACGTTGCTCTAATGGCACAGTCGCCACATCACCGGTAATGCCGAAGAAACAGGCAACCATTTGCTTTGATGTGCTTCTTCCACGAACAACTTTGGTGGGATTTCGCTCGTCTTGAAAGACCCATACGGTAGATACGGTGTTTTGTTTCAGGATAATATGAGTATATCCATGATTCGTCACCTGTGCAGATATTATAAACTGCTTTTGATGCACCTTGAGCGAATTTCTGCAACATTTTCTTGCACCAATCAACACGAGCATCCTTTTGTGCGTTTGTCAGGTTATGCGGTGTCTAACGTGAACAAACATTTTTCACATGTAAATTTTCATGCAAGATCTTATTGATGCTTGTCATACTAATCCCTACAGATGCCTCAATCTCGCGATATGTTAGATGACCATCATGCTTTATCAGCTCATGCACAGCTGCGATGTTTTCTGGCACAACAACCGTTGTTGGACGACCTTCACGGGATTTGTCCTGGAGTGATTGTCGGCCACGATTGAATTCGTTATACCAGTTTTTAATGGTGCTGTAAGAAGGTGCTTCATATAAGGAATTAAGTTCATCTGTGTCGTGTCAGCCCACTTCGAAAGTTATGAAAAATTATTGCACGAAAATGTTCACGAGATAATTCCATTTTCACCTAAGATCACTTTTTCAACCTGCTATCACTAACACTAACAACAATAAAATGACAAAATGTTTTGGTTGAGGTTATGTTTAACAATGTGAAGGTTGCACTGAAAACATTAGCTAGTGCCTAGCAACAGTCAGTGTTACCAGGCCAGAAATATAAATAGCAGCCCTCGTATTGTCTTGTTTAAAATTGTTAGCTGCAATATGACTAAATTAAATAGAATGTTGTTAAGTTGATAGACCAGGGTTGTTTTTTTTCTTGTCTTTGTTGTGTTGTCCTACTGACCAGTATAGCCGGTCGATTAGTGAAGTAAGATTGAAAACATTTTCATATCTTTTTCTCCTACGTTTCGCCGGTATTTCCCGGTATTTTCATTTGGAAAGTATGAGGATAAGACAAAAAGGTAACAAAACAATGAACACTAAGGAGGACATGGACAAAATTAGCAACAATTACAATTTAATTCTATAGTGCTAAGAATAAATATAAATTTAAATACTCCCTGAAGAAGCCGGGAAATACCGGGGAAACGTAGGAGAAAAAAGATATGAAAATGTTTTCAATCTTACTTCACAAATCGGCCAAGTCAGTAAATAGAATGTTACTATTCAATTATAAAATTATGCTTGTGAGGAGTAGCGCCAAGGGCATTTCTGAAAGCCATTTAAAACATTCACTGAAAATCAAGAAAACTCAAAGTCCATAATAAGCGAAAAAGCTTACATCCTAGTATTAACATATCAGAAATTCAGGTTCAGCACCACAAAACGAAAGTTTTATTTTGCATTGAACTGCAATTCGCGGTAAAGAGTTCTTCTATCATATTTTTACGTTTATTCCTTTAAAAAACGTTTTGTTGTATTGAGTTCTTTTATTGCAAAATAATAATACAAAATGACATTATGTATGACATTACTACATCTCAGCAGAAAAGGACGAAGACTAGACATTCTTGAAAATATGGAAATCTACAAAACAAGAACTTTTAACAGTGACATTATAAGCGAACTGGTAAACACGAATTCAGACATGATTTTTACACTACTAAAACTACTCATACACTCTAACAAATGAAAAACAACCTCAGATGTACACACTTGCAAAGCTAATAAGAAAAAACAAAAAATATTAAATAAAATGACAGGTAATAAGCAATTTACCTCTAAAAATAGATACCACCCTAATGAGAAACTACCCAAACCCAACACTATTTATACTAAACCACCTAATACTAACTCACCAGTACTATCTAAAACGCAGCTTGATAATGAAAACATAGCATCGAACCGTTCGCAAATTGTACCTCACCAATAACCAGTAACCGTGATTTTCACCGGCAAGTATGACTTCCCTAATAACACAACACTTTAGAGTTTTTAAATTAAATTACACTATTTAATCACTTTAATACACTTAAAAGTACAGGACGGCAACTCTACCACTTTAATGTCTAACAGCTGCCTTATTATCTTTATGTCTTCACTCGTCGATGTTTGGTACTTTAACTCACTTTACTGCCCAGCAATTGTTTTGAGCGGTTCTCGCATATATCAGGTTTTTCAACAAGAAATTTGCTTTTCAATTGTGGCAACACCAACAACATGATACTTTTGACAGTTAGTTTTTTGTCTCATTCAATTTCGCATGAAAATCGCATTAAATTAATTAAAATTCACTATAAAAATGGTGGTTGTGGTAAAGTTACATTTCGTGAAATTCGTGATATTCGTGCTTCTGCAACCGCTGTTAAAAATTTGTTCGTTAAATTTCTTCGACAAGCTCCATACAATTATGTGCGAACACCAACTGGATTATTTTTTGTGCGGCTATGTTTAGGACACAGCCAATCGAATCGATTTCAACCCTAAAACTTAAAATCCGTGATCTGATTAACGAAATAGCACCGCCATGTTAGTAAAAAGTAAGTAAATCTGTCAGCGAAGTAATGGTGGACATTTGCCAGATATCATTTTTCATTCGTAAGTGTTGAATTTTTCTCTTCGTAATACAAAAAAAAAAAATTTGAATCATCTTAAACTAGTTTCTTTTAGAAAACAAACTTCTTGTTGAAAAACCCATGACAAGAAAATTCTAGCTTAACATTAACACATATTGTTGGTATTATCCAGCATTCAGTGTAGGTGCCTCTTTCGCTATATGTTTTCTTTTTGTTCCATGTTGGTTGTTTGTCTTTTCTATGGTTTATCTTATTTCGTGGAATTTTCCATAAGCATGTTGTTTTTGTTTTGTGTGCATAAGATGTTTTTGTAACTAAGTAATTTGTAAAAAGACACAATAGGTCATTTCGTTTACTTTATTACTGATAATTGTTTTCTTTTAAACCTTAAACAAAGCATCTTCATGCCGAAGATTAAATTAGTTTTTTTCGCCTTTTTTTACTATAAAATGTGCATTTTCAGGTCAGAACAAAATCGGCTGTAGGTAATAAAATATAAGCTTTAATTTAAGGTTTTTTTGAAATTTAAAATTTTTATTATTTATTTTGGAGACGCACAGTTTTATTAAGATTAAAACAGATATTTCGAAAGAAATACCGGAATTGTTTTACTCAAAAATAAATAGCGTTGGGCGCAGGCTAACTTCTTGCTAGACAAATTTCTCATTTAGGGATGATGCTAACATTGAATAAATAGTGGTTACGCGTTAACGCTAAATCTTTTTGTTACTGCGACTACAGTTAGCTGAAGTAAAAGAGTGAAATTGTTAGGAATTAGCGTCCTTATCATAAGTATTTGCTTTCACGTTTTTGTGGAAATTTAATTTGAAAAATAAGTTTTCTCTGCTTCATGCTTTGTCATTTTGATGATGAAGCTGACTTTAAATTTTTATTTATTTGGGAAATTTGTTGCTTTACACCAGACTGAATGGTTGCCAACGAATAGTTGTTGTTCTTTTTCTTTTTGTTATTTAAAATAAAGTTTTTTTCTTATTCTTTCTTAAATACCGAAAAAGCACAATTTCAATGGAACAACAAATTTGTGTTAATTTTAAAACAATATCCTTTTGGTCTATGGGGAAAATGATGCAGCTACTTTTGCTACTTTATTTTCACTCTATTTCTCCTACTCCTCTGCAGAAAGTTGTTGTAAAAAATTTCCATGGATTTGTTGTTTAAATGACGATGCAGGTAAATATAATGTTAACTGTAGATGATTTTGTACTTGTTCGAAAACTTGTTACTTTTCTAACTTGTGGCCAATTTCGATAACACCACCATTGATTTGAAACAATTGAAAAAGTCGAAAACTTTTATTTTCAATTTTTTTTCTCTAAAATTTGGTTTCACTATTAAGTGTTGCTGCTTTTAAAACTCTTGGACAGTTAAAGGAAAGTTTTTTTGTTAAATGAAATTATAAAGTTTGGGGGGAGTTAATAACCCTGCAAAGTGCGGAATTAAGTCTATGTGCCACTTTTTGCAAATTATTTCTTCTTGCTCTTTTATCGCAGCAGCACTCAGGGGATAATCCCTATTCATTCAATATATTGTACCATAACTAGGAAATCAGGTCTTGGAAACCAGAAATTGCGCCATGTTTTACTTTAAACCCATGTTACTACGTAGGATGATGTTACTCAGAGAATGACCCCTACTGCATTGAAATGCATTGTACCAGAGCTAGGAAAAATGTTTTGGGGAGGTAGAAATAGGGAGTAGAGTTTGTGTACATTCGATTTGAATTTTCCTACATTGAAGGTGACAGGTAAGGCCTCTGGTGGGAGTTCATTCCACATACGAACCGCTGTGCTTAAAAAACGAATTCTCCCTGTATGGCGTAGTCCGATTCATTGGCTAATAAACTACAACTGGATGCGCTCTCAATATTTTCAAAATCGAGTTAAACGCAAAAACGTGCGAGTAGCGGGAACAAGTTTTCTAATTTCTCTAGAGCACCTACCATTGCAGTAACGATAAAACAGTGAAATACAACTTATATTGCGTCGATTCTCTAGAGAATCAATAGAGTTGGATACCCTACAGAGTCCCCAATGGGTCTCCTGACCCTCTCTTGTACGCGGTCGAGCAACTCCAAAATACACTTTGGGGCCGCGGCCGGTTTTGGTACGAATAGAGATGGTATAAATAGTTCGGTGATCGGGTGGAGTGAAGTATCGCTTACACCGTTTTATAAAACCGATTCACATGAAAGTTTCGTTAGAAACCTAAAAAATATGTGCTTAGTCCATCAACATCACACTGAAGAGGTTCCAATTCTTCAATACTTATATCACTCATAGTAATAGATGCAGCACCATTTCCGAACACAAATCTATGCGTAAGCATGCAACATTGAATCTTACGGGTATTAAAATCGACTTCGTTCAAACGATCCCCTTTCGGAGATTGTTGCGAGATCGTGATTAAGCGTATTATTCATGTTCTGCCTTTTGGAACCCTCTTCCATTTGGTTCGCTTTATTGCTGAATGACAAATGGTGCTGTCATCTGCGAATGCGTAATTAGGGTTGAGACTTTGACAAAGAAGGTCACTTAAAAAATAAGAACTGAGATAGGAGAAAGAACGGAGTCTTGCGGTCTTGAACTCGTCTGATGAAATCCCCATCTATAACAACTCGTATAGTGCGATTCCTGAGAAAATTCAATATAATTCTAGAGAATCTATCACCGACACCAAAAGCAACAAGTTTTGTAATAAGTGCATCATGCCACAGCACCTTACTTTTTCCGAAAAGTTCCGACAGGAAAGCCAGCAAGTCACCTGTAAAGCGACCCCTACGGGAACCATTAAGGAAGTAAGCTGTTGGACTCCATGTAATTTATTCTCTCCTCTATTGAGGATATCCAAAAAGACTCAAAATAGGCTCGTTTTATAAACCGTTTTAATCGACTCAGGCAATTTTCGTATACATAACAACAAGAAACTTCGTTGTAAACTCAACATACAAAAAAGATTTGACAACCCTATAGTTAATAAAGCCAGTGTGATCAGTTTTATAAAAAAAAATATTTTTGGAACATTTTTCCCCGTTTACGGAATTTATGGTTTAAAATAAAGAAAATTAAAATTTTATTTTACCATACTTTTCTTATACATCCATTGAGATTTTGTGACAATTAAAGTTTATTTTACTTTTCACACAACCACTTTAACGTGAAATTTACAGTTTTAAATGTAAATTATATTTAAAAAATGCGAGGCGAAGTTAGAATATCTTAAGTGATTTAAAGCTTTTTCAAAACACTGTGTATTGGCATATCCGCCGGGAAGTTATACTACTTTATTTTACTACCATTATGGCAAACCATAGTTTTGACAGTTCATTTTTGGCCGTCGTGAAGTAGACACATAGCAAATTTATTATGCAAAAATATTCGAATAACCAACGTGTTTTAAACGTTACAACATTTTATCGAAATAAATCATCGACTGCTAGGACGATGAGAAAGTTACGTGAAATTTTTGGGAAAAAAACGTGCCAAAAAACACACTATTTATCGTGTGGTGAATAGTTTTGAAGAAAGAGGTTCTGTAGGTGATAGGCCCAATCCTGGATAACAATGCATTGAGAGATCCCCTGAAAAGGTTACTGCTGCTCAAGAAAGTGTTCAAAAGAAGCCACCAACCTCAATTCGACACCGCACACTGGGGATTTTTGTATAGAGGTGAGGAAAAAAATATATTTGTCAGAAAATGTACTGATTTCATCACAAATTTAGTTTTCTTTATATAGTAATACACAAAAGTAATCAAAATACAGACAGTTAGAGAAATGTCGATCGCTACCGGCAATTTAAAAAGCCATAACTAACAAAAAAATTTAAATGATTTTAAATAATTTTTTTAATTTTTAATTTATTATTCTAAAAGAGCCTTAACTTCGTCGCTTATAACAGTATGATTTTTCTGGCTAAATGAAGGCGTCAAATGTGAAATCATGCGATCTGTTGTTACCATCATTCGGTGCATAATATCGTCGTTCGTGGCAATTAGACTGCATTTTCTGGAGTATCTAAGGCGATATATTTTATAGTCTTTGATACGACTTTCCTGAGCCTCTTCGAATAGTAGGCCTACAGGAAAAATACACTTTTCAATTATACCTTTTCAATGAATCGGAATTTTGTGAAGTGTAGGTGGGGGATATTGTATCACTCGTACAATGCAACAAACTCTTTTGCCGTTTCCAAACAAAAATCAACAAATTGTTTTGGATCTACTACCTCGGCGATTGTTATAGTTTCGAGAATTATTGAAAACTTTTTGATTATGTTTTCATCTAGACCCGTGATTTCGGAAATCAATGCAAGATTCGTAAAGAATCTTCATGGCGTATTTCCTGAATTTGTCGTACCAGAGCCTTATTTAACAGGTTGATAACCTGTTTTTCAATTTTCTCTCTAAGTTTACGCTTTTTCAAACATTTTTGGGCTTCTTTTGAGTGGACCGTCCCACGTTTAAATTCAATATTATAAGCCACATGCAAATGACACTCCATCAGCTTAATACGCGCACGAAGTGGTAACATACCAAATTGCTTGTTCATTTACGGGAATAGCTTAAACTATTTAGATTTTATTCATCTTGGCTGTTGTGGCTCCACAAATGGGACAAGAAAATGCAGCTGGTGTTTCTGTTAGTGATTGTGCTGTCTTGGCGTCAATCATTGTAAAATATAGTTCATGTTTTATTCTAAAGTTGCGATTATTCAATGTTTACTCAAATGCTTTTAGTTGAGATATCTCCTCATCGACTCTTTTCTTCTCATATAACTTGAGGTGTCTCTTTAACGTATGCAAACTGTGGTGTTCTGCAATACTGTTTATTTATTTATTTATGTCAGTACTTAATGATAATTTAAGTGGTACAGCTGATGTCATATATAAATGAGAGTTAGAAATTTGATCATCTGAAAACCTCTGTTGGTATTCGCTTTAACTAGATGGCCCATCACATCCCCATTTATAGAACATTATTAGATTCCCGCTTTCAATTTTATTTATTTCCTTTGGTGACTTGGTCTCTAGGATTCTTTAAGCAGTATGATTCAACAGATTTTGCAGAGGTACACTGCCTGAACTTTCAATAATAGAAATTACTTGCGGATAACTGTTAGTTTTTTCTTTCGTGAGTTCTTTATATGGTACGAGGATCATAAAGAAAATAATCAATGTTTTTTTGTGCATATCTCGAGCAAACTTTTTAAATTTATACCTTTACTTAATTGTGCATAAAAGCGAAACGCGTTCAACGATTTTCATGAGTTATATCTCATTTTGTTCATAGGTTATACGACTTTACGTGAAAGTAATAGAACTTGACACTTTTTTTACCGTTTTGGATTTTTTTTATTAAAAAAAAATTAACTTTTTAGGCAAAAAATATTTTTTTTCTTCATACATTTATTTATAACTTCGAAACTGTTGCTTATGTAGCGAAACAGATGAAAGTACTTGTAATTATTGATTTTTCTAAATTTGTTTAATTAAAATCCGACTAGTGGTTCTTGAGTTATGTTAAACAAAAGGGCCTTTGCAGAATTGAGTCGCGAAGCAATCAGCTGAAAAATATTTTACTGAGAGGTGGCACCTGGTGGCACGTGAAAATTATTAAAACTGTAAAAACAGATATAACACAATGTATAAGTAGTGATTTCCAACTGCAGGAAAGTAAATCTAAAATTGCAGATCCAAATATTTGGAGAAAAAAAGGGATTTTTTTTATATGTTCATAAAAATAAGCAAACAAAAAAACTTAAGTCTCTGCAGACTTTATTTTTTCAATTTTAGTATACTGAAATATCCTTCTTAAAATAGAAAATAAAAAGAAAAACGTTAGTTCACATAATAAAATAATATTCGTTTTGAAATTCTTAAGTTTAAATTAAGTTGGTTCAGTAAAACATACGAACACTGAGCTTGATGCGGCTATAAAAAAAAACTAGCAGTCAGATCGGAGTAATTCCTTTTGATTTGATTGTACCATTTAGTCTAAAATTTCAAAAAATCATTGCGTACTGTGTGAAGAGTATGTTGACTTTTTTATCTGATATTGTATTCCATACATAATTGCCGACATTAAATAAAACATTTAACAATATAAGATGCATTCTCTTTCATTTAATTATAAATTGTAGTATACACAGTAGTATACCTTTCCGGCGGACACCCCGTATCTTTGAGACCAAGCAACATAAGAGACGTTTTCAGGGTACACAATGTGGCTCAAGCTTTTAAAGTCGTTTTGAAAGACTGTATGTTCTGTCAAAGAAAGTTTAAAGTTTTACGTTACAAATAGTAAATTACGCTTTGAAAAACATGACGTTAACACTTGTTCATACAACACAAAATTTAGCAGATTTGAAACGAAAATAAAGTTAAGCAGAGTACTGTTATTTTTTGTAGGATGGATTGGATTAACTATTTTAGTTTTATCTCGAATTCATTTGTGCTTTAGTTGAGTAACTGTTACTTTGTTGTTGCAAGGTCCTTTACAATTATTTTTTTCTTTTGTTACGTTTTAGTGTATTTTTTTGCAATTAACTTAATTAATGTTCTACAAAATCTAATGATCTGAGTTTTATTTTTATGCATGTTATTGCTAACTGTAAACTGTTAAAAAGTCTGAAAAAAAATTAATAAAAAAATAGCTGTTGTGTATGCTTTCAGACAAATTTTTTATATATTTCCAATAAAATTTTATTTCTATTTCTATTTCTAAAAATCCTTGGACTTTTGCTAAAGTAGCAGTTTCAAAGTAAACAATAAATAAATAATCCGTTCATTTATAATTTAAACAATTTGGCTAACTTTTGCTTTTACTGCTGTTGCTGCTGCTGCTGTAACAATTTTTCACTCCAAATAGTTTTAATGCCGAGTAAGTATTCAGTTCAAAATATTTTTGCCAAATAGGAAACACAAACAAAAAAGCAGGATATGCAATTAAAAAAAAACAAAAGCAAATATATAGAATTGAAAATAATACTTGTAGTTAAAGCTAAAGCAGCAAACAAGGCTTTCCTACTTTAATTATTTTGTAATAACGAATCTATTCATTGTTTTATATTTTCCTTTTTATATGCTATTTCCTGCTCCCAGTGTCTAGAAAATTACTCTCCTCTCTTATGTTGCTTGTAAAAAAAACAGGGTTTTTGGTGGATGGCTGGGTAAAATATGGAAACTGTTTGGTTGGTTGGCCAGGTAAAATTATCGTAAGCAAAGGTTGCTGCAATAAAAAAATCTTTGTTGCACTAATTATCCTTATTTTTAATATCTCCATTATTTTTCTATATTTTCTATATTTTTTTTTTTTTTTGTTGAAAATGAGTGTAATAAATGTGAACAATTATGGTGCGGCCAGTGGAAAATTGTTGCTGCACATTTAATTAATGTCTAAAATTTTTATATTTATGGCAAATAAAAAGAGTTTTTCTTCTTTGCCATTAAAACGCTTTTAATTACTTTTGGTAGTGAATGTTGTTTTTAAAGGGCAAATAAGAAATCATACAAGGAGGCGAAATGAGTAAAATAAGAAAACCTTAGATTCTAATGCCAATGTACACATAATTAAATTATAAAATTAAAAATATTTTACAATTAAAGAAAAGTGCTAGAAAATTTCAAAAACGGGTTATATTTTATGTGTTATCTTTTAATATAAATATTTGGCAATAAAAAGTTTGTTTTTTTTTAATTGTGGCATTACCAGCAACATGCCAGTTTTGTTATATTCGTAGTAGATGCATTGGCAATAGTTACAATGAATTCAATTTCGCAAAAAAAACACTTTAAAATAATTAAAATCCCTTATGAAACTGGTGGTTCTGCTAAAGTTACATTTCTTACAATTCATAATATTTTCGGACAACATAATTATCCGTCTGAGACCGCTATTAAAAGTTTGGCCCTTAAATTTGAGTCGAAAGGTTTGATACAAAATGTGCCAAGGAATGTTCAACTAAAAATATCGCAGCCGTAGGCCGCAGTATCCAAGTTTCTCAAATCCTCAACTTTCTCAATAACTGGTGTTATACAGAACCACCACAAGGCGAATTTTGGATGACGATTTGACTTTGAAGTCTTACAAGATTCAACTGATGCATTCACATCGCCATAGATTCGCTCAATTCATTCAGGAACAAGCGGTGGGTTTTTTTAAAAAATATTTTTTTTTCAGACGAAGCCCATTTTCACTTGTCAGGCAAAAAAGGGGCGCTTGGGCTTCTGAAAATCCTAGCGCAATTATTGAGAAGCCTTTGCATGTTCAACGTGTTACAATGTGGTGTATTATGTGGTCTGAAAGAAGATGAGGCTAGAAATGCGGCAACGGTCAATGTATCGCTTTATCGCGAGTTGCTAACAACACTCCTTTGGCCCATTATTCCCAACGTGAATATCAGTGACATATGATTTTAACAGGACGGCGTCACATGTCATACAGCCAATGAAACGATCAATTTATTACAAACTAAATTACACGATGGCATAATTTCACGATCATGGTCTGGAGGCGTAATTGCTCGGTTTTTTTCGGAGATGAGGCTGGACATGCGGTAACGGTTAAGGCATCACGCTATCGCGAAATGCTAACAACTAAATTTTGGCCTATTATTGACTATGTAGATATCACTGACATCTGGTTTCAAGAGAGCGGTGCCACATGTTACACAGTCAATGAAACTATCAATTAATTGCAAACCAAATTTCCCGATCGCATCATTTCACGACAATCAACAGTTAAGTGGCCAGCTGGATCGTATGATTTAACTTCAGTCGATTATATTTTGTGGGGCTATGTTAAGGACAGAGTCTATACGGAGCCAATCGAATCGATTTCAGCCTTAAAACTCAAAATTCGTAAGGTGATTAACGAAATAGGAACGCCATTTTGCCTAAAAGTGATTAAAAATTTTAATAAAAGTAAAGACAACTGAAAGTGTGATATTTGCTAGATATCATTTTTCGTAACTTCCAAACTTTTCTCTTCGTAATATGATACAAATTGGAATCATCTTAAACTTAATTTTTTGTTTTGTTTTATTTTAGAAAACAAACTTCTTCTTTTAAGGGAAAATACTTTAAAAGTCCTTTCTAAAAAACATTATAAAAATATATTAAAAAAATTATAATAAAGAATTTTTTTTTGTAATTAAAACTTAAATTTTAAAGCTGGCATGTAGAGAAAAAATTTAATAAAATAAATCATTTTTATAATATAATTTTTTAACATTTCAAATTAAAAAAGAATTTAGCAAAATGGTTTATTTTTTCAAAAGTTTCTGTATAAAATTATAAAAACGCCTTTATTTTTATCGTTATTGTTTTTTTTGTTGCTTTAAAAAATTGCATATTTATGAAATGTTATTTATTCCAAGTCGGCATAATATTTCTGACCTTTGGAGTATAAAAGAAACTACATCTTTCTAAAAGAAAAAAGTAGAGAAAAAGCAAATAAAATAACAGCTTTTTGTGAAATAGTTTTCTAAAACAAAAATTTAGTTTTGTAAAAATATCTAGAGAAAGATTTATTCCCTTTTACAATAATTCTTAAGAATCGTTACGAGTTTTACTAAAAATATATATAAAAACCAACTTATATTCAAGGTATTTTTTAATAGAAAATATTCTTTTGCTCTGCCAACAACATTTTACATTGTAAAATAAAATGTGAGTATATTTACAACAGAAAATGAAAAGAGTAAATTGTTTTATTGTAACAATCATCCTTTGTGAGCTTAAAATAAATTTTACTTTCTTCTTATTTGAAATAAGTTGTTTAATAAAATGCGTTTTAGTGTTTAAGATAACCTTATAGGGTATGGCACTCTATTCTAACATGTGGAAATATTTTAGAAACATTGAATTTCATGTAGAAAATGTGACAACAATTTTTTTTTCTAATAGTTTTAATTGAAAATTCTTTAAGTTATTGCAGGTCCAAACTTTTGAAAAATCTGCAAGATTAAAAACTCACTTGTATTTTTTCAAAGCTTTGAGATAATGTTGCCGAGAGACATTTCATATATTTCTCAAAATAAAACAGAGAATTACTTCGGCAACATTTTGATAATATGTTTTTATATACATTTTTTATGTATAAATTCCGCAGTGAGAACATTAGGCTTTAGACACACGATTTCAAACAATTTTAAGGAACATGTTTATCGTTGAGTAAGACTCTCAACCTCTCTCAAAATAAAACAGAGAATTACTTCGGCAACATTTTCTAATTTATTTTTTATATACATTTTTTTATGTATGCAACTCGACAGCATTCCGCCCAGGAACATGTTTTATTCTGAGTAAGACATTCAAAACCTCTCTATAAAATATTAAAATTTTAGATGGAGAATATAATTAAATAAAGGGTCCGTCAAATAACATTTTTTTTAATGCTAAAATAAAACTATTGAATATATTCTCAAATTTCTTTTTTTTTTTTGAAAGTACAATCCGGTTAATAATGGAAAATAATTTCATTCAAATGGCTGCCTCGGCTGGCCATGCAATAGCCTAAACGATCGGTCCAATTTTTAAACGCATTATCGATTGTGTGCAACTGTATTTCACCAATGGCTTCACGAATATTGTCCTTTAAAGCGTCAATTGTCTCTGGCTTGTCGGCGTAACACTTATCTTTGACGGCACCCCACAAATAATAGTCCAACGGTGTCAAATCGCAGCTACGAGGTAGCCAAACGACTTCAGCTCTGCGGCTGATAATGCGATCTTTAAAAATAGGGCGCAAAACATCGAGTGTAGCTTCGGCTGTGTGGCACGTAACGTCGTCCTGTTGAAACCAAATCTTGCCAATGTCTTCCTCTTCAATTTTTGTGAACAAAAATTCGTTCAACATGACCCGGTAACAATCGCCATTGACTGTAACGGCCACTCCTGGCTCATTTTCGAAGAAAAATGGCCCAGTTATGCTTCTGGACCAAAATCCGCACCAAACAGTGACTCATTTTACGTGCATCGGCTTTTCAATGTATGCGTGCGGGTTTTTCTGTGCCCCAAATGTGACAATTTTACTTGTTTACATAGCCGCCAAGACCAAAATGAGCTTCATCTAAAAAGATGATGTTTTTTTTTGCAAAATCGGCATCTTCTGTAAGTCGATCGCAGGCCCACTTAGCGAAGCGAAAACGCATTGGATGGTCATTTGGTGTCAACTCCTAAACCAATTGGACTTTGTATGGCGTCAAACCAAGGTCTTTATGCAAAATTCGTCTCAATGATGTCTCTGAAATGTTCAATTGTTGCGAACGACGGTGAATGGATGTTGATGGCGCTTCACGCACATTTTCTGCCACAGCAGCAATATTCTCGCACTGTTTTTGATTTTTCACGCTTTGTTTTATTAATGAGGATAGCAGTTTCTTTCACTTTTTTCACAAGATAACAAACATACGTAGCTCACGGTGCTTCTCTTCTTCCAAAATCCATACGCAATTTTCGCACACATTCTGCAACATTACCATGATTTCCAAAGTAATGTCGCTATATTTCCCAGCGTTGTTCAAGCGTATACACAACCATATTCGTTCAGACGAAGGATAAAAATAATTATCTGTCAAATCAAACATGAGCTAAGTATTAGCATTCACGAAATAAACACTAGTTGAAAAAAAATTTAGAGGCAAACCCTTTATGTGCTTGAAAATGTTGCATACGTATCGTAAATGTGCGCGACAATATTTTAAAAAAGCGGAAACATTCAAGATAAACAAAAATATTAGCAAATAGAGAACTAAGCTAGAAACTTCGGACACATTGTAAAGGATTACGAAGTGAAAAGTTCGGCAATTATCAATTAAAAATGATATTTTTTTTTAAATAGAAGTAGCACTTCACGCAACAATGCCTATTTAGTCAAGTACCGTGCTACATTCATTAGGTAAGGGATAGAGAAGAGATGAAACAGGTGGTGAAATTAAAAGGATAGTCGGAAATTGACTGCCGTATAATAAGACAGCAGAGCGATCAGTGAATATCCCTTCATCGCTAAGCAGCCCCACCGACAGTCAATTTTTATTTTTGTAGCGAAAAAAACCAAGGTCTTCGTTGGGAATCGAACCCACAACCCCCATATTAAAAATAAAATGTGGAAATGTCAACCACGACCACGCCAACAGATGCCGATTCTTTCAGCAAATTTCTTAATCACTTTTTTGGCAAAATGGCGCACCCGTTTCGTTAATCACGTCACGAATTTTAAGTTTTAAGGTTGAAATCGATTCGATTGGCTCCGTATATACACCTTATAGACTCTGTCCAGACCATACAGCTCACCATACAGTGATATGTTGAGCATGCAAAGGCTTCTTTCTCAATAATCGCTCTAGGATTTTCAGAAGACAAAATTTGGCAATTTTGTTAATTGACATATCGTGACAAGTAAAATGGGATGCGTATGAAAAAAATGATTTTTTTCAGAAAATCCAGACGGACGGTTGTTCCTGAATGAACTAAGCGAATTTTCGGCGATGTGAATGCTTCAATTCCTGCACCCGTTGAACCTTGTAAAGCTGCAATGTCAAATCCTTATACAAAATTCGCCATGTGTTGGTTTTGGATAACCACAATTGTTGAGAACGTCGAGGAATTGAGAAATTTAGAATGGCTTCAACACTATGGCTCACGGTAGTAATGTTTTCAGTTGAACGATCCCGTCGAACACGCATTAGTATAAGCACATTTTGTATCAAGCCTGTCGACTCAAATTTAACGAACAAATTTTTAATAGCGTTCTCAAAAGGACGATTATGTTGTCCGAAAATATCACTAACGAATTTTACGAAATGTAACTTTAACAGAACCACCATTTACATAGTGGATTTTAATTATTATAAACCGATTTTAGGGCGAAATAGAATTCATTGTAACAATTGCTAATGTATCCACTATGAATACAACAAAAAACTAGATAGTCAAAACTATCATGTTGTTGGTGTTGCCACGATTGAAAAACAAAAATTCTTGTTTAAAAACCCCGCATAAAATGAGTTTTAAGTGAAGTATAATTTTACTTTATAGTCGTTATATTTCAACGAAAATATTAAATGGATTTCAAATAAGATTGAGTATTTCGGTGACTCGATTATCGCATGTGGATTGTGTTATTAAAAAAAATTAAAAACCTCAACAAACAAATCTTTTAGTCATCATGCTGGCCACTTTAAATTAGAAAAAAAATTTTCGACAACATATTATTGATAATAGCACAAATAGTGTTAGTGAAAATTATGTATTATTTTGCGTGTACCTAAAGCTTTTTGTGCTATTAACTTACTTAAATTTAGAACACTGTAAAGCAAGCAGCAGGTGCTTATTAAGTTTTATTAACGACTAGCTAACCCGTTCGCCACGTTTGCCACCAGATGGCTTCGTATTTTGTAACATTTCGTCTGGGGACTAAAAGATGAAGAAAAATTATTTATTTTTCTTTTATATTTGAAAAGAAAAGATTATATTTCATTGCACAACAGTCATGAATTCATTTCGATTACAAAAATAAAGTGTTATTTAGTTGAACTCCTCTAATGAAAGAATGAATTCAGAGTAAATACTGAATCGAAGCGTTATACGTGTCCGCAAATTAACCGTTTCATTTAAGTGCTCTTTGACAAACCACATTTTTTGTTTTTTGGCCTGACGTTAACACAAATAAAGCGGATGGTTTCCCAACTCGTGAACACGCAACGTGAAAAACAATGATTTTCTAAATTTATTCCGCAAACACTAAGCGATTGGCCTTGTGACTTGTTAATTGTCATTGTGAACACAAGGCGAACTGGAAATTGCAATCGTTCACCTGCGTTCTTTCCGTTAATAATGGCTGCCTCAATCAAATTCGGCATAAGTCGTTTTACCGCAAGTCAAGTGCCGTTGCAAAGTCGCGGTGGATTCAAATTACGCAAGATCATAATAACTAAACCAACTTTGAGTTGCAAGTTATGTGGTGGAAATCCTGGTAAATCCAGCGAGTTTAAAAACTCCATTGGATAATTTACGCATCATCGGGATTTGTTATGGAATCAATGGATTTGTATGTCATCGAAATGCCATCGATTTTTTATTGAATGGTGTTTTCGTAAAAATAAAAGAGAATTTCGTTAAGCTTACAATAGGGAGGTTCGTTACTTTGCGCGTAAACAAATGGTGATATTCAGTGCATGTACAAAATCATTATTCTTTGCGGCGAGAATTGCGCGTTTACTTAACCAATCATAATTTTGATAATACTCACTAATGTTTGGGAAAACATTTTCAATATGAGCTAATTGAGAGTCTACAAAACGGCAAAAGTCGTTGGTAAGAGTAATAAATCTAGCTGTCTTATCAAGTGGGACTTTTCCATTTCCAACAGCTAACAATTGTTTGGAAAATTGTGCAAAACTTTGATCATTTTAAAGTTGAACTCTCATATTCTCTCGTGGTTAGCGATAATGTTTTTACGTTATTCCACAAAGGTCATGCCTTCAGGCGAGCATTCAATTCATCTGCAGGCGTTGCACGGGGAATTACTGGCAACGTCTGCCTGAAATCGCCTGCCAACAACATCATTAAGCCGCCAAAGATGTTGTTATTTCGCCGAAGATCCTTCAGTAAGAATTTGAATGCTTCAAGTGATTTCTTATGTGCCATTGTGCACTCATCCCAAACAATGAGCTTGCATTGCATCAACAATTTTTCCATTGTTCTGGATCGGAAAATATTGCATGTTGGAGTATCAATTGTGTTTAAATTGAGTGGCAACTTAAGCGCAGAATATGCAATACGACCGCCATCTAGAAGAGTCGCCGCAATTCCAGATGATGCGAACGCCAAAGCTATGTCACATCTTGATCGAATAGTGGCCAAAATCAATGAAATGACAAATGTTTCCCCTGTTCCTTCAGGAGGTGCGTCCAGGAAGAATAGACCACCAGTATTATTTTCCACCGCTTTCATAAATATTTCGTTTATTTGCTTTTGCTGTTCATTCAGCAACGGCACATTATTTCAAACGATTTCCTGCAATGTATCAACATTGTATTGCAGCTCTCGATTTAATTTTCGGTTGAGTGCTTGGTGCATCGATCGATTTGGCGCAATCATTCCTATTTCAATCAGTAGCTTGTTTGCAATAGTCAAGCATTGATCCTCAATCAGAATCAATCCTTTATCATATATTTCATCGGTTATTTGCATGTCGGAATTATTCGTTCGAATGCGCAAGCGATGCAAGATATCTTCACATATGTCGTCTTTGCATTTGTTCCATAACTGAATTGGTTGTGAAGGGAAACATGTGGTGATGATAATTGCGAACAGCGTTCGTATTTGGTACGCATTTGATGAAATAACTGAACCCGCAAGTGGTTAACCCCAATGAGAATCGTTCTCTAGCAAACCCAATAGTTGACATGCTTCTCGATGTGTTTGGCATTGGTGGCCATTCACAGTTTTCAAATGCGCAAATGATTTTGGTCCACGTACATTTACCAACAGCAGTCGCAAATAAAAACATTCATCATTTCTATGATGAACAGTATATATGCGACCTAGCGCACGGAGTTATCTACAGAAAATCAAACGTACTTATTTTCGTGGGGGATACTCACACACCACGTACTGGTGCCGTTATAGTACATGCTTTGTATCAGAGATGGCGCTGTATGTGCAAAATGATTTTACCCTGTTTTCCTGCTTTTCTCTTGAAATCTGTCCTGAATTTTCTTTGATATAGCGTAAGGAAGGAAAACCCGACTTATTTTTATTTTATAGATTATCATTTAGTTATCACTACTTTTCATTTCTTAAATACAAACTAACAACTCCTTATTTTACATCACTGAACTCAAACTGTAAAGTGAAATATTTTTTAAGGATAATTTTTGTCTAAGAATCGAGTAATGATTTTATTCCTTTTGAGAACTATACATTTTTCATAAGCGCATATTTTATTTTTATTCTTTGCTTTTTATTGTGATTGTGTATTAGTTATGTAATAGATAGACAGAGGTTTAAAATATGCTCGTCATATGCTTGACCTGAAAATAACATTTATTTTTCCTGTATTACATTTACGTTTCAATAAATTTCTATTTCATTTAAATTTCATCTTTTTTGCCCTTTTGCTACTCAATGTTGAACACATTCGTACATTTGTAATGTTGTCTTGTTTGTAGATAGAAAAAAATATATAAATGCAAATATACATACATAACTGTATATATCGCTTACCTAGAGACCATTATAATTCTCCTTTAGAGAATAGAATATTTTAAGTTTTTTCTTCAAGGTGAAAGTAAACAAAATTCTAAAGTATTTTCTATAAAATTATTTTTTTCTCGTAGTTACGACTTTGATATTTTGAAATTATTTTTAATTTTTATAAAGAAATAGTTGTAGTTTTGCTGTTTGGCCAAAGTTTGTTATTGAATGTGATTTTTAGTAAAATGAACAGTAAAAGTTGCTTACCCGCAGAATAAAATGCGTTTTCTGGATCGTTACAGTTTTTGTTCGCCTTTATTAGTATCCATTTACTATTGTCTAGGTACAAAATTCTCATTTGCAAAATGTACTATTTGCAACACAGAAGATTTTCCCCATAAGAAATTCAATTATTTTCTTATTTTAATTTTTTAAACTTTTATTTATCTTGTTCACAGCGAATTATTTACAAACATTATCAGCATCCATACCCTGTTCCACAATCACAATTAATATTTTCTCCTTGCTGGTATACAACCTTTAATTTTCTCTTAACGATTACTCACATTGGGGCCTTACGGAAGAGTAATAATTAATTTCTGAAAAGTAGTTGGAACCAACTTCAATACAAGAAAATGGAAAAACTCACCAGAAAGAAATATATTTTTGTAATCGGGTACGATTTTACGTCATCCAGCGCTAAATTTGGTTTGTAAACATACCGGTTTCGGCTATATGCCATCTTCAGTGTTCTTTTTTCTCTATATGAGTATATTTAATGCGGGATGACGTAAACTTATACTCAATTATATGAAACCCCGTCGTGTGCGAACAAATTAATTCGTGTGATATCGTAAAAAAGGTCCGTACAATTGTAATGAAAATAACCACTTTATTGTATATTTCTCTTTAAGAAACCTATGCAATTTATTTATGTTATTATTTGAAACGTAATCATTTAATCAATGAGTACTAAGTGACTGAGCAGTATAAAATATACGCATTGTTACGAACACGATCTGTTGAAAATTTAAAAGAAAATAATTAGCGCTAAAAAAAAGTAAACGAAATGACCTATGGTATATTTTTTTTTTTTTTTTAAGAGAAGTAGCACTTCCGGCAACAATGCCTATTTAGTTAAGTACCGTGATACATTATTTAGGAAAGGGATACAGAAGAGATGAAATAGGTGGTGAAAGTAGAAGGATAATTGGAAATTAACTGCCGTATAAGACAGCACAGCGACCAGTGACTATGCCTTCATCGCTGAGCAGCCCCACCGACAGTCAATTTTTATTTTTGTAGTGAAAAAAAAACCAAGGTCTTCGTTGGGAATCGAACCCACAACTCCCATACTGAGAAGCTAGTACACTACCTACTAGCCTACCGGCGCACCTAAACTGCGCAGTTTTCTAAGAAATATTATATACACAACACAATAACAACATGCTTATAAGAAATTCCATGAACTAACTTAAATAACAGAAAAAAAACAACTCACACAGAACAAAGAAAAACACATACACAGCCAAGCACACACCTATACTTAATTGCAATTAAAAATATGGGGCATAATGACGGCTTCCAAACGACTATCTTCACCCAAACAAACAAAAACAGAACCATCAGTAAAATAAATTTAATCCCCTCCCACTTCGACTTTCACTTAAATTTCAATATTTTCTTTATTTAAAAATTTTTCTTATTTGATTAAAAAGTAAATTATTGCAAATTTTGATGTTTTAATGGCGCGTTAAAGTCTGAACTTAAACTTGATCGACAAATAAACTTCATGCCCCGAAAAATTAACTCGAAAAGAAAAAGCAAAAAAAAAATTCTTAACAAATTAAAATCTTGGTGATTACAGAGCCCCTTACATGTCAGCAGCTTTCATTAAAAAATTGGCCAGGGTTAGAGATTTTACTTTTCAGACTTCAACAGTAATAACAACAACAATATGGGGTGATATTAAAGCAGAATATTCTTGTATATTCTTGCTGGGCAAATGAGTTCAATTCAAGTTAAAATATCGTTGAGTAAAGTTTACAGAAACAAAAGCATCTTTTAGGCGCTACAGTGGCAAAGTTACCATATTGTGTGTTTATAATAGTAAATAAATCGTTTAATTTAATTTAAGACACTTAAAGTATTTCAAATTTGCAAATATTTCAACAAAAAAATTTGACTTTACATAAATTCCTTATAGAAATATAGTCCCTATTAGTTTTGGTTTCTTTTCTATTTCTATTTTCGTACTTTTTAAATTAAGCACTTTTAAAAAGAAATTTTTCCAAGATGTTTTAAAACTGTTCTAGAGTATTTTCTTAAAAAACTTTTTGCAAGAACTGTTTTTAAAGAAGTATTTTAAAGTTGTATTTAAAGTACTTTTTAAAGAACATTTTTCAATACTTTTTTATAAGTACTTTGTTCAAGTTTTTTTTTTAAAGTACTTTTTTAATGTACTTTTTCAAAATGCTTTTTTAAAGTACATACTTTATTTAAATTATTTAAAAAATTTTTTTTTTAAATACTTTGTCAGGTGCTTTTTCAAAGAGTTTTTAATAAAATTAATTTTGAATAAATATCTGTTATTCTTTTCAACGGTCTTTTTTTTTCATTAATTTAACAATATATATTTTTTTCGATATTTCGCTTTCCTATGGAAAGCTTCTTCAGGAAAAAATAAATTTTTAACAACAAAAATTATTAACAAATTGAAAAAATTTTTTAAAACATTTATATTGTTGAATTAAATAAAAAACACCGTTAAAAAGAATAACAGATATTTATTTAAAATATAAAAAGGGTCGATTAAAAAAATAAAAAAAAGGTCGATAAAAAAATTAAATTAATTTTATTAAATTAAAGTTATTAAAAAAGTGACATTTTTGGATTACTTAATTATTAATTATTCACAAAAGTTATTTATTTACGTATCATAAAAAAATATATTTAATAAAGTTCAATCATTGTGAAAAAAAGACTGCAGAGTTACCACCGTGTTAATTTTGTGTAGTTTGAAAGTAAATAAATCGTTTAATTTAATTTAAAACTCCAAAGTGCTGTGTTATGATTTGGCAATAAAAGAACACAATATATCAAAACGTTTATTAAAAGGAATAGACGTAACAATATTTAAATTTTTAAGCTGAAATGTTGTTATAAAAATTTGATAAAATTAATTTTTCTCCACATATCCTAAACTCTGTTTGTATATTTAAAATAAAATCAAATCTCAGTACTGCAGAGATGTAATTTAAAATTTTTTTGTCGTTTTAATTTTTTTACACACGCCAAAATGTTCTTTTCTAAACATTTTCCATGTTTTGGGGTAAACAATTGTTTACCTGAGTTTTTCAGGAAGAAGTTTGTTTTCTAAAACAAATTAAAACTTTAAAAAAATATAAATTAAGATGATTAAAATTTTTATTGAATTACGAAGAGAAAAGTTCGGAATTATGAATGAAAAATGATATCTAGCAAAAGTCCACCACGACAGATGTCGATTCTTTCATCAAAGTTTTTAATCACTTTTTGACCAAATGGCCGTCCTATTTCGATAATCACATCATGGATTTTGTGTTTTAAGGCTGAGATTCAATTGGCTCCGTACAGACTCTGTCCTTAAGATAGCTTAACAAAAACGAATTTAGTGGTGTTAAATCACCAAATGTGCCTTTGGCACTTAACTTCTGATTGTCGTGAAATTATACGATCGGGAAATTGGGTTTGCAATATATTCGTCGTTTCTTTGACTGTGTGTTATGTGGCATCGTCCTGTTGAAATTACATGTCAGTGATATTCACGACGTCAATAATAGGCCAAAATTGAGTGTTATCATCGGGATAGCGTATTTACAGACTCATCTTCGAAAAAAAAGACCAGTCTCGCCTCTAGAACACATCGCGTACTATACAGTGACACGTTGAGTATGCAAAGGCTTCTCAATAATCGCTGTAGGATTTTCAGAAGCCCAAGTGGGGCTATTTTGCTTGTTGACATACCCTGACACGTAAAAATGGGTTTCGTAAAAAAAAAAAATGATTTTTTCAAAAAAATCAGCCGGCTGCTCTTAAATGAATTGAGCGAATCTATTGGCTTTAATGCACTGCTTTAACCTTTCAAGACATCAGGGTTAAATCCTTATGCAAAGTTCGCCATGTAGTGGTTTTGGATAACCCCAATTGTTGAGGAATCAACAATTTTGGATCTGCTTCGCATGTGTTGTATCGAGCCTGTCGACTAAAATTTAACGACCAAATTCTTACTAGCGGTCTCAGAAGGACGATTATGTTGTACGAAAATATCACGAATTTTACGAAATGTAACTTTAACAGAACCATTATTTTCATAGTGGATATTAATTAATTTAATGCGATTTTCGTGCGAACTTGAATTCATTGTAACAATTGCCAAGACAGCTACTACAAATACGTCAAAAAACTAAATGTCAAAATATAATGCTGCTGGTGTTGCCACAATTGAAAAAAATTCTTGTTAAAAACCCCGATATAAGAAACGTTCTACACCACTACGAAGTAAATACAATTCTATCTGTGGTGCTAGAATATTCCAAAAATATATGAATGGATAAATGCCTTGTATGAATTAATATTTAATATGTGCTTGGATTTTCCGACGGGGTTAAAATTACTTTTATTTGGGTACGGTTTTCCGTCGACCCTTGTCAAATTTGGTTTGTGAACAAACCGGTTTCGGCTGTTTGCCATCTTCAGTGTTCTTTTCGTACTAGTTGCGTTCTACTGTCAGTTGTGTTTTTATAGTTCGTGTCTCCCTTCGTGTTATTGCGTTCGTCACTTTCTGTCTTGTTTGCCTGCATCTCTCTTTCCTTTTTCTTTTGTCACTTTTTACCTAATTTGTCGCTCCCTTTTTCATTCGTCTTTTTTCTAAATAAATCCTTTTACGATCATGCTTGTTGTCCGTTTCTGTTTATGTGTGAACCTATTGGGTTTTTTCCTTCCCTTATGTGACATATTCATCTGTAATTGTACGTTTATGATGTTCTTTATTGCTTTCGTCTTGTGCACCTGCGTAACGTTCTTGTGCTGGTGCAGTGTTTGTTTTCCTGTAAAAATGTTTCAACGGTTCAAATATTGTGTCCGAGCAAGTTTATTTGTTCATTTATTATTCGTCCGTCAAATGTTCCCCCAATACATTCAGTCTCCTTCCTTTGGGCTGTGTATGAAGCAGTTTAACCGCTGTCTTTATATGTCCTGGTGTACATTTGTTGTTAAATATATGGTTCGCAAAGTTTGATTCTGGCGTTGATTTTGGTTCTCGTAGTTTTTTGTTATAGTCTCTAATGTGTTCCCTAAATCTGGTCTTAATTTTTCGTCCTGTTGGCCCGATGTAGCTATAATGGCATGTACAAGTTAATTTGTACACTCCTTGTTTGTCTAGTATATTTGCCTCGGTTGTTTTATTCCGTAGTATTCTGCCTAGGTTGTTTCCCGTTCCGAATGCGGTATTGATGTTGTGTTTTCCAAAGAATTTCGCCAGTTTGTACGTTGATTTTCCCATATATGTTAATGCAGCCCATTTTTCCCTTTCATTCTCCTGTTCTTTGTTCGTTCTAATTTGTTTCTTGATGTTATCTACGAGGCGGTTTTTGTATCCGTTGATTTCCGCTTGTTTACGTCATTTACAGGAGATGTTGTTCAACCGAGATTTAGCATAAACTACCTTCGATCCTTTTAGTTTTTACTATCCGAAAAAGTTGTCTACTTTGATGAGAAGTATTTAGATTCGTTAATGCCATTTATTGACATTTTAATAATTGTGGTGGTAAATTTAGTAGTGGCAATAGCCCAAGGATGCAGTGCTTGATTACTTCAAGATTGGAATTCACCTCCTTGAAATGTTATGAACGTATTTCTTCATTAAAACACTCCCGGTCAAATGCTTTAAATACAGCAAAGTTTTTACAACTAAAATGTTCTATACATTTTTAGTTTACATAGACTGAAAGTCAGTCAGTTTGACACAGTTTGAAAAGGATGTAAAATACCTAAAAAGAATACCCACAAACTTATTGCTAAGTGAAAATAATAAAAAAAAATTCTTTAGTATTCTTGCCTTTTCATTCTCATTCCTGTCTTTCTTTAAGGCAAATAATTGAAATATTTTTTGCCGTTGCCTTTATACTCTCAAGGCTGTTATTATTTTATATTTAAAATAATAAGCTTTTATACAATTTAATTAGAGTAAATGGCTTAAGCAAAAGCAATTAATTTGATCGTTCAAGTAATTTTGAATAAATTTTATATTGAATGGAAAATCTTTGAAAATTAATTACGTTTTTATAGCTTTTTCTTTAAACGCAACAAACGCAATAATTTTAAATATCTCCTTCTTAACAAAACTCTGACAAAACACTTTCTATGAGTTTGGTTGTTTGTGTTTTTACTTCTCCCACTCCTCTCACTCCTTCCACTCTTGAGTATTAAACATTTGTTTTGCTCAT
This sequence comes from Trichopoda pennipes, assembly GCA_030448955.1. Classification (NCBI taxonomy): domain Eukaryota; kingdom Metazoa; phylum Arthropoda; class Insecta; order Diptera; family Tachinidae; genus Trichopoda; species Trichopoda pennipes. The sequence continues at coordinate 19,305,575 of JASKUP010000072.1, forward strand.
TTGCAATGTTTTTTCAGCAACAAATTTATATCGTGTAAAAAAATTTTTATTTTGTCTTTTATAACTGTTTGCCTTACACATCCTTTGAACAGGACAAAGTTTTTAGGGTAAATATGGAATAATAGCTTTTGCTGTTGTTGTTGCTGTGCTGTTTTTCACTTTCATATTGTTTTGTTTTCTTTTCTATTTATTTATTTTTATTTCAGCTACAAAATTAAACAAGAAAACGTTTTTATCACAAATTGATTTTATAAATACTTTAATAAAGTTTTTTGATTTAAAAGTATTTAAGAAAATCACTGGCATTAGTATTTTACCTATTCTAATATTAAAAAAAAATATTATAAAAAACTTAAAACAAAAAGCGTACTCGCCTTTTAAAATTGTTAAATAAATCTAGAAAGTTGTAGACGTGTATACTTTGAAATTATTTCATATGCTATTGAAATAGAGTGCTAAGGTTTGCTAATAATAGACATTAACAAATGAATTTTTCAACTTATTAGGGTTCAAAAGAAAGGAGTGTAAATAAAATCAACTTCTTCCCCTTCTGATTAGGGACTAAATAGCGGTGTATGGGGTGGGTTTACAAGCTGCTTCTAAACTCTTTTAATATTTAAATTCCTACTCGCACAATAACAACTTTTATTTTTTTTTAAAGATGACTAAGATGACCCATTAACACGAACTCTATTTTGCTAATCCATAATACTATTATTCATTTTATAAAGGTGAAGAATATAAAAAGAAGGTACAAAATGAATTAATTTAAAACTGAATAACCTTTACTAACATAATTTATTGCCCATTAAGATGTAGCTCTTCAAAAGAAAGCGAGGGTGCACAATTTTTAGGCAGCGTAAAATGGATTTTTAGCAACTAGACTTTATTCCTTTTTTAATTACTTTATTTGTATTTGTTGCGTTCTTGTCTGAGTGTTGAAAAGTTTATCAAACCTATTTTTGTTTTCAGTGAAACGCAAAGAAAGAAGTTAAGTTTTATCCAAACTTTTGGTGAATAAAAAAAATTAAGTAATCAAAAGTTTCCTTTTTTTTAATAACTTTAATTTAATAAAATATATTTTATTTAAAAATTTTTAAACAAGCACCTAATGAAGGACTTTAAAGAAGCTTTTTTTTTAAACTTAAAAAGCAGTTCTTTGAAATAGTACTTTAAAATATACATTAAAAAAGTACTTAAAAGAGTACTTAAGAAAGCTTTAAAAAAGTACTTTAAAAACTATTTTAAAATCAACTTCAAAAAGCCTTTAAAAAATTCCTTAAAAACTGTAATTAAAAAAAGTTCTTTTAATAAGTTCTTTAGGAATTTTAAAGAAAAGTACTTAAGTACTTAATTTAAAAAAGTACGCGAACTAAAATCTATAATATAAAAATAAGTCGGGTTTTCCTTCTTGACGCTATAACTTTAGAACGCACGAGCCGATTTCCACGGTTTTGCATTCGTTGGAAAGGTCTCGAGCTCCGTGAGGTTTATAGCAAAGTAGGTGATCCCAAAGTATGCTAATTTTTTCTAAATTCCTCTTATTTACGGAGATACAGCCATTTTAAGTTTTTAGTGAAATGTTCTTAAAAATAGGTCGTGTTTTCTTTCCTGACGCTATAACTCCAGAATGCAAGAACCGATTTCCACGGTTTTGCATTAGTTGGAAAGGTCTTGGGCTCCGTGTAGTTCAGAAACACTTTCAAGTGAAAAGCAGGAAAACAACGCCATCTCTGATACATAGAATCTACTACAACGGCACCAGTACGTGGTGTGTGGTATCCCTCACGAAGCGAAGCTATCTGGTGGCAAACGTGGCGGAGTTCGCCGGGTTTGCTAGTATATAATAAATCTATAATACGATTTAAAGTTTAATTTTTTTGCTGAAATATTTGCAAATATGTATCGGATTTTTCAACAACGAATTTGTGTGTCGATTATGGCAACACCAACAACATGATAGTTTACGTATTCGTAGTAGATGCATTGGCAATTCTTACAATGAATTCAATTTCGCACGAAAATCGCTTTAAAGTAATTAAAATTCTCTATGACAATGGTGGTTCTGTTAAAGTGACATTTCGTAAAATTCGTAATATTTTTGGACAACATAATCGTCCTTCTGAGACCGCTGTTAAGAATTTGGTCACGTCGTTCAACTCAAAACGTCACAATCGTAAGCCACATTGTTGGAGCAGACCTAAATTTGTCAATACCTGAACGTTATCAACAATTTGTGAATTTTGGGTAATGATATGACTTTTAAGGCTTACAGTGTTCAACTGGTGCAGAAATTGAAGCCGACCGATCATTTTCATCGCCGTAGATTCGCTCAATTCATTTAGGAACAACCGTCTGGTTTTTCTGAAAAAAATATTTTTTTCAGACGAAGCCCATTTTAACTTGTCAACAAGCAAAATTGCGCATTGCGGTTTCTGAAAATCCTAGAGCGATTATGGAGAAGCTTTTGCATGCTCAATGTATCACTGTATGGTGTCCTTTGTTGTCTGTATGCGTGATTGGGCCGCTTTTTTTTCGATCACACTATCGTGAGAAGCCAAGAACTCAATTTTAACCTATTATTGACGATGTGGATACCACTGACACGTGGTGTTAAAAGGACCGTGCAACATGTCATACAGCTAATGAAACGATCAATTTACTGAAAACCAAATCAAAACGAAATGTGCAATTTCATCGCGTCGTTCAACTGAAAACATCGCAAAGCACAACTGAAAACATTAGCCACAGTGTTAAAGCAGGTCTAAAATTTTCAATTCCTTAACGTTCTCAGTAATTGAGGTTCTCCAAAATCATCATATGAAGCCGACCAACCACTCACTTCGCCGTAGACTCGCTCAATTCATTAAGAAACAACCGGCTGGTTTTTTTTCTGAAAAATAATTTTTACTTGTCATTTGGGCTTCTGTAAATCCTAGAGCGATTATTGAGAATGCTCAACGTGTTGCTGTATGGAGCGCTATCCCCCCAGGGGCATATACATATGGTCTTTATAGAATATTCCACTATCTAGACACAGTGCAACTGGGGAAAAGGGGAGCCCATTCCCCTGAAGTCAGACAAAGAGACAACTGGAAGCTCCACTTTATTTCCACGGGGATCAGTGAACCCGCAAAGTTCATTATTTGTCTCTTTAGACATTTAATAGTTCTCTGATCATTGAGGTTGGCCCCTATGTGGGAGTATCGTGGTGGTTGTGGTTTTGCGGCCCCATAACAGTATAATGGTTATTAAGGTGGCCAAGATCATTTCACTGATAATGACACGCAAAGTGAATGATCCAGTCCAATGAGCATGCTTGACATGTGTTGTGGACAGGAGTTAGAAAGTCTCCAACTCTTTAGCAAGGTGTGATAGTTTGCAGCCCTGTCCTGGAATCATTAAAGTTGCTACTAGGTGGTTCTGTTGCTTAGAATTATGCCTTCGGCTTCCTAGGACGCATGTATGACGTTCCAAATAATACAATAGTGGTTTGTTTACCATCTGATTAGGGCTACATAGCCAGGTGCGGATGTAAAACGAATCACACTCTGTATGGAGCGCAATATGGTTTAGAGGTGTGATGAAGCCTTTTTTTCGAAGATGAGGCTGGAAATGTGGCAACGCTCAATAGATCACGCTATGGCGAGATGCTAACAACCCAATTTTGGCCTATAATTGACGACGTAGATGTCACTGCCACGTGGTTTAAACAGAACAGTGCCACATGCCACACAGCCGACCAAACGATCAATTTATTACAAACAAAATTTCCTGATCGCATGACTTCACGACAATCAGCAGTTCAGTGGGTAGCTAGATCGTGTGACTTAACACCACTGGATTAATTTTTGTGGGGCTATGTTAAGGACTAAGGAGAGTCGATAAAAGGCCAATCGAGTCGATTTCAGCCCTAAAACTCAAAATCCATGATGTGATAACGAAATAGGACATATATTTTGCCTAAAAGTAATTAAAAGATGGAAGAATCGACATCTGTTAACGTGGTTGTGGTGGACATTTGCCAGATATTATTTTTCATTTATAATTGCTGAACGTTTTTCTTCGTAATACAATAAAAATTTGCATCATTTTAATCTAAATTTTTTGTTTTATTTTTAATTTTAGACAATAAACTTCTTGTTGAAAAACCCTTTCTTTGATTTATGTTGAAATGTTGTTACCTTTATTCCATTTATTATATGTTTTCTTGTAGTAAGTTATGTTATTGCGAAATAATAACACAACACTTTAAGAGTTTTAAATTAAATTAAGCGATTTATTCAGTTTTAAGTATACACAAACTAAAAACGATGGTAACTTTACCACTGTAACACCTTAAAAATGCTTTATTTTTTTTTCGCATTCGATGTTGTAACTTCAATTCGACTCATTGGCCGGGCAGGTAGGGCATACATAGCTGTTTGAGAGGTTTTCGCATATACAAGAATATTCTACTTTAACGTCATCCCATATTTTTGTTGTTGTCAGCGCTTTTTTTTGTGAGTACTTTTTATTTCTGTAAGGTTATTTCGTGGAATTTCTTATAAGCATGTTGTTGCTGTCTTGTGTGTATAAGGTTTGTTACAAAATGACGAAGTTTGTAAAATACACAATAGGTCATTTCGTTACCTTTTTTTTTGACAATTATGTTTTAAAACTTAAATAAAACAAAATCTGGCTTTAAATGAAATTTTCTTAAAAACTTTAAGAATTTCTTTTTAAAAGTACCCAATTTAAAAAAGTAAAAAATAAAAAACAGAAACAACTTAAAGAGGCTGTATTTCTATAAGGAATTATTTAATATTTTTATATTAATTTTTATATATCCTAAAATATAAATAAATAAAATATTTTTTAAATAATTTTCAAAAAAATGTTTCTTCTTTTAATTCGTTTTCAATTATGATTTTTGTCGACTTTATAGTGAAAAATCACTGTTCTTACTCCCTGACATTTTTGTCTCGTTTTTTGTTTACTTCACTCTAAGTTACTTCAGTGTCTGTATGAAAATAAAATGTTAAAGAAGAAAATTTTATTAATAATTTAGTGTATGCGGCCATCTTTCTTAAAGTCTGGAGTTAGCTTGAGATCGATTACCTGAGAGAACAGTGTGTTTATTTTCAATAAACTAAAGAAACTTTTTAAAGGAACCTTAATCATCATATATTCCCCCTTTTCCTTTTTTACTTACAAAAATCTTTTTCGTTTGCATAAGCAGGTATTTTTCACTTCAGTTTTCCGCAAGGTTACCGATGTGCTGCAAATGTTTTTTATAAAAGCAACGAACAATGGGGTAAAAAAACTTAATAAAAAGGGCGTAAAAAGGCTGCAGTAGAGTAAAGTGTGGGAGAAGAATAAAACAAATAAATTTAATACTTGCTAACACGCACTTATACACTCTTCCCATAAACTTTGTTCCAATTTAAATTGAACACAAAACAAACAAATCCTATTCTTTTTATTACTATTTTTTTTCCAATCAGCAAACAAGATTTGTATTTTTTAAAACTAAAAGGAAAGAAAATAGTTGTACAAATGGAGCGTAGTATTTTAGCATAAATGTATTATTAACTTGTAAAAGTTTTAAGATGGATAAAATTTATATGGTGTTCGCATATTTTGTGTGAAGCTTGTCGACTTAAAATTAACCAGCAAATCTTAATAGCGGGCTCTGAAGTAAAACTATGTTGCCCGAAAATGTTACGAATTTTACGAAATGTAACTTTAACGGAACGGATTTTAATTATTTCAACGCGATTTTCGTCAAAAAAAACTGACTGTCAAATCTAACATGTTGTTGCTGTTGCCATAAATTAAAAAAACAAACTTCTTGTGGAAAAACCCTGTATATAGCACGCATTAAGAAATTTAAATGATTTGCTGCTCGAAATGTATGCAAAAGATTAAATTTTTTTCATTTTAATTACTCATACGCCCTCATATCATTCATTTGATCATTAAACAGCTGCTAAATCCTGTTTTATAGGCGCAGGACTTTCAAAATTTTTAGAAAATTTTTCCACTTCTTTGGCTTTTAAAAACAGAACGTTTAATTGTTTATTTTTAGTTGATGATGGATATCATAGTTTTATGATTTAGGGATTATTCCTACAGCCCAGTAAGAATTTTATAAACATTTTTTAAATATAATTTTATCCATATGCGACCAATATGGTTACGGCAGCCAAGTAAGCATTTTTTAGTGATTTTGATTTTTTTTTCAATTGCGAAAACTAGAAACTTTCAAACCATGATGTTAGTCTGCTATCCTAAATACTAAAGCTAAACAACCTGCAACAGCTTTACATTATTTGCGACTAAGAAACACTTTAATTTCAACTGCATTTCCAGCATTAAATTTAATTTCAGCTTTTAAATATGAATGTCAATTATTACCCTGCTATTTCTGTGGACTTTACAAATTGAATCCCAAATTATTGAACCATATTCCAGAATAGATCTGACAGAAGAAGTATAAAGAAGTTTTGTGACATATGGGGTCACTAAATTCCTTCACCCAGCGTTTTATAAATCCAAGAACTGCACGTACTTTGTTAGTGTCTCTCCTTAGCATCAAGTAAAACAACATTCAGTTTCTCAAGTTCGTAGCAATTTAAAATATGTTGCAACTTTGTATGACATCTTCGGAAGAAGACGTGTATTTCCACTTTTTTAATTATAATTTTTTTTAATTCATAAAAAACGAGTGTCAAGTCCTATTACTTTCACGTAAAGTCGTATGATGAACGCTTTTATGCACAATTAAGTAAAGGTATGAATTTAAAAAAAATTGCTCGAGATATGCACAAAAAACATTGATTATTTTTTTATGATTACCAGAATTAAAAAAAGTAATAAACACTAGCAGCATCTTCTTGTAGTTCAAGTTATGCCCCTAAATGAACAAGCACTGCAATTTGGTATGTCACGACTTTATGTGCGTATTAAGCGGATGGAGTGTCTTTTGCTTATATTATTGACTTTAAACGTGGGAGAGTCGACTCAAATACTCGTCCAATAAAAGAAGCCCGAAAATGTTTGATAAAGCGTGAACTTATAGAGAAAATTGGAATACAGGTTGATACTGTTAAGCAAGGCTCTGTTACGACAAATTCAGCAAATACGTTACGAAGATTCTCTGCTAATCCTGTTTTGATTTCCGAAATAACGGGTCTAGATGAAAACATTATCAAGAGATTTTCAATAATTCTCGAAGCTATAATAATCACCGAGGTAGTAGATTCAAACAATTTTGGTGATTTTTGTTTGGAGACGGCAAAATAGTTTGTTGCACTGTACGAGTGGTACAATATCTCCCACTTACACTTCACAAAATTCTGACTCATGGCAAGGATATAATTGAAAAGTGTATTTTTTCTACTATCTGAAGAGGCTCAGGAATGTTGTAACAAAGACTATAACAATATGGTCGAATTGCCACGAACGAAGAAGATATATAAGATGCATCGAATGATGGTAACATCAGATCCCATGATTTCACATTTGACGTCTTCATTTAGGCAGAAAAAGCATAGTGTGATAAGCGACGAAGTTAAGGCTCTTTTAGAATAATAAATTAAAAATTAAAAAAATAATTTAAATATTTTTGTTAGTTATGGCTCTTTACATTGCAGGTAGCGATCGACATTTCTCTAACTTTCTTTATTTTGATTACTTTTGTGTATTGCTGTATAAATAAAACTAAATTTATGATGAAATCGCTACATTTTCCGACAAATATATTTTTTTCCTCACCTCCATACAAAAATCCCCAGTGTACGCCGGCCCATACAGGAGAATTGTATTCCATTGTTGGGCGGATAAAGTATAAATAGTAAGAAGATCGGAACGAAAAACATTAATGTTTTGGACCCCACCACCAACTGGTTCGGTTTATTACTGAAGGCACACGAATGAACAATTGTGCTGGCATCTGCAAAAGAGTATATAGAGTTGAAAGTTTTACAAAGAAGAGCATTTAGAAAAGTAAGAAATAGGGTAGAAGAAAGAACAGAGCGTTGCGTTACCCCTGAATTAACCTCGAACTCATCCGATGAAATCCCACCTATAACAACTCGTATAGTATGATGCCTGAGAAAACACATTATAAGCCTGGAGAATTTATCACCGAGACACCAAAAGCAACAAGTTTTGATAGAGGCAAATGCCATTTGTAGAAAGCTCTTGCGTTCGATTTAAAATTGCTTCGAATTTTTTTTTAAGTAAGCAGAGTAACACGATTGATTAATCGAATTATAGTTAGCATGACCAACGATATACTTAGCGTAGGCAATTATTTTTAACGACACGTTCTCGCGTTATGCTGGGGTAAAGCTCACGGCGTCCAGGGTTCGTTACAAAAACAAATGTGTTCAATAATCACAAGAGACACTTTTCTTTTATTATAATTCACTCTTAAACTAAGTTATAATTAAACTACACCACCACGATGATCAACCGCTTCGTGGCCCTCAAGAGCTTTCGTCTCCACTCTCCGTCGGCTAGCCTACTGCTTCTCACACTGGAGCGAATAAAATTCTGGTCCAGTCTGATCAGAACAGTTTGCCTGTCCACCAATTTTTGACTTGTCGCGGTTGTCACGAATAAGATTCTGAGACAACCTCTCCACGTCGAAATTGGTGTTAGCCTTTTGACGATCTTATCCGTCTTGTTCAGCTAGGGCGAATAAAATTCTGGCCTTGCTGAACAAAGTGCGGCCTGGCTCTGGGCTTCGTCACCTGGGCGAATAAAATTCTGGCCAGGTGAAGCAGCGACAGCACTTACTGAGCCGGAGACCTAAGCGAGTCTCGCTTAATTCAGAGTCGAATAAGATTCTGGCTTTGATTAAGTGAGCAAAACCTATTTGCAAGACTATTTTTAATTAAGTTGAATAAAATTCTAACTCACTTAAAGAAATCTTGCCCGGTTGCTTGCCCGTGGCCAACTCCACTTAAAAACGTAATTATCTCGCTTTTATATGTTTCTGCCAGGCACACCCATACCACTAAACGATAGCTGCTTGCGACTATTCAGGGTTGTGTTTAAAGGTATGTTTTCCTTATGGATATATCCTCATGTTAATAGGTGGCGCTTATTAACGGCTAATATAATTTCAAATGTTTCATTAACAAATAATAAATGTAATTATAAAATATAATTATGAATTATATAAAATGAAAAGTGTATAATAATAATGTTCTCTTTTTAAAAAATTATGAAACTCATTAAACAATTAATATTCAGAAATGTAAAAAATGTAAAAATTTATGAAATTCAGTAAAAAAAAAAAATTAAAAAATTTTATAAATATAAATATAGAGTCCAATTGCCTGTGATTTAAATGCTATGTGATCCAAAAACGATCCTGCCGACTTTTGGTCGTCACATATTTATCAGTTAATTTAACAAAATTCTAAAATTGTTATTTAAAATAAAATTTGCTACCAAATGAACGTTGAAGAACAAAAAGTGTTGAAATAGTCAGGTTGAAACTTCAAATTGATTATCACGACTCGTTGTGAAAAAATGGCTACAAACGATGGAAAAAATTTTAGTTTATTTAATAGAAATAAACTAAAGGGACATAAAAAACCTTTTAAACATTAATTTTAAACAAGAATATTACTTTGTAAAGGTATACTCTGTTCTGCCTTTTTCATTATACGAACATGCTCATCCCTTGTTATTAATAATTCAAAGACAATTTAACAAACCAAATAAAATGTCAGTCATAATATTCCCAAGTTAATGAACATTAAAATAAAAAAAAAAACATCCCGTTTAAACTCCTTTGGGACGCCATTCATTTAAGTTATTGATTTTTTTAGACTTGTTATTTGGCTGCATAAAAATGCCTTTTTAAATTTAACTTTCTTTCAAAAACAAATTCATTTCAAAAATTATAAAGTTTATTTGTTTCTTTTATTTCTCAGTTGTTCTCAGTTTTTCTCATATAGAAAAGTTGTAATTTATTTAAAGTCATAATTATGTTTTATGAGAACAGCAGATTTATTTCTACTTTATTTCCTTTTTAATTCGAACAAATGAGTAATTTTATATATTAAAATACACATATACATACACTTATGTGTGAATACATACACACATACCTACAACGCAATGCCTAAGTAAATAAATATTCATTTTCTATATATGAGAATCTTTCTGTTTTGTTTTTCCTCAAAAGAAAATCAGTGAGTGAGGATTCCAACCAACCAACCAACCATCCAACCAACAACTTTTGATTTTTACAAAAACAAAAAAACAAAATAAATTTGATGTTTGAAATACGTGCACACATTCATTTTTTAGTTGGGCTACTTCAGCTAAAAAATATTAAAAAATTTGGTTTTCATGTTGGTAGTAAAGTATTTAACCAATGAAGTACAATTTAGCCTGTTGTTCATTTGGTTAATCGTGCACCATGTTGCATATGTGCTTCAAAATTAAATTTTTTTGGAAAATATCTTCCTGACAAATGATTTTGAATTAAACGATTTAATATTGAAGAAGTGAAAAAATTTGATTTCCACACACGATTTTTCCTCCTCTCCTCTCCATCTGTCTCTCTCTCTCTCTCTCTCTCTTAATATCTGCCATTAAGCGATCGGGAAATTTGGTTTGCAATAAATTAGTTGTTTCATCGGCTGTGTGACATGTGGTAGCTTTCTGTTGAAACCACTTGAGTTCTTAACATCTCGCCATAGCGTGATCTATTGAGCGCTATCACATTTCGGTTCGGTTGAAACCGCACGTCAGTGATATACGTCAATAATAGGCCAAAATTTAGTTGTTAACATTTCCCGATAGCGTGATCCGTTGACCGTTACCGTATTTCCAGCCCCATTTTCGAAAAAAAAAAACGGTCCAGTCAAGCCTCAGGACCACACAGTGATACATTGAGCCTGCAAAGGCTTCTCAATAATCGCCCGAGGCATTTCAGAAGCTCAAATAAGGTAGTTTTGTATGTTTACGTACCCTGACAAGTAAAAATGGGCTTCCTCTGAAAAAATGAATTTTTCAGAAAATTCAGCCGGTTGTTCCTGAATGAATTGAGCGAATCTGCGGCGATGTGAGTGGCCGATCAGCTTCAATTCCTGCACAAGTTAAACCTTGTAAGGCTTTAAAGTCAAATTCTTACGCAAAACCTGTCATGGATAACTCCAATAGTTGAGAACGTAGAGAAATTGACAAATTTGGATCTGCTTTAACATTGTGGCTCACGGCTGCGATATTTTTCGTTGTACACGCTTTGGTATTCGCACATTTTGTATCAAGCCTATCGGCTTATAATATTTAACTATCAAATTCTTAGAAGAACGATAATTTTGCTACAAACTACAAAGCGGCTTGAGAATGATGCATTCGCATCGAAAGCGCTCGCCTTCGACTACAAACCAGCCAGTTAGGACAGGAAATAGCAATATTATTTCACTTTCTGGTGGAGGAAAAAATACCAGACAATTATTTTGTACGAAAATATCACGAATTTTTCGTAATCTAATTTGAACAGAATCACCATTTTCATAGTGAATTTTAATTATTTTAATACGATTTTCGTGCGAATTTAATTTGTTTGAAGCAATTGCTATTGCTTCTACTACGATTGCCTTAAAAAACTAAATGTTAAAACTATTATGTGGCTGGTGTTGCCACAATTCTCTTGCTAAAATAACCCAATAATTATTAGCGCTACACCCTCCTATTTATAAATTTTGCTGCGTCGTAGTTAATCACATGTATTTTCTAAATAAAATTCTATTTCTTATAAAATGAAAATATTTTAAATAAATTAAAATGAAATTCGTCAAGCTTAACAAAAATTCGGTTTTGTTGCGAACACGTGCAGCAGCTGTCCTTTAAGATATTTTCAAACAAATGGCTTTAAGAAATGAAACATAAAATTTGAGCTGCTGTAGCATACATTGTAAAGTTATTGCCAGCCACGCACATCTTAATATTTTACACTACAGTGAGAAACAATTTGATACAATCATGAAATATTTATCAATTAAAGACAAATTTTTAAATAAGAAAATTATAAAATTTTATATAGAAATATTTTTTCTAAAAACACTATAGATTTGCTAATTTTTTAGTTAATCAAGTAACACAAACTGTTATTTATTTATAATAAAATATTAGTATAATTATTCCCTTAAATATTGCATAATAATAACACAACATTTTAAGATTTTTAAATTAAATTAAACGATTTATTCATTTTTAAAAACACACAAAGTAAACACGATGGTAACCTTACGACTGTAACACCTAAAAGATGCTTTATTTTTCTGTTGTCTTTACTCAGTGGTGCTGCTTCAACTTGAATTCAACTTATTTGCCTCGTAAGTGGTGCTTATATAGCTCTTTTAAGCGTTTCTCCCATATACATTATTATTCTACTTTAACATCATTCCATATTGTTATTGTATATTATAATTATTGCGCCTGCTTAACTGTATGTTTTGTTTTGTTCTGTGTGAGTTGTTTTTGTTATCTGTTCTTTTTAGTTATTTCGTGGAATTTTTTGTAAGCATTTTGTTGCTGTTTTGTGTGTATAAGAATTCTTAGAAAATCTTTTCCTTAAATCTATAAACTTTGGTTACAAGTAGGCACGGCCTTTTTTTGTTATTTTCCGAAATTTTCCGAAATATGCTTTAGAGTTTGAAATGTTTGCTAATAATTGTAAAATATCTTCAAGTGTATATTTTTTTTGGTTGCTTTCCTTTAGAAATTAAACATATAAATAGTATAAATATGTTCTGGAACATTTTTATGTAAATAAACACATACACATTCACTCACACAAATACACATTTTTACTCTTAATTTACTCAACATTAATACTTCAAAGTGTGTTTGTTTGAGTTTATGCTTTTAAAATGCATTTGTGTATCTTTTCAAATGTTTAGAACTTTATTAAGGCAAATTATACTCAGAGATGTTTGTATCAGCAGGAATATATGTATGTTTTTGTTTGTTTTATATATTACATATATACAACCAGTGTAGATTTAAATGTCGGTGTGTGAGTGTATATCTAATGAAAAATTTTGTTATATTTTCAATAGAATTTTTAGAATTTTAGGTTTTAAAAATGACAAAAATAGCAGTGAACATGTTTGTGGCTCCCTCTTCTTTTGAGTTGTGAATTGTGTCTGCTAAAGACACATTTGGCTCCATTTTATTGTTTATTATTTTTATTTATTACATTTTCACCCTCTTTTCCTAAAACTTTTTCTAGTGACATTTAAGCTATGAAATCCTTATCACTCCCTTTCAAATTGCATGACAAATGGTTATAAGCCAGAGTGTTTCATCTTATAATTTTTAAGAGGTTGGTTTGCTTGTAGCTGGTTGCTGTTTCTCGCTCTCTCTCTGTTGTTAAGTATCCAAAAAAGAGCACACCCATACATAAACACACACATACACACAAACAAAAAATAAACCATGAATATTTGCTGCTGTTTTTATATTCATTTGACAACATTAATTTTGATATGTGGCACTTAAAAAACATTTTGTTGTTGCTGCTGTTGTTGTTGATTTTGTCATAGTATTTATTATCGATAATACTGCAGAAATGTTTTATTTTAAAAATTTGAAAAATACTACACATGCAACCACAATAAATAACAGCAACAATAAAAATAATTTTTAATATTACAATTTAAAATTTAATCGGAAGTTATTTTACACTAAATGGTTTGGTGTCAAGCAGCCATAACTCATTTATAAATTCATGCGTTTTAATAATTATAGAGTGTCTGAAATATAACAACCAGGCATTAAGCTTGAATACGTATTGAATTAAAATTCCTTTTTAGCAAAAATAATATTGTTTTAAAATACATTCTACTTAATTTGAGACTCTTTTCATTGTTTGTTTGTATCGGGTTTTTCAATTGCGGCAACACCATTAACATGCTAGTTTTGACATATTCGTAGTAGATGCATTGGCAATTGTTACAATGAATTCAAGTTCGCACGAAAATTGCATTAAAATATTTTAAATCCTCTATGAAAATGGTGGTTCTACTCAAGTTACATTTCGTAAAATTCGTGATATTTTCGGTCTACGTAATCGTCGTTGACAGGCTCGATACAAAATGTGCAAACACCAACGCATGTTTGACCGAGTCGTTCAATTGAAAACATAGCAACCGTGAGCCACAGTGTTGAAACATATCAAAGTATGTCAATTCCTCGATGTTCTCAACAATTTGGATTATCCAAAACCATCACATGGTGATTTGGCGTAAGGATTTGATTTTGAAGCCTTACACGGCATTCATACTCACTGGACCTGGACCAACGTGTCACTTTATGGTGTGCTATGTGATGTTGAAGCGTAATTGGGCCGTTTATATTCCAAAATGAGGTTAAAAAGGTGGTAACGGTCAATGGATCATGCTATCGCGAGATGCGTGATAAGATTTACGTCAGTACCTAGCTGTGTGAGCCATAATCTGACGGATGGATCATACCACTGTGGATGAAATGTAGCGTGATCCTCCCCCTAGGAAGCCGTCAGATAAATATATCCTCCAGTCACTCCTAGTTGCAACTTCAAGAGCTCAGAGCAGGTCGCAGCCTTCACTCCTTGCTAAAGAGTTGGAGACTATCAAACTCCTGGTACAGAACGCTTGAAGCTTAAATAAAATTTAAGAAAACAACCGCAATCATGCTCACTGGACCTGGACTATTCCTTGTGTTCATTGTGAATGATCCGACCCACAAACTCAAACGAGGGCCTCGAAACACACAGCCACCACGATACTCTCGAAGGGCCAACCTCAATAATCAGTCAGAGAACAGCTAAAAGGCTAAAAAGACAAGTAGCGGAACTCTGAGGCGTTACCCATTCCCGTGGAAATATAGTGGATTGCCCAGTTGGCTCCTTGCTACCCTGTTAGGGAACTGGGCTCCCTTTTACCCCCGCAAGACACCAGTCTAGAAGGTTGTGTGATCCATAAAGACTTATAAATGTGCCCTGGGGGAGGACTATTGCGATATACCAGAAAATCAATTTTAGCCTATTATTGCCTACGTGGGTATCACTGACATGTGGTTTTAGTAGGACGGTGCTACATGTTGCACAGTCAATGAAACGATCAATTTATTGCAAAGCAAATTTTCGATCCCATAATTTTACTACAATCAGCAGCTAAGTGGCCAGCCAGATCGTGTAATTTAACACCACTGGATTAATTTTGTGGTTCTGTGTTAAGGAGAGAGTCTATACGGATCCATTGAATCGATTTGAGCCTCAAAACGCAAAATCTGTGATGTGAATAGGACCGCCATTTTGCCAAAAATTTATAAAAATCTTTAATGGAAGAATCGACATCTGTCAGCGTGATCGAGGGTGACATTTGCCAGATATCATTTTTCATTAATAATTGGCGAACCTTTTCCCGCGTAATACATTTTTTAAAATCATTTTTAATCTTAATTTTTAAGTTTTAATTTGTTTTGGAAAACAAACTTCTTGTTGAAAAACCCTTTTCTTCATATTTAACCTTTTGAGGGGTTTATTCAATTGGGAAATGTTGTCTACAAGTAGAAGAGTGTCGTGTTGTTTTATGCTTTGTTTTCTTTATGCTATAGTCATGCTATATGGTTATGTTGAAGATTTAAGTGTCGCAAGCTTGAGGTACATTAAATCTTTTGAGGAGTGTCACTTAGGGTGAAGCTTCATACAGGAGAATAATATATGTTGCAATTTTATTTAATTTTTCAGCGATTTTTTGGGAAACCACAAAAAAGTGACATCTGTTTTGTTTTACTTGTTTGTTTGTTTTAAATAAAAATAAAACAGTTCTCAACTGACGTTAACTTGAAAGAATGTATGAGCTAAGTTTTTCGTGAATGAAATGACTTCCCAGACTATTTTACAGCATCCCTTCCAAGTCATATGATTAATTAATTATAATCTTTTAGCAGACATCTTTAACATAGCTTTTGTATGCTTGGGGTGATATCAAGATTGTTCATTTCAAGCTTAACAACGAAATAGTGAATTGATTTTAATTAGATTGAAAAGTAGTAAGTCCTTTCAACAGACGAATACGTTATAGCATCGCATCATTAAAATGCTGCTGTGATAGTAAATTTAACACTTTTGCATAACTAAAACTTAAAAACGCTTTGTAAAGTTTTACATCATTTACAACAAGCTGTCCATCTAAAGTATTGTTTAGTAAACAACGCAACTAGTTTCTCTTAGTTATTGCTGTTGCAGCCCACCCATATGTATATGACAGATTTTACATATAATAGAAATGTAAACGGTTTTAATCGCATGTAAATGGATATCACAGTTGCGAGCAAAATATGAAACAGCCCAGTTGGGTGTCCATAATATTTGTAGGGTGGTGTTCATCTGTGAATTTAAAGTGAACTCAAAATCAGTACAACGAATTGCCGAAGCGAACGAATGAAAAGAGTTCTTGGATTTTTCCACTGTATAGAGATTTAGTCGCTGTCAAAAGAGAATAAAAAAAGAATATCTGTCACTTCTACTTCAGCAGAAATAAAATTGCAAGACCTTTTTGAACACACTGCTGAACGGTTGTTAAATACGTTTGATTCTAACCGCTTGAAAAAACTTGGAAATAGCAGCATTACTTTAATTTCTAAATGGGGATGTGATGGATCCTCTGATGAAATTAAAGACCTTCAACCTGGAATATTTACTGGTGACGAACAGGAAATCGAAGTAAATTTTAAAATGTATCTCACAATGATTGATGGAAAAGTTGCACAAGCTTTAACTGATACAAAAGCATCATCAGGCTGCATTATATGCAAAAAGACATCAAGCCAATTAAGCCAAATAAGTCAATTAAGTTGCAGAAGATGAGACTTTTAAGGCAGCATATGGATTTGGTTTGTCCCCTCTTCATACTAGAATAAGTTTAATGGTCCACTGTGCGTCGTCAACAAGAGGCCAAAATTCAGTTCCATTGACCTTTATCGCATTTCCAGCATCCTCGTTAAAAAAAAAACAAAACAACGGCCCAATCAAGCCTTCAGACCACAGAGCGCACCACGTTGAGCTCTATGATTTTCAGAAGCCCAAATGCGGCAATTTTGCTTGTTGACATAACCTGAAAAGTCCCCCCGGGGGTACATAAATATGGTCTTTATAGAATTCCACTACCTAGACACAGTGCAACTGGGGAAAAAGGGAGCCCAGTCCCCTGAAGACAGGCAGGGAGTCAACTGGAAACTCCACTTTATTTCCCCGGGAATCAGTAAGGCGCAGAGTTCATTATTTGTCTCTTTAGACATTTAATAGTTCTCTGACTGATTATTGAGGTTAGCCCTTTATGGGAGTATCGTGGTGGTTGTAGTTTCGCGGCCCCATAACAGTATAATGATTATTATGGGGGCCAGGATCATCTCACTGATAATGACACGCAAAGTGAATGATCCAGTCCAGTGAGCATGCTAGACATGTGTTCTGGACAGGAGTTGGAAAGTTTCCAACTCTTTAGCAAGGTGTGATGATTTGCAGCCCTGCTCTGGAAATATTAAAGTTGCAACTAGAAGGTTTCTGTTGCATAGAATTATAGCTTCGGCTTTCTAGGACGTGTATAACGTTTCAAATTATACATAGTGGCTTGACCACCATCTGATAAAGGCTACATAGCCAGGTGCGGATGTAAATCAAATCACACACAATACCCTGACAAGTTCCCCACGGGGACACATTTATCGGTCTTTATAGAATACTTGACTATCTAGACCTGTGCTGCTGGGGGTATAAGGGAGGGAGCCCAGTCCCCTAAAGGCAGCAGGGGTGAACTGGAAGCTTAACGTTATTTTCACGGGTATCAGTAGCCCGCAGAGTTTCCGCTATTTGTCTCTTTGGGCATTTAGCTGTTTCTCTGACTCATTATTCAAGAGTATCGTGGTGGCTGTGGTTTTGCGGCCCCATAACAGATCTGTTTTTAATGGTGGCCACGATCATTTCAACTTTAATCACACCTACCTGGTGATTGATCCTAGAACCAGTAAGCATGCTAGTCATGTATCCTGGACAGGAGTTGCATAGTCTCCAACTCTTCAGCAAGGAGTATTGGCTTGCAGCCCTGCTCTGGAACCGCTGAAGTTGCAACCAGGAAATACCTGTTGCTAGAATTAGTCTTCGGCTTCCTAGGACGTGAATGATGTTGTGGTTTGACCACCATCTGATTAAGGCCCACGGCCAAGTGCAAATGTAAATCTTATCACGAAAATGAGCTTCGTCGAAAATAAATGACTTTTTCAGAAAAACAAATCGGTTTTGGAATGAATTGAACGAACCTACAGAGATGTGAAAGGTCTGTCGTCTTCCATTCCTGCACAAGTTGTATCTTATACGAGTTTAAAGTCAAATCCATACGCAAAATTCGCCATGTAGTGGTTTTGGTTTTTGAGAACGTCTAGAAATTGACAAATTTGGATCTGCTTTAACACTGTGGCTGACGGCTGCGATGTTTTCCATTTAATGACCCAGTCGAACTCGCGTTGGAGTTCGCACATGTTGTTCGAACCTGTAGACTCAAATTTAACGACCGAATTCTTAATGGCTTTCGAAGAAGGACGATTATGTTGTTCGAAAATATCACGAATTTTAAGAAATGTTGCTTTAACAGAACCGCCATTTTCATTAGTGGATTTTAATTATTTTAATGCGATTTTTATGCGAACTTGAATTTCTTTTAATAATTGCCAATGTATCTAATGCGAATGCGTCAGAAAACTAAATGTCAAAACTATCATGTTTGTTAAGTGTTGCTGCAATTGAAAAACCCGATATATTAAGCAATCATAAATTTATTTAAAACAATTTTTCGGATAAAACTATTTAAAAAATAATGCTCCCACCTAATCATAACATGATCACCCTAAAAATAATTCAACTTTTTCTTTATCTAATAAAAGTAATGGACTCTATCCACAATGAATAATAAGTAAACTAGAGCAAAACAAGATGAAAATAGAGTGAAAGAGAGAGAGAGGGGTAGAAAGAGTGCTTTATAATGGAATTTTATTCTGCTTGTTAAGAATTCATAAACATAAACTGGATATTTATTTCAGTTTTTATTCATTTAAAAGACTGAAAGAAGGATAATAAAGGATTTTCATAAACATAAAATTACAGATACACAGTAACTTGGTCATTAATTCATACATTCATAAGCTCTGTTCATTTAGTGAACATGCAACAGGAATTTTGTATTTGAACACAGACATACACACACATGGATACATCCATACTCGCATGGACTATTTGTGCAAAAAAAAAAATAAAGAGAAACAAACATAAATTTATGCAGTCAGTGGTTGGTTACATTTGTTGTAAAAGAAATTACAGTTGTAGTGGTGGCAGTCTTATGAGTGCGGTTGTTTGGTAAAGTAGTAAAAAGTGACTATTTTTCAATTAAAGCTCACATGAACGTCGTACCACAAGCAGATACAAAGAAGACATAGTTGCCGGTCTCTTAATGGTTTTGTTGTTGGATCCAGTTCTTTATGTCAGCTTTTTGTGTTATTTGTGTAGGTGTGGTTTGCTTCATTAGTTAGTGCTATAGAATGTATGTGTGTATGTGTATGTGTGTTCGCATGGAGATGTGCGAGTGTATTTGACTGACTGCTAGCTTGTGTATATTTCACAGTAATAGAAACCTAAATGCCTATATTGTTTA
Source organism: Trichopoda pennipes (assembly GCA_030448955.1). Classification (NCBI taxonomy): domain Eukaryota; kingdom Metazoa; phylum Arthropoda; class Insecta; order Diptera; family Tachinidae; genus Trichopoda; species Trichopoda pennipes. The sequence continues at coordinate 19,325,278 of JASKUP010000072.1, forward strand.
CAGTGTTGTTCTCGTTGGTAGCCTTCAACTCTGTTTGGCATAGAGTTTCAAATTATTTTGTTTTCGTATTTAGTTTTATTATGCTGTGGTGATGGAACAGGGAGTTGCCGTTAAAAAAAGAAATTACTTAATAAAGACTTTTGCGGCTGGTTGCTGTAGAGCAACCGTCTACATTGTTGTCGTCGTTTTGTGACTTGAAGTACTTTTTAAGGAAAGTCATTTATAAATTTGATTACCTGAAAGTCTTTTCTTCTTGCTATTTTGTGTTTTTTTTATTTATTTTTTTGCCTGCAGGCTTTTATGTGTTTTGTGTTGCGAGTCGTTTTGGCTGTAATTTGTTAAACATTTAAATGATTCATAGGCACACACCCACATGTGTGTATATTATTATTACTAAAAAAAAGAGCATAAAGACAAAAAAGATGAAAAGTACATAAAAGAAAAATAATATGTAAACTTTTGCCTGGAAATTTTAATTTATTTAAAAAAAGCAAAATATATAAAACTTGTGTGTGGGAGCGTCATAATGATTAAAAAGTAGAAATTATTGCTATTTAATTTATTTTGATTCAAAAAAGTTGTTGAAATTATTTGCTTTAGAACAACTTTTACTTTTTGAATGAAAGTCAAATATTTTATGTGATAAAAACAAATAAGCCATAATTTAAATCTTATTAAATTTTATGGTTCCACATCATTTCAATGCATTTTAAACAACAAGCCTTCATTTAAGTTGCGCTTGTGCCTAAATATTGTTTAAAAAAAATAATTTTTTATATAAAAATACAACAAAAGTTTTCTTAAATGGAACAATAACTTTATGAATACAAAAAACCCGAGGTATAGATTTTGATAATATATAAGAGTTTTAAAAAAATACTAAAGCAGTTATAGCTTTACTGGCAAGTACAACAAAATTACAATAACAATAAACCTTTTGTAAAATTTTACAAAATAAAAATATTTCCTAAAATATCTATATTACCGCATTAAGATTAGAGAAAAATCGGAAACAAGTTGCCACACTTTTCGATATTCAAAGAATGTTCGCGTTTAAACTCGCTAAAAAACAGAAATTGCAATTACCAGTGATATGGCAACATTAAACAAACCAACGAACAAACACATTTTACATGGACGCTTTGCTATGTGTTTGTTCTTAATAAGGTAACACAAAAAGCAAACAACACTACAATAATAAAAGAATAGATATGAATTCCTTAACAATTATAAAAAATCATTATGTTTTTAAAGGAAATCCATAAGATTTTTTAAACTTCTTTCTTTCCGTTAAATATCAGGTTCTAAAAGATGACGTTCCAGTCCGTAAAATTTTGCAGTTACATTAAAAGCGTCCTCGTTAAATGAAGTTTGTGACGCAGCTTGCCCTTACAGTTTCCTTAACATATCAGACGTATTTATTTACGACGGAGTATAAAGAAGTTGTTTGATTTCTTTATTTATTTAATTCTTTATTTATGATAATTCTTTCACAGTAAGTTTGCTATTTCTGAAAAATTTCCTTACTGGCTTATGACTGTTGATAAAACATTGATAAAAGAGATATTTTACTGACATAATTTTGTTATATTTGTTCCTTTTAATAAACGTTTTGTTATTTTGAGTTATTTGATTGCAAAATAGTAAATACAATAATAAGCAGCTGCAGTATATGTTAAATGTGGTTCAAGGTTCCCTAATAAGTTGAGTTAAACAATTAAAGAAATGGTCTTTTAAACTGGATTGTATCACCCATCATCAATATTAGTAATGAAAGTTAAGTATACTATTTGAGTCATTAATATACTGAAAACTGAACCAGTATAATAATTATTTTCTCTAATGTTACTTTATTTACTTAACACAATTATATATCATCAATATTAGTAATGAAAGTTAAGTATACTATTTGAGTGATTAACATACTGAAAACTAACCCAATACAATAATAATTTTCTCTGATGTGACTTTATTTACTTAATGCTAATATGCATGTCTTGCTAATATGCAAATAAAATTTTTCTGTTTTACCACTATAAACCTGCTATTTTTATATATTGACGAGTTAAAACGTCTAAATTCTTGTAATATGGAAAGATATGGCAACTTGCTATAGTGAGTCTTCTAAAATTTTAACTACATACGTGGGGGTATGAACCAGTCGATAGAACACTAGCAGAGAAATTAAAAGAAATTATCTACTTTGCTTGTTGAATGTTTTTTTTTATATTTACGTATAGAAAGTCGAACTTTGCGTTTAGTGGGAATATAACATAATTGTACTGGGTTACATGTCATATTTTTGTGTAGGCCTAAATAACTTTGCAACAGCAACTTCTGAGTTCCATAGAGAGTGAAGGAGATGTGAAAGTAAAGGAACAGTGCGCTTAATCCTTATGAGTTGTAACATTAAAATTTGCTGATTGCACACTTTTATTTCAAAGAGAGTAATTTAAGGGTTTTAAATTAAGTTAAACGTTTCATTTACATTCAATATACACACAAAATAAACACGATGGCAACTTTATCTTTACTCACTGATGACTCTACTTGATATAATTCATTTGCTCAGCAAGTAGTGTTTAACATCACCGCACATTGTTATTGTTATTATAATTCAGTTTAGGCGTCTGCTTGACGGTATGTTTTGTTTTACTCTATGCTAGTTCTTTTTGTTTTCTGTTGTTTATCTTATTTGGTAGAATTTTTTTATAAGCATGTTGTTGTCTTATGTGTATAGGATTTCTTATAAAACTACGCAGTTTCTTTTAAAACTTAACAATTTACCTTCGTAACAATGTAATAGATTTTCGCAGATGTTTCGATTGTTAAGTTTATGGCCAAGTTTGTCTTTCTAATGTAAACTAAATTATCTAAACTAGTTAGTAGTCAGTTGGAAAAATTGTAAAAGCAGAATTTTTACCGTTATTACAAAATATTATAAAAGAAATAAATTAAAAATAAATTAAAAAATAAATAAATAAATTTTTTCCATAGGAAAGCGAAATATCGAAAAGAAAAAAAAAATAAATTAAAATTAATAACTTGTTCTAATCCAAGAAAATAAAGAATGTTTTTGTTAAAAATTTAAGCTCAATAATTGACAGTTTGCAGCAACTGAAATCCCTTTTTTAATACACAAAAATAAAAAGCAAATATTTTGTATCCTTTTCACATCACCAACAAAACTGTCACTGATCATTTTCGATTAGTTTCTATTTTGATGCCAAATCAAATTCACCTACAAGAAACTATAAAAGTTGTTTTGTCAATGAATGGAAAGAAAAAAAACCAAAAAATATTTACAAAAATAAACTTTTCCTGTCACGTGAGTTCAACGTGCTCAATAATCAAAGAGGTTTTTTTAAGATGAAAATTCTTAGTAAGAACAATTTGATCCTTTTTCCTTTTCCATAACTAAATGTATGAAGTTAATTTGTATTTAGTTGTTGCACAACTGATATGGCACACACAGTTTGATTAAAAGATATAAAAAAGGTTATTTGGATTTGACAGTTTACTAAACCAGATGGGTTTTTGTGCTTTTTTTATTTCGTTCATAATTTTGTTAAAAAATATTGGGTTTCTCAACAAGAAGATTATTTTATAAAATAAAAGAAACAAAATTTAGATTAAGATGATTCAAATTTTCATTGTAATACGCAGAGAAAAGTTCGGCAATAATGAAAGAAAAATGATATCTGGCAAATGTCCACCAGCCAGATGTCGATTCTTTGATCAAAGTTTTTAATCACTTTTTGGCAAAATAGCGCTCCTATTTCGTTAATCACATTACGGATTTTGAGCTTTAAGGCTGACATCGTTTTAATTGGCACCGTATCCTTAACATCGCCTCCATAAAAAATATCCAGTGGTGTTAAATCACACAATCTGGCTGGCCACTTAACTGCTGATTGTCATGAAATTATGTGATCGCAAAATTTGGTTTGCAATAAATTGATCGTTTCATTGGCTGTGTGACATGTGGTACTGTCCTGTTGATAACACATGTCAGCAGTTTCCACGTCGTCAATAATAGGCCACAATTGATTTGTTAACATCTCGTGATAGCGGGATCCTTTTACTGTTACCGTATTTTCAGCCTAACCTTCAAAAAAAGAAACAAACGGCTTAATCACGCTTGCAGACCACATAGCGCACCATAAAGTGACACGTTAAGCATGCAACGGCTTCTCAATAATCGCTCTAGATTTTCAGAAGCCCAAATGCGGCAATTTTGCTTGTCTACATTTCCTGACAAGTGAAAATGGGCTTTGTCTGAAAAAATAATTTTTTCAAAATAATCAACCGGTTGTTTCTGAAATAATTGAACCTTGCAAGGCTTCAAAGTCAAAATTACGCAAAGTTCGCCATGTGGTGGTTTTGGATAACCCCAATTGTTGAGAACGTCGAGGAATTGACAAATTTGGATCTGCTTTAACACTGTGGCTCCCGACTGCGATATTTTCGGTTGAACGACCCTGTCGAACACGCGTTAGTGTTTGCATATTTATTTTGCATCTAACCTGTCGACACAAATTTAACGATTGAATTCTTAATAGTGGTCTCAGAAGGACGATTATGTTTACCAAAAATATCACAAACGAATTATACGAAATGTAACTTCAACAGAACCACCATTTTCATAGTGGATTTTAGTTATTTGAATGCGATTTTCCTTACTATTTTGCTTAATACTGCCACTCCGCTCGCATGTGCCTTTTGTTTTAGGCGAATTAAAGCATCAAGGCTATTAAGATATGGAAATATATCGTAGGATGCTTTGTTTGTTCCTTGTATTTGTGTTGTTATGCACATTTGGGCATGAGTTCATTAAACGAATGCTGCGACACAACCTCGTAAAAGTTAATTGCGCTGTGCATGAATACTTTTAGATAATTTCACCAGCATTTTTGACAGATATTTTTTCAATAGAATAATAGAAAAAATTATTACTCATAATTGTTTTCTCGCAAATAAATAACGACTAATAAAATTTTTTAATTTAAATTTGTGACTATGACTTGTATAGAAAAATTATGAGTCAAATTTTTCACAGAAAACTTATGGCTGATGTAAATATTCTAAAGACAAATTATGACTGATGAAATATTTTTATAGAAGCAATACGAATGATGATGTTTTTATTTTTTTTTTTAAATTATGACTGATGATATTTTTTATTAACAAATCATGACTGATGTAATTTTTTTATTGAAAAATTATGACTGATAAAAATTTTCTATAGAAAAATTATGAATGTTGATAATTTTTTATAGAAAAATTATGACTGATGATAATTTTTTATAAAAAAATTATGAGTGAACATATTCTACCGAATACTTATGGTTGATGTAAATTTTCTGAAGAATAATTATGAATATTGAAATATTTATATGGAAGAATTAAAACTGAAGATGTTTGTTTTTTTTGGAAAAAATTTGACTGATTTTATTTTTTTATTAAAAAATTATGACTGATGATATTTTTATATTGAAAAATTATGACTGATGATATTTTTTTATTATAAAATTAGGACTGAAAATATTTTTATATTGAAATTTTATGAGTGATGATATTTTTTTAATGCAAAATTATGACTGATAAAAATTTTCTATAGAGAAATTATGAGTGATGTTTTTTTTATAGAAAAATTTTAACCGATCATAGTTTTTGATCATAATTATTTATTGAAAAATGAGTGATAAAAATAAAAAAAATTATCAATCTTATTATTGTTTTGTAGCAAAATTATGACTGGTAAAATTTTTTTAAAATTTATAACTGATAATATTTTTTTATAGAATCGTTATGAGTGAAATTTTCCTTCAGAAAAATAATTAATAATCAAAATTTTCTAAATAAAAATTATAAGTGATGTAATTTTTTAATAGAAAAATAGCGACTGATGATAATTTTTTATTGAAAAATTATGTGTGATGAATATTTTTAATAGAAAAATTACGTCTGATGACATATTTTTATAGAAAAATTATGATTAATGAAAATTCTCTACAGAAAGCTTATTTATGATGAATTTCTTTTATAGAAAAACTGGGACTAATGATAGGTTGTTATTGAAAAATTATGACTGAAATTAATTATAAAAAATCAAGACAGCTGAAATTATTTTATAGGAAAATATAAATTCTGAAAATTATAGCTGGTGATTGAAAACCTATGAGTGATAAACATTTACTACAGAAAAATGATCAGTCTTAATATTTGTTTATGGATAAATTAAGACCTGGAATTCCTTTATTAAAATTTATAACTAAAAATTTATAACTATAAATTTATATTCTATGTTCGAAAAATTATAAGTGAAAATGTACTTCAGAAAAATTATTACTGGTGATTATTTTTTGCTGAAAAATTATGAGTAATGAAATTTTTTTTATAGAAAATTTGTGACTCCTGATAGTTTTTTATTGAAAAATTATGACTGATGAAAATTTTCTACAGAGAAATTGTCTTTTTGAATATTTTTTTGTGTTAAAATGATGAGTGATGGAATTTTTTTTTATTAAAATTTATAATTGATAATATTCTTTTGTAGAATTGTTATGAGTGAAAATTTCCTTCAGAAAAATAATTATGAACGAAAATTTTCTAAAGAAAAATTATGAGTGATTAATTTGTTTTATAGGAAAATATTAATTTTGAAAATGTTCTATAGAAAAATTATGACTGATGAAAATTTTCTGCAAACAATTATGACAGCTGAAATTTTTTTATTGTAAAATATAAATCCTGAAAATGTTCTATAGAAAAAGTATAACTAATGATTGAAAAATGAGGAGTGATATAAATTTTCTTAATAATTATGACTTGGAAGTGTTTTGATTGAAATTTATAACTAAAAATTTATATTCTATGTTAGAAAAATTGTGAGTGAAAATTTTCTGCAGAAAAATTATGATCAATGAATTTTTTTTTTGTAGGAAATTTGTAACTGATGATAGTTTGCTATTAAAAAATTATGACTGATGAAAATTTTATATAAAAATTATGATTGCTTGTATTTTATTTAAGGAAAATATAAATCATAAACTATTTCTATAGGAAAATTTTGACTATTGAGTCATTTCTATAGAAAATTTATTGCTGATAAAATTTTTAAAAGAAAAATAATGATCTGAAAATTATATACAGAAATATTATGACTAATGAAAAATTTTTATAAAAAAATATGAGTGATAACTTTTTAACTTGTTCAAAATAATGGATAATTTTCTATAATACAAAACGAAAAATTGTCGATATGCTAAAGGTGTGATAGGAACTTTTGTATTTACATACACTGCCCGTGAAAAAGATAGATTCAATGCAGTACCAATAATATTTTGCTCTCTCCTTGTGCAATTACCTTTTAAGTATAATTAAAATACATTAAAAGCGAACCTAAGGCTAACTGAAAATAATAATTTATTTGCAAGTAAATTTTTTTCAAATGAATACAACATGCAACATAACAAGGAACAAGAACAATATTAAATACAGTGGAGCAGAAGTGAAATGGTACTTATTTCATTTTTTTTGTGGTATAAAAAATGATTTTATTTAAAGTAAATTAAATATTGCAGTTAAAAAGAAATAATTAAAAAATAAATCACTGGCGTAAAAATAACTCGGGCAGGAAGTAAAAGTATTTTATATTCAATGTGTATTTTTAGGCTGTGTTGGCACACTGATTCCATTAATTTTTTACACATTGAGGCATTCTTTCTTCAAGGCCTCTTCAGTGTCCTTTCTGTTTCATGAAGAGTGATGCTTAGATTGATTTTTGTCAAAAAACGACCAACCTTTATAATAAACTTGATGCCATACAAATTTGAAACTTAACTCGTGTCCTTTTGTCGTTGGACCAAATACATTTTTCAAATTTTTAAAGAAGCTTTCAAGTGCTTCCGTTTTCTAAAGCGATGTAAGAGATACTTCACTGCATCCCGTTTTCGTACTATTTACACGACCTATATCCGTCCAACGATGGAATACAACTTTTATATAAGGGCTGGCGCCCCAAAATTTATTTTGCTGTTGGGTATGGTAGGGTATCTAACTCTGTTAATTTCCTAGAGCATCGACACAATGTAGGCTGTATTTCACTGTTTTATCGTTACAACAATGGTAAAAGCTCTAACGAAATTAGGGAACTTTTCTCAAAACTCATACATTTTTGCGTTTGACTCGATTTTCGTTGAGAGCGCATCCATTAGTGGTCGATTGGCCAGTGCATCGCACTACGCATAACAGGGAAAATTCGGTTTTAGCAGAACAGTTCGTATGTGGAATAAACTCCCTCTAGAGGTCTTTCCTGTCACTTTCAATGTAGGAAAATTCACATTCAATGTCCACAAACACTACTCCCTCTTTCCTCCTAGTTCTGGTACAATGTATTGTATGAGGAGGGGTCATTCCTGAGTACTGGTTCGAATGGAAAGAGAGAAGAGCTTTTTAATATTTTCTAATTCTTCCGTTATTGTGTTTGTTTCTTGCCATAATTTTACCAGCTCTTTTCACTGTTTTAGATTTCTTCAGATCGACTGTACTAAGTTAAAACACTATTGATTCCTGCATCATTTTAAGCTATTAACAATTTTAGTTTAGTAAAGACAAACATGTTCTAAATAAACTTCACCCGTTTGTGCTGGTTCTCGATTATGAGCAATCGTTGAACTCATCTTAACAATAGTTTTCTTATGTGGGATCCTAGTCTCTGTAAGTTCTTTTAATACCCTTGTCTTAATTATTAAGCTCACTTTTATTCATTGGCCCTGAAATAGCTGCTTGAATAAACAAAATTTATTCGGTAAAATTTTTTATTTAGTTGAACTTTCAATACAGAATAATTTACAAAAGTACCTTAAAATCGCAATACATTTCTCTTCAATGAAAAATTCAAAACATTTCAAGGAAATCGTGTTTTTAATAATTTCCAAAATGAAATACATATTTCCTTGAGGTGTGTTAAGCAATAATAATAATAATAACAACAACAACAATAGGAAGGAAAGGTACAACTTAAAGCTCGACAAAAATGCCAATAGCAAAACACCTCTTGGCGAATACTAGTGCAAATTGCAATGTGCACTCATGTTCTTAAGTGCTCTCTCACCACACATATCCATACAAACGTGTGGTATTTTGCTACGATATGCATTTTCTCGTAACATTTTTCGGTTCTTTTTCGCAATTGAGACTAAAAAATGAACATTAAAAACAATGCTGCCATGGCACCAGCGAAATGAAAAAGAAAACAACGAAAAAAATTAATGTTTATATCCGTTCACACTTAATGAGATTTTCTTTTCGTAATTTGTACTTTTTCCACTTTAATATTTTTGTTGTTTGTGTTTTTTTCCCTTTTTTCCATATTTGAAACAACACTACTAGTACTTTACATTATTTCCACACCATTCACTTTGTTATTGTTTTGAAGTGCTGAGTGGCGTAGTGTTATTATCCTTAACACTCATACACACACAAGAACATATAGAGGAATATGCATACATGTGTGAATATCTTAAATTTAGGACGTATTAAAATTAAATGTACCAAGAACAAGGTAAGAGAACTTAAATAATATAAATACTAAGAAGATGCGTGTTAAATTAAACGATTAACCGATTAATTTGGATCGATAAACCGGTTAAAAAATTTTCCATTGCATTTTATATATTAGTAACATCAGTGCGTCTTAATAATATCAGACTATCTGCACATTTTCAAATTCTCTTCAAAGCCTGGGCGCTACTAATTCCTCTCTCACCAAATATCGTATATAAAATCTCGTATATTCAGGGGTCTCCCTCTTTGAAACCTTACAGATTTGATTAGATTTAGCTTGCAGATAACCTTGAGAAAGAATTGGCGTGATGGTTTACTTGTGTCTAGATTTCGCCTCTATGTTTTATCTGTAACAGACTTTAACATAGATATAGTATTAAAGAGGTTATTCGTTAATTGAAATGGCGCGTAGGTTGATGCTATAAAAGCTAAATGTGTGGCCTAGCTTGCCTTTTGTGTATACAGTACCACCTGAAGCACACTGAACGTTAAAAAATCTCTTGCAATGAATTCTAAACGTTGCCTCACTTACGCTTGCTTTTATAAGTAACCAGCGCCTTGTACTGTTGATAATATCCTTCTGTACTTGCTGTTTCAAGGGTATTGGAATCCATTGTCATTTCTTCGTTGCTGATTTAATATCTCACATTTATATATCTTGGCGGAATTTCACCGCCAATAATGGTTATTATGGTGGCCAGGATCATCTCGCAGTTAGTGACACCCTAAGTGAATGATCCAGTCCAGTGAGCATGCTAGACATGTGTTCTGGACAGGAGTTGGAAAGTCTCCAACTCTTAAGCAAGGAGTGATGATTTGCAGCCCTGCTCTGGAATCATCGAAGTTGCAACTTGAAAGTTCTGTTGCATAGAATTATGGCTTCTGCTTCGTAGGACGAGCATGACGTTCCAAATTATGCATAGTGGCTTGACCACCATCTGATAAAGGCTTCATGGCTAGGTGCGGATGTAAATCAAATCACGTCTCTACGTTATTTCCACGGTAATCAGTGAGACCCTGAGTTCAGCTCTTTGGCTTTTTACCCTTTTAGCTGTTCTCTGACTGGTCCTTCGTGAGCGTCGTGGGGGTTGTGATTTCGCGGCCCTCATGAATTTGATTAAGGAGCCAGAATCATCTCACCTCTGCTTAGAACAAAGGGTGAATGATCCGAATCCAGGGAGCATACTTGTCATGTGTTCTGGACCAGGAGTTAGATAGTCTCCAACTCTTTAGCAAGGAGTGGGGATTGACGCCCCTGCTCCAAAACTTTCGAAATTGAAACTTGGAATGACCTGTCGCTAGAGTAATGTATTCGGCTTTCTAGGGCGTGGGTGCACGTATCATATCATCCACGTATCATATCGTCCACCGTCCAGTTATAATACACATCGCTAGGTACCGACGTAAATTTTATCATGCATTTCTTCCCCACGGGGGTACATGATAGTCTTTATGGATCCTACTACATCCACCAAGACTGGTGTCTTGCGGGGTAAAAGGGAGCCCAGGCCCCATAGAGGCTAGTAGGAGTCACCTGGACAATCCACTATATTTCCACGGGAATCAGTGGCCCACAGAGTTCCGCTAGTTGTCTCTTTAGGCGTTTAGCTGTTCTCTGGCTGATTATTGAGGTTATGGCCCTGTTGGGAGTATCGTGGTGGCTGTGTACTTCGAGGCCCTCGTGAGAGTTTGTGGGTCGGATCATTCACCATGAACACAATGAATGGTTCAGGTCCAGTGAGTGTGAATGCCGTCGTGTTCCTTATTATATTAAGCTTCATGCGTTCTGGACCAGGAGTTGGATAGTCTCCAACTCTTTAGCAAGAAGTGAAGGCTGCCTACTTCGGGCTTTCGAAATTGCAACTAGGAGTGAGCGGAGGATATACGTATTCGAAGGCCTTCTAGGGCGAGGATGGCGCTACATACCATCCACAGTGGTAATGGTCATCACCTGGTTAGGGCTCACGGCCAGGTACAGATGTAAACCTTATCACGTCATCACGCATTTCTTTAATAGCCTTGTTGGAAACCCAACAGATTTCTAGTCCTCGCTCTGATCGATGGGGGCACATTTATGGTCTTTAAGGTACGTAACAGCTGTCTAGATCTGTGCAACTGGGGGAAAAAGGGAGGCCAGTCCCCTGAAGTCAGACAGGGAGACAACTGGAAGCTCCACTTTATTTCCACGGGGATCAGTGGCCCGCGGAGTTCATTATTTGTCTCTTTAGACTTATAATAGTTCTCGGGCTGATCATTGAGGTTGGCCCCTATATGGGAGTATCGTGGTGGTTGTGGTTTCGAGGCCCCATAACTGTCTATGGTTATATGGTGGCCAGGATCATCTCACTGATAATGACACGCAAAGTGAATGATCCAGTCCAGTGAGTATGCTTGACATGTGTTCTGGACAGGAGTTGAAAAGTCTCCAACTCTTAAGCAAGGAGTGATGATTTGTAGACCTGTACTGAAATCATTAAAGTTGCAACTAGGTGGTTCTGTTGCATAGAATTATGGCTTAGGCTATCTAGGACGCATGTATGACGTTCCAAATTATATTATAGTGGTTTGTCAACCATCTGATTAAGACTACATAGTCAGGCGTGGATCTAAAACAAATCACACTCTGATCGATGGTTATGATCTTGCATTTGGTTTCATGCTGTCGTCTGCTCTGGGGCAGATCCTGGCGAGCATCTCAGCTTTGTAGTTACTACTATTAGTGCCGAAGTGATGCACACTTTAAAGCCATTTATGTGAGGTACGTAGAAAATACATGTTGTGTAAATAGTGTTGATTAGGATTAAAGACTCCATTTTAAACCGCATCCTACTTTCTTAGTGAAAAAGATATTCGAGAGATAAATTTATACAGTGAAAGAGAGAAAAGAGAAATAATATCGAATTAAAAATTAAAGATGGATTGCGTAAAGTTGAGTTCAATAAAAATACTTTAGATTTTTTCCAATATCACTTTAGAAGGTCCTGTTAATTTTAACAATGAATTTTCCTTTAATTGAGATTTTTTAAATATTAAGTTTTTTTTTAAATCAAACTGATTTGTTATTCGCTCGATGAACCTATTTAAGAAGAAACCCGATTACATACATGCCCTAGTTCATGCTTAACCAAATAACAATAATAACAATAACAATAGTGAAGCCTTAATGTTGTCTTCAAGCCACATAAGAAATTCTTACATTCCCATTATTTTTTGTGTTTGTTTTCTTTATCACTTATTTTTAACGCAAAAAATACAAAATAATAAACATTGAAATATTTAAAGTTGTTAATTGTTTACACACATGCACACACAAATACGAGCATTTGTATTCGTACTATTTTCCGCTGTAAAAATTTTTATTGCGTTTAATTTTTGTTGCAAATAAATTAAATAAATAAAAAATGAGAAAAATTAAAAAAAAGTAAAAAAAGAAAAAATAATATCCATAACAAGTACAACACATGTATTTATTACTTTATTCGTCTTATTTTACATCTATTGTTTGTTACTTATTTTTGCTCGCATTGTTCACATTTTCATTATTATTGCTGTTGTAAATTTTTGTTGCTGTTTGTTACTGCCACCTGACTGAAAACTGGCTGACATTGGCAACATTTTTTTTTGTTTGTTTTTCATTCTTTAATGCGTTTTTTTAGTTGTTTTTTACTTCTTCTCTAAATACGATACGTGTATATTCTTATATTCTTGAACAGAGGTGACGTTAACGAGTTTGCTATGCATAACTTAAGTTTTAATTTACATTTAAATACAATTTTTTTATTCTTTTTGAAATGCTAAATTAACGGATAATAGAAAATTTTCAATAAAAACAAAAAAAAAATACAAAATATTAAAAACTTTAATTTTCCGGTGAACAGTTTTTAATATCAGCTTTTATCGGGTTTTTTTTAAAAAAGTTTGTTTATCAAAATGGTGGTTCTGTTAAAGTTACATTTCGTAAAATTCGTAATGTTTTCGGACAACATAATCCTTCTTCTGAAACCTTAATTGAGAATTTAGTCGTTAAACATGTGCGAACACCAACGCGTGTTCCAGCCGGCCGTTCAACTGCAAACATCGCAGCCGTGAGCGACAATATTGAAGCAGATTCAAATTTATCAGTTCCTCGATGTTCTCAACTATTGGCGTTATCCAAAACTACCTCATGGCGAATTTTGCGTAACGATTTGACTTTGAGGCTTTACAAGATGCAGGAATTGAAGCAGAACGACCATTTGTATCGCCGTAGATTCGCTCAATTCACTCAGAAACAACGGGCATTTGGGCGACTGAAAATCCTAAAACGCTTATTGAAAAGCCTTTGCATGCTCAACGTGTCACAAGAGGCGTGATTGGGCCCTTTTTTTTAGAAGATGAGGCAGGTAAGACGGTAACGCTCAATGGTCACACTATCACGAGATGCTAACAATTCAATTTGGGCCTATTATTGACGAAGTAGATATCACTGACGTGGGGCTTCCAATAGGACGGTGCCAGATGTCACACACCAATTAAACGATCAATTTATTGCAAACCAAATTTCCCGATCGCATAATTTCACCACAACAGCAGTTAAGTGGTCAGCCAGATCGTGTGATTTAATACCACTGGATTATTTTAAGTTTGGTTATGTTAAGGACAGAATGTATACGGAGACTGACCTATTAGAGCACTTACCATTGTAGTAGCGATAAAACAGTGAAATACATTTCATATTTCGTCGATGCTCTAGAGAATAATTAGAGTTGGATACTCTACTATAGAATTTGGCGCGCCGACCCATACACGCGAGTTGCATTCCATTGTTGAATGGATATAGGTGTTATAAATAGTACGAAGATCACATGGAGTGAAGTATTTTTTACACCGTTAAGAAAACCCAGGCACTTAAAAGCTTCTCTAGAAATCTTAGGCTACCGAACATCGCAGTCCCACGTTAATCCAATCCCTTAATACATATATCACCCATTATAATAGATGCAGCATCATTTTTGAACACACATCTTCTAGCAAGCAAGCGCATGGAGTCTTACGGGCATTAAAATCGACTTTATTCACACGACCGCATTTGGAGATTATTGCGTGATGGTGATTAATCATATCATTCATGTTTTGCCTTTTGGTACTCACCCGTAACTGAATGAATACGAATGACAAATGGTGCTGTCATCTGCGAAAGACTATATTGCGTTGAAGGTTTGACAAAGGAGGTCATTTAGAAAAATAAGAAAATATAGGTTAGGAGAAAGAACGGAGCCTTGCGGTACCCCAGAATTAATCTTGAATTCCTGGAAAAATTATCAGCGACACCAAAAGCAATAACTTTCTACGCAAGTGCATCATGTCACACTCTATCAAATGCGTGGACAATATCTAAAGCCATCACCTTACTTTCTTCGAATTGATGAATGGAGTTGCACCCTTATTCCGAAAGGAAGACTGGCAATTCACTTGCTGAGCACCTCCCACAAAAATTTTACTGTTGGTCGCTAAGTAAATTGTTGAATTCCAGGTACCTCACAAGATGAAAATAAATCATACTTTCCATTACTGCAGAACAAATTGCAACTGGGCGGTAATTTTCAGGGTTGTTAGCCTTACCCTTGTTGGAGATTGTCTTTACATAAGCAAGCTGCCATCACTATGCAGATTCACCGGTATGATACAACGTGCACAAAACAAGCGATAAAAGATATAATTTTTTATCAAAATTTTTTTTTAAAGCGTTTGCTACGAAGCTAAAGCTTTTTGAGAGAAATTTTCTACTTTTTCAAAATTTTCAATAAATAAATAAATTTTTTATTCTTTGTTTCTAATTACTTCTACGTAACACAAATTTATAAAGTAATGGAAGAATGATTAAAGCTCTCGAAAGTGGATGTCATTTACAAAAATTTTAGAATTCGTATCTTTTATTTATTTTTGGTGTTGCTTAATCAATTACAAAAGATGCATTTTGAATTTCCTTATATAGTTATAGGAAAGAGATTTTCAAAGAATTTATTTTATTTTATTAATTAAATATCTTTAAAAATCTGTCAGTAGTTTATTTTCGTGTGCCGAAGGAAAAAAGTTTAATAAAATTATGTCGCCTTTTACACACAAATTTGTTTGTGCTACAAGTTTTTGCAATTAAAGAAACGCCGCACGTGTCTTTTATGTTCAGTGAGATTTTCTAAGTGTCATTATTATTATTATTATTATAGTTTTGTTTTCATTAAATTGTATTATTTTTTATTTTATTTTACATATGTATAACGTAATTGTATATGCGTACACATACACACCTCCGTTCATACACAATATTTTCCTTTTTTTGCAGTTGTAGAAGTTGGTTTTATTGTGTTATATTATTTTATTGGTGTATTATTTTTCTTTTGCAAATACACACACACACACACACAATTGTGTGTATATAAAAACCAAACACACACAATTAATACATATACACATAAATACTTATATACATAAAAAAACATATGTATGTGTATATGTATATGTAACACAATATAATAAAAGTTTTGCAACTTTATTTTTCCCACAAGTGACATTAATGTATTTTCTACTTGGCACTTGAAGTGCTCGTATCGCAACAACTGGTTGCAAATAGCAACAGCAGCAATGATATCAGTCGAAACGCACATGCAATTTCATGAAGAAACTCATATAATTGCAAACAAGAGTAACAACAATATTATATTAGTTGCAACAGCAGCAATAAACATGCATGCAACAAAAAAGAAAACAATGAAAAAATCTAGAGGGCTGAACAGCAGAGCAGCTGAAAATGAAAAATTACACAAAAGCAAAAACAAAATTATGTGTACAACGTTTTAGTGGTGGTATTTTTAATTTTAGTTGAAACAATTGCAACAATTTTAGTTGCGGCAGCAACAGCAACAATATTTATTTGTTTTGAAAATATGAAAGGTTTAAAAGATAAGAAAATGGTAAATTTATGAAAGCTTTAAATAAAATAAAAAACCATTTCCAACACGCAGATTTTTAGACCCATTGTGTTAGTGTCTACTTTAATTACAATAAAATTTCTAATTAATAATTTTTTGTAACATTGTGGGTTCTACATTTGTTTGTTTTTAAATTGTTGCAACACCAACAACACGACAGTTTTGACATTTAGTTTTTAACGTAATCGTAGTAATATTTAATTAAAATAACGATGTAAAAAATACTTATTTTATCCATGAAAAAATATTACGACTGATCATTTTTCTGTAGAAAATGTTTATCACTCAATCTTCAGCTACAATTTTCATGTAGAACATTTTCAGGATTTATATTTTCCTATAAAAAAATTTCAGCTGTCTTAATTTTTTAAAATTAATTTCTGCTATAATTTTTCAACAACAAACTATCATTAGTCCCAGTTTTTCTATAAAAGAAATTCATCACAAATAAGCTTTCTGTAGAGAACTTTTATCAATCATAATTTTTCTATAAAAAAATATGTCATCAGACGTAATCTTTCTATTAAAAATATTCATCACACATAATTTTTTTTAAGAAAATTTTCATTATTAACTATTTTTCTGATGAAAATTTTCACTCATAACATTTCTGTAAAAGAATATCATTTTATAGATTTCAATAAAAATATTTCATCAGTCAAAATTTTTCCACAAAAAAATATTTAGACTGATAATTTTTATATAGAAAACTTTTATCACCCATAATTTTTCAATAAAATTTTTCTATAAAAAAAACATCATTCATAATTTCTCTATAGAAAATTTTTATCAGTCATAATTTTGCATTAGAAAAATATCATCACTCATAAAATTTTAATATAAAAATATTATCAGTCATAATTTTATAATAAAAAAATATCATCAGTCATAATTTTCAAGAAAAAAATTTCATCAGTCAAAATTTTTCAATAAAAAAATAAAATCAGTCAAAATTTAAAAAAAAAACAAACATCATCAGTTTTAATTCTTCCATATAAATATTTCAATATTCATAATTATTCTTTAGAATATTTACATCAGCCATAAGTTTTCTGTGAAAAATTTCACTCATAATTTTTCTATACAAGTCATAGTCACAAATTTTAATGAAAAAATTTCATCAGTCGTTATTTATTTGCGAGAAAACAATTCTCAGTAATAATTTTTTCTATTATTCTATTAAAAAAATATCTGTCAAAAATGCTGGTGAAATTATCTAAAATATTCATGAACAGCGCAATTAACTTTTAAGAGCTTGTGTCGCAGCATTCGTTTAATGAACTCATGCCCAAATGTGCATAACAACACAAATACAAGAAACAAACAAAACATCCTACGATATATTTCTATATCTTAATAGCCTTGATGCTTTAATTCACCTTAAACAAAAGGCTCACGCGAGCGGAGTGGCAGTATTAAGCAAAATAGTAATGAAATTCACACTCAAATAATTAAAATCCACTATGAAAATGATGGTTCTGTTAAGGTTACATTTCGTAAAATTCGTGATATTTTCGGACAATGCAATCGTCCTTCTGAGACTGCTGGGACTGAGAATTTGTTCGTTAAATTTAAGTCGAAAGACTCGGTACAAAATGTGCAATTTTAACGCGTCGTTCAACTAAAAACATCGCAGCCGTTAGCCACATTGTTGAAGCAGATCCAAAATCCTGGACGTTCTCAGTAATTGAGGTTCTCTAAAACCAACAGATGTTAAAATTTGCCTAAGGATTTGACTTTGAAGCCTTACAAGGTTCAACTGGTACATTAATTGAAGCCGACCGATCATTCACTTCGCCGGCTGGCTTTTCTGAAAAATCATTTTATTCAGGCGAGGCCTATTTTCACTTGTCAGGGTATGTCAGTAAGCAAAATTGCCGCATTTCGGCTTCTGAAAATCCTAAAGCGATTATTGAGAAGGCTTTGGATGCTCAACGTGTTACTGTATGGTGCGCTATGAGGCTTAGAGGCGTGTCAGAGCCTTCTTTTCGAAGATGAGGCTGGAAATGTGGTAACGCTTAATAGATCACGCTATGGCGAGATGTTAACAACTCAAATTTCACCTATTATTGACGACGTGGAAATCACTGCCATGTGATTTTAACAGAAAGGTGCCACATGTCTTACAGCCAATGAAACGATCAATTTATTGCAAACCAAATTTCCCGATCGCATAATTTCAGAACAATCAGCAATTTAGTGGCCTGCCCGATTGTGTGATTTAACACCACTGGATTATTTTTTGTGGGGCTATTTTTAAGGACAGAGTCTATACGGTGGTGGTGCCTACAGGGGCACCAAATTTATTATTTTTGTTAGAATGAAATTCAATCATGTCGAAAGTGTCATCAAACAATAAAAAAAATTATATTCTCTTTAATACATAACAAGTAATAACAAGTAATATACAGAAATATTTATAGTAGTTTGGATGAAAGGGCGTTAAAATTTGAGTTGACAAAGGAAAAATAAATAACAATATCAATATTCGTTTTGTTATAACACACTAGAGATAGAACGAATTTTGTATTAGTGATATATAAATAAAAATCTGGATAGCAAAAGCAATAGTGAATAAAAAAACGAAATTAGCATCAACGTCAAAATATTGTTATCAACTGCTTTACTATTTTTTTTCTATCGCTTAATGTGCTTGGTCAAGCATGCTAAATGAAATTTAATTAATAATATTTTTATTATCTTAATTTTTGTTGCTGAATTTCTTTGGAATATTTTGCAAACAAATAACAAAATTTGTTTATTTCAATTAAATTTACAACAACTGAAATATTTAATGGCAAGTTAAGATGGAGAACTTATAAAATATTATTTTTATTCGGTTCTATTGGGGTAGTCAACAAATAGTTTGTTTTTAAATTGTGGCAACGCCAACACTATGATAGTTTTGACATTTAGTTTTCCGACATAGTCGTAGTAAATGCATTGACAATTGTTACAATGAATTCAATTTCTTACGAAAATCTCATTAAAATAATTAAAATCCACTAATGAAAATGGTGGTTGTGTTAAAGATACATTTCGTAAAATTCATGATATTTTCAGACAACATAATCATCCTTCTGAGACCGCTGTTAAGAATATGGTCGTTAAAGTTAAGTCGACAGGCTCGATACAAAATGTGTGAACATCAAATCATGTTTGACCAGGTCGTTCGACTGAAAACTGCGCAGTTGTGAACCATAGTGTTGAAGCAGCTTCAAATTTGTCAATTCTGTGACGTTCTCAAACATTGAGGTTATCCAAAACCATCACATGGCAAATTTTGTGTGAGCATTTGACTTTAAAGTCTTACACGGTACAACCACTGCAGGAATTGAAGCCGACCGACCATTGATTCGCCGAAAATTCGCTCAATTCATTCGGGAACAATCGGCTGATTTTTCTGAAAATATAATTTTTTCAGACAAAGCCCGTTTTCACTTGTCGGGATATGTCAACAAGCAAAATTGCCACATTTTAGTTTCTAAAAATCCTAGAGAGATTATTGAGAAGTCTTTCTATGCTCAACATGTCACTGTATGGTGCGCTATGTGGTCTATAGACATTTTTGGGTCGTTTCTTCTTCGAAGATGAGGCTGAAAATGCAATAACGGTCAATAGATCACGCTATCGCGAAATGCTGAGAACTCAATTTTGGCCTATTATTGACGACATAAATATCACTGACATGTGGTTTCAACAGGATGATACTACATGTCGCACAGCCAATAAAACGATCAGTTTATTGCAAACCAAATTTCCCGATAACATAAATTCACGACAATCAGCATTTAAGAGGCCAGCCAGATCGTTTGATTTAACGCCACTGGATTATATTTTGTGGGGATATGTTAAGGACACAGTCTATATCAAGCCAATCGAATGGCTTTCAGTCTTACAACTCAAAAGAAGCTTTGAAATCCAAAAAAGCCGTTAAATCCATAAAAAGTTTTTTTTTTAAATCCAATATCCAATTGATATTCGTGACTGTGACGCTTCGAAATAGTTAAGCAAATTTGATTATATTCTGACAAAATTAATTACTTCTTCGTCAAGATCAGTGATGGGCGAACTTTTTGGGTGGCGGGCCAATAAATTAAAAAAAAATCTTGCGGCGGACCATTAAATTAAAAAAAAAAAACATAGAGGGTCAGTCATTATAAAATTATGGCGTTGCTGTTTAATTAAAAGTTCGGTTTAAGCGATATATTTATTAGTTATATTACGTAATATTTTAAAACAACATAAAAATTTTATAAGATACGGTTTATTATGACTTTAAGATTTTCCAGATGTATGGGAAGCATGGATCTGTTTCTGACTTGACATAATTTCCTCAAAATCTAGCTCCAGCTGGGAGGATGCGACTTTTAATAAATTAAATAGACTTCCGTCTGACAACCGGTTTCTTATTGAATTTTTGCTGCATTTCATTACTGAAAAGGCCTGTTCACATAAATATGAGGAAGCAAACATTGCCATCATTTTCTGCGCATTATTAATTAGCTTTGGAAATTTATCTTTTGGTAAGGATTTATAGAAATTAAGCTTATCTGTATTTAAAAATAGCTGTTTTAAATTGTTATTACATTTCAATTCTATAATTTCCAATTGTAGATCAGATGGAACATTCTCAATATCTAAACATGGTTGGATTTTTTTTAAATCAGCAAATCTGGCCTCAAATTCTGAATACAGTTTTAATAAAGATTGTGAAAAGACTTTTAACATCTCTTCACTCACAGGCCCCAAAGATTATGTCTTGGAAAATGAGTCAAATCATTTTATCCCAAACATTTAGAAAATATAAACAATTGAGTTTTAAAGGACCTCAAACTGTCCCATGTTTCATCTATAAATTGATTTCTTCCCTGTAACTTCTTGTTCAGTTTATTATAGTGCTTGAGTAAATCCGTGAAAAAAGCAAACTCGATGCACCAATTCTTATCCTCCAATATTTCCCACTCATCCCAAATTTCAGTTTTGGTTTTTAGGAAAACTTTAATTTCTTCGAGAAGACTCCAAACTCTCGAGAAGGCATGCCCACAACTCAGCCACCTGAACTTTGTGTAATAAAGTACATCTGAAAATTCTGCATCAACTTCCGATCAAAACTCTTGAAATTGTCGATGTAGCAAACTACGGGCTTGAATGGTATTAATTAATTTTAAAATAATATTAAGTACGTGGTTAATATCCAAGGCAGCCTTGCAAAGAACATCTTGGTGGATTGTACAATGTAAAAAAATTGCTTCGCTTTCAGGATTCTGACTTTTATAAACTCCTGCAAACCCCATATTTTTTCCCACCATTTTAGGTGCTCCATCAGTTGTTAAATTAGTTAATTTGGAAATTAGGCATTAAGAGATTCCATCCCCTCTCTAAATTCATCATTAATTTATTTTTCCTGTCGTCTTTCCTTCCAAAGATCTCAAACAGCAAGTTCTTCGGTTATTACAAAGTTTTCATCGACTCCTCTGATAAAAATTAGAAGTTGGGCTAAATCACTCCTATCATTACTCTCGTCCATAGTGACTGAATAGTACTTAAACCTTTTAAGACGTCCATCGAGTTGATTGGTTAAATTAGAAGAAATCGCTTCAATTCTTTTGTGACCTTTCTACGTGATAACCCTATAGATTCGAAATCTTTTACCTTTTCTAGGCATAATACTTTTCCAATGCTAATTAACACATCCTTAATAAATTCTCCTTCAGAAAACGGTTTTGCTATTTTATAGGCAACAATGTGAACAGCTAACGTGGAGGATCGCTGGACACTTCTTTGATTTTTAAAAATCCATTTGCTGACTAGATATTTTTCTTTTCAATTCCACTGAATGAACTTTCTTGTCTTCATCTGTCATTTTATACTACTTCGACCCAAGATGTTTTGAATTAAAGTGCTTAGCGAGATTATAATCTTTTAGTACAGCTACCGGTTCTTGGCAGATAAGACAAATATGTTTTTGGTTATATTCCATAAAGCAGTACTTCCATGTCCACTCTTCTTGAAATACTCGACATTCCGAATCAATTTTTCTCTTTCTATTTTCGATTGACATTTATGGGGGTAAAAAGCTTTGACTATTTTACTATTGCACTTATATTTACAATACACTTTATTTTAATTACACAAATAAAACTGAACGTTGGCAACTTTATAATTTTACTTCACAATTTATTCTTTACGTCACATGATTTACACTTTTACTGATTGCTGATTAATCCATCGCTGGCCCTTTTATATTTGTTGCGCATGTTGTCTCAAATATTCAAGAATCTCCTAGATCTCACATATAATAGTTGTTGTTACGTTCGGTTTTCTATATAAGCTGTTAGTGTTTTATGACGTTTATGTTTCTTCTTGGAATATTGCATCAGAAAGTTGTTGTTGTCTTGTGTGTACAATATTTCCCAGAAAACCACGCAGTTTGTACACAATATAATATGAAAACATCGCATTTTGTTGCTAAAATTTTCAATTTATATCTTTTTTAAAACATAAGTTAAATTTATTTTTTGGGCATAATTTTTTAATAGGTGATTAATTTTTTTATGAAAAACGCTCGGCGGGCCGGATTGAAACCTCTCGCTGGCCGGTTGTGGCCCGCGGGCTGTAGTTCGCCCATCACTGGTCAAGATCATTGATGTTGTATTGAAAGTTATCTTTTTCCCCCAGGGGCATATAAATATGGTCTTTATAGTATATTCCACTATCTAGACTCAGTGCAACTGGGGAAAAAGGGAGCCCAGTCTCCTGAAGACAGGCAGGTGGTCAACTGGAAACTCCACTTTATTTCCACGGGGATCAGTGAGCTCGCAGAGTTCATTATTTGTCTCTTTAGACTTATAATAGTCCTCTGGCTGATCATTGAGGTTGGCCCCTATATGGGAGCATCGTGGTGGTTGTGGTTTTGCGGCCCCATAAGGGATTATATGAATTTATGGTGGATCATCTCGCTGCTAATGACACCCTAAGTGAATGATCCAGTTCAGGGAGCATGCTTGACATGTGTTCTGGACAAGGAGTTAGAAAGTCTCCGACTCTCTAGCGAGGTGTGATGGTTTGCAGACCTGCCCTGGAATTATTCAAGTTGCAACTAAGTGGTTCTGTTGCTTAGAATTATGTCTTCGGCTATCTAGAACGTATGTATAACGTTCCAAATTATACAAAGTGGTTTGTCCACCATCTGATTAAGACTACATAGTCAGGCGCGGATGTAAAACAAATCACACTCTCTGAAAGTTATCTTATAGTATACGGATGGTTCTCGACTAATTGGCATAAACAATTTAGTTTGAAATATTTTTACAGAAAGCTCAGTAGATCAAATATGAATAATGGCGTTAGGCGCTTTTAAAAAATAACTTAATATTTTATAATCGTAGAGAATTATCTAAATATACAGAAAATTAAACTTTCACTTGTCTCTTCAAATAAAATCCACAAAATCAACATTAACGTATTAACGCTACAAAGAAAATAATAAATTTTGTTTTTAAAATTAGAAATTTTTCGTTCAAGTCACGGGTTATTTATTATGTTTGGAAGACGTATAACGTATTATTAATTTATATTATTTTGTATTGAAGAAATTCAACATCAGCAGCTTGAAATTTTGATGATAATTAGCGGAAGTTTATACGAATAATAAGATTACAAAAGCACTGCCTTAAGTGAAAATTCAATAGTAAATAAGAAAAGCAAACAAATAAATAAGGAATGAGAATGAGAATATAAAAGAATTTAAAAGTGGAATTATAAGAAAAAATCAGAAAGCATAACGAATTTGCAACAAAATAAATAAAAGTTCATTCATAATAAATAACATGACAGAGATTTAAAGTGATAAAAATAGAAACATTAAAGAAAAAATAAATAATCAGAATAATAACGAAAGGCAATAATCAGACTAGTGAGTCCGGTCGCTAAGTGTTATTAATATTTAGATTTGGAGAACTTAACGTGCTCATCATTTGTCGTTTGTGTACAATATAAAATAGATTTTGTTGTATTGAAACTACAACAAAATATATTTCCATTAGCTTCTGTATGTGACTTTGGGTGTTGCCGCAAAGCAGTAAAAGTTATCTGAATTGGTTTTCAAAAGGTTTCAAAACTTTGAGGGTGTAGCGCTATCTAATGTTGCTTTCTACATAGGAAATAATATTACTGATAACCACCGAAAGCATGCTTGTATCGGGTGGGTAAATTTGAGGTTGGGAAGTAAATTGTCAGACAAATGACTAAATGTCTAGAACTGAGTTGTCATGCTTTGTAACGTATTTAGTAAAAATTTTGAAAATTTTAATCATGGAACAAACGATGCGCTCTTGAACAACCAATTGTAATTGTTAAGGCCACATAGTAATGTGGCCACAA
The DNA here is from genome assembly GCA_030448955.1 of Trichopoda pennipes. NCBI lineage: Eukaryota > Metazoa > Arthropoda > Insecta > Diptera > Tachinidae > Trichopoda > Trichopoda pennipes. Next base: position 19,350,201 of record JASKUP010000072.1, read on the forward strand.
CCTGATGGTGGTCTTACTACTGAGCGTAGGAAAAAGCGTCAAGCCAAGCCCTAAGACTCATACACACTAGTTGCATATACGCCTTAGATGGAATTTTCGAGTGCACGGTAGCAGGGCCGTGCCCCCATTCCTTGCTTACGAGTTGGACACTTTCCAACTCGTGGTCTTGTTACAACCGCAACTAGGACATTTACTGGGATGTTAACCTTTTTGTTTGCTTAATACCTCTTTGGAATTTTCTTTAAAACCTGTTTTAAACCACAGCCATCATGATGCTCCTCGAGGGGCCTTAAAAACAACCAAAACAGTGTCGTAGACCTACAACTGGTTTCCTTGGTACCAGTTGTGTTTCTAAGTTACTGGTCGGACTCCGAGAGTCCTGTGTCTCTTCCAGTATCGGGTTTCTGCTAGTCCAGCCGACTTGTGCCGCCTTTTATCCCCAAAGGCACAAGTCAAAATGGGGGAGAGATTCATCAAGACTGTGTGCCCCTGGGGGGGATTGTTGTCGACAGTAAACGAAAATAATACGCTCATAGCAAAGCTTGAATACCAACTCTTCAATGTTCGCAGCAATTGGGCATCTGTAAAGTCACTTTTCGCAACATTTTGTGTAAACAACTTCATCTTCACGCTTATAAACCTCAACTCGTTCAACTATTTAAGGCAATCGACCATTAATTGCGCCTAACAAAAGCGCATAAAAATTGAACACAAATAATGCATTTTTCAACAAAATTATCTTTAATGAGAACGCTCATAACCAATGAGCGGTTCACAAAATCCAAAAACAGTCTTCGACCGTATGGTGCGATTTGTGGTCATTTAAAAAAAAAACAAAAATGAGCAAGAAAACGCCACCATCACTGGCATACACTGAAAACAAATTTTTGAGGTCAACATTGACTAATGTTGACATTGGTGACATTTGGTTTCAGTAAGACGGGGCCACAAGCCACCCAAACAATTTAGTTACTGGATGAGAAATTTTCCGGTCGAATAATTTATTCATTTGACGATTTTAATTGGCCATATCCTTTGTGTGATTTAACGCCGGTGGATTTTGGGCTATTTTAAAGACCGGGCTTACGTCAGGATCAATTTATAAAAACGCACATTTTAAGTGAGTTGTTGTTGAAGTCATTATCCTGCAGTTTTCCTATTTAAGGCTTAAAAAAAACTAGAAAAAATTTCTACATTTCGGTGTCTTAAACAAATTTAAGACAATTTTAAGGTGACGCATGTTAATTGTGCTGAAATAAGGTTAAGTCTAAAATTAATAAATAAAAAGGAAAAACACAGAGATATTCCTTTCAATCAATTTGAATGTTTCCTGTTTTTTAAACTTAATTTACGAGAAAACGTTAAATTTCGTAATTTATGACGCTGATAAATTCACTGCTTAACGGTTGGGAAGCTGTGTTTAAGTGTAAAACAACTCCTAACAATAATTAGTTATACTGTGCTCTTTTACTGTTTGTCAAATGTCTACAAAAAAAGAACGGGTTTTTCAACAAGTAGTTTGTTTTTCAATTGTGGCAACACCAACAACATGATAGTTTTGACATTTAGTTTTTCGACGTATTCGCAGTAGATGCATTGGCAATTGTTACAATGAAAATCACATTAAAATAATTAAAATCCACTAAGAAAATAATGGTTCTGTTAAATTTACATTTCGTAAAATATTTTCGGAGAACGTAATCATCCTTTTGCGAGCGCTATTAAAAATTTAGTCTGATATGTGCACGAAGGGAAGCTCGAACAACACAGAATATATAAACACAGCTGACAATAGAACGCAACTAGTACGAAGAGAACACTGAAGATGGCAAACGGCCGAAACCGGTTTGTTCACAAACCAAATTTGACGAGAGTCGACGGAAAACCGTACCCAAATAAAAAAAAAAATGAGTGGTTAAATTTGAGTTGACAGGCTCAATACAAGTGAAAATATCACAGCCGTGAGCCACAGTGTTGAAGCAGATCCTAACATGTCAATTTCTCGACCTTCGTTATTTCGTGATAAGATTTACATCTGCACCTGGCTGTAAGCCTTCTTTAGCTGGTGGTCAAACCACTGGGAATGAAAAGCAACGTCATTCAGGCCCTAGGAAGCCGAAGACTAATTCTAGCAACAGGTCATTTCAGCGGTTCCAAAGCAGGGTTGCAAACCATTACTCCTTTTTGAAGAGCTGGAGACTATCCAACTCCTGGTCCAGAACACATGACTAGCATGCTCACTGATGAGGCGAGATGATCCTGGCCCACCATAATCAAATTCATGCGGGGGTCGCAAAACCACAATTACCACGATATTCCCGAAGGGCCAACCTCAGTAACCAGTCAGAGTAACAGCTAAAAGTCTAACACGACAATTAGCGGTACTCTGGGGCTTACTGATTCCCGTGGAAATAACGTGGAGCTTCCAGTTGACACCCTACTTGCCTTCAGGGGACTAGGCTTCCTTGTTCCACCAGCAGCACAGGTCTAGATGGTTAAGTAATCCATAAAGTGTGGGGGGGGGGGGAACAATTTGGGTTACCCAAAACCATCACACGGCGAATTTCGTGTAAAGTGCAGGAATTAAAACCGGCCGACCATTCACATCGCCGCAGATTCACTCAATTCATTCAGGAACAGCTGGCTGCTTTTTCTGAAAAAAACCATTTGTTCAGACGAAGCTCATTTTTGCTTGTCAGGGTATGTAAGCAAGCAAAATTGCCGCATTTAGGCTTCTGAAAAATCCTAGAGCTATTGACACACTGCTTGCCTTCAGGGAACTGAGCTCCTTTATACCCCCAGCATCACAGGTCTAGATGGTTATGTATTCCACCGCTAGGGGGAAAACAATTTGAGTTATCCATTGCGAATTTCGTTTAAAGATTTGACTTTAAAGCCTTAAAAGGTTCAAATGGTGCAGAAATTAAAAGCGGCCAACCATTAAAAACGCCGCAGATTGACTTAATTCATTCAGCAACAACCGGCTGGTTTTTCTGAAAATATCATTTGTTCAAACGAAGCCCATTATTACTTGTCAGGGTGCGTCATCAAGCAAAATTGCCTTATTTTGGCTTCTGAAAAATCTTACAGCGATTATTAAGAAGCCTTAGCATGCTCTACGTGTCACTATATGGTGCGCTCTGTGGTCTTCAGATGTATTTTCGTAACGTTTTTTTCTTTTGTCGAAGATGAAGTTGAAAATGCGGTAACGGTGAATGGATCACGCTATCACGAAATAGTAACAACTCAATTTTGGCCTATTATTGACGACATAAGGTTTCAACAGGATGGTACTGCATGTCACACTGTCAATGAAATGATCAATTTATTGCAAACCAAAATTTCCCGATCGCATAATTTCACGACAAGCAGTAGTTAAGTGGCAAGCCTGATTGTGTGATTTAACACCACTGGATTATTTTTTGTGGGTATAAGTTAAGGACACAGTCTATATGGAGCAAATTGTATCGATTTCAGCCTTTAAACTCAAAATCCGTGTTGTGATTAACGAAATAGAAGCGCCATTTTACCAAAAAGTGATAAAAGAAGCGACATCTGTCAGCGTGGTCGTGGTGAACATTTGCCAGATATCGTTTTTAATTCATAATTGCCAAACTTTTCACTTCGTAATACAATAAATATTTTAATCATCTTAAACTAAATTTGTTGTTTTAGTTTGTTTTATAAAACAAACTTCTTGTTGAAAAACCTCGTATTACAAATTAACTAGAACAGCCAGTAAGGACGGTTTTCACCGAAAGGAATTACAACAAAAAGTAAAATTTGTAACAAACAACAAGCCAAGTCATACAAAAATTCTTACAACATACACGTACAAACATGTTCGAGTGTGTATGATTTAGCATTGATAAAGATTTGACGTTTTACCTTCAACATCGTCCTGTTTGTTGTTTGAGCAGCGTGTAAAGGTTGACAAAATGTTACAGGTGAATTGAAAAGAGCATAAATTGCAAATGTAATCAAATAAAATCAAACAAAATAAAGAAGAAAATAATGAAATAAAAAATATTATTTGAAAAATAAGAAAATTCCTTAATACGTACCGAACACAAAGAGTTTGTTCTTGTTGTGAAGAAATAAGTATAAATTTTAAGCATTGTAAAATCGTAATGAACCAAACACTTCAGTTGTCACAAATGACTTTGCGCATCTGAGTTGTTTAATTTGGTAGAGTTTTAAATATCGTTCACACACAAATAGGATGGTGATAAATTGAAATTTTACAGTAAAATAGAAAACCTGCGAAATTTGAAATACGGAATTTCGATAGTCCGTGACATGTCACCTGAGCTGGAGTTATTTATACAAATTTAATCAAGATTTCACTATCAGTTAAGCTAAAAGCAGATTATTCGTCTAAATGGCTGTGATAATGTCCATAAAATGGACACACTAGTTGCATATAAGCCTTAGTTAAAATGGGATATTTCAACATTAAGTATAATAATGAATGAATTCTTTTAATGTTTGCTAAGGTGTCTCTGTCTATAAAAAAGAAACCGTAGTTCGATAAGGAGAAAGTAAAAAAAATTATGTGGCAGGGGGTGACATGTGATGACTGGCAGAAGACTGATGTTAGCTCATTAGACCAAAGGCAATGAGCTTTAAAAATAAATGGAATGGAATGAATATCTTCAATAAATATGTACAATTTCATTTGGTTCTGTGCATTAATCTTCGCTAATAGAAAAAAGCATTCATGTATTTAGAGAATAACAGAAATTTAACATAAATAATTGATTAGCTTTTCAATGTGATTAGAGGACATATAAAACATAAAACGGATACTATGGTAGAGCAAATTGGATACAACAAGATTGATAGCAACACAAATATGTTTCTGAGTGTAAATAATTTATTTCCTAGAAATGATTTTTAAGTCGATATCAAACATTTCGTTTGTTGGCAGGCAGAGTGATGATGATAAAAGTGAAATCGTTTGGTAGGTGGGTATGATGAGATGAATAACAAAAATAAATTACAGCAATTAGTTAAGCAGTCATAAAATTGTTACATCTGCAAGAAACAACAAACTTTAAGAAGATTGTTATTCTCTGCTTAATAAATACTTATTCATTGATTTGTGGATAGCGCCATTACTAAAAGGGTTTATGAGAAACAGGAAAAATAACAAACTTATTAACTCTAAAAATGTGTGCTACAAAAGTATAAGAATCATAAACTTCGATCATTAAAAATTTATGCTTAAGTTGCTTTTCATAATTTTCCATTTTTGTTACAACTTCAAAAAAAGCAACAAAAAAAACCAAAAACAGGAACAAATAAAAGAGAATGTAAAATTCTAAGGAAAAGAATTTTATTGCGATTTAACACTTGACTTTTCCACTAAAGTTGCAGCAATAAAATTTTACATTGCTGCAAATTGAATTTATATGGGGGGGTGGTGAATTGGTGTACGAACACAATTTTACGATGCAAATAAAACCAGAAATATTTCATTATTTCTTTTGTTCCGTTTACAATTTCACCTCTCATACAGATGACCTCAAACCAATGTCGAAATCAATATCATCAATGGCAATTTCTATTTTTGTTACCTTTTGTTATCCCTTTTAAGTGGTCAATTCAAGGATCTCTTGAAACATTCAAATAGCGCGTGTATATATAAATTTGTTTGTGTGCTTATGCACGAGTGCGTTGTGAGTTGTATATTGACTGTTTGTTCTATTGTTTTTACGCTCATTGTATTTGGATATTCCGACAGGAGGACCCCAATAAACTACTGTTTTTTTTTTTAATTTGTAAATCATTTTTTCTTTTAATTTTAAAATGCATTAAGGCATTTAGTGTCTCCTATAATATCGCTTTATTAAGCATTTTCAAATTATATTAACAACACACATTATTCGATACTTTGCTCGATACTTATCTGTTTTACCATAAATCTAAAACTAAATGTTGTTTTTAATTTTTTGGCGTTTTAAAGCGTCAAGATTTTTATAATTTTAAAACGATCTGGTAGCACAAATTTGTTGTTACTCTTATACCTTTTTTTTTTTTTGTGTAAGCCAATCAAAAGATTGCTACAACAACAATCACAACAACTAGGAATAATTTAATAAAGAATTTTAGTACAATTTTTGTGTGTTACAATACCTTAAGAGAGTTTTAATTTTTATTTAAGCAGCTGTTAAGTTTTATTGCTTAACACAATTGTTTTTAAGGCATTGTTTTTTAAAGCATTAGGCATATTTTTTTTTTTTATTTGAATAAAATTTAAATTTGCTAAATAAAATATTTAAGAGTTATTGTATGTTGTTGTATGTTTTTGATTCTAAGTATTTGTTATTTATATAACGCTTTACTTGTGTTGTTTAAGAACGGCGATTTATATAGAGCAATTACAGAATTCTTTGGTTAGGCCTAAGTTCATTTTTAATAGGATTACTTTTTTTTTTAAATATATCGTGTACCCTTTTACAAAAGGGTCAAAAGTCACTTAAAGTTACTTATCTCAGTGTGTTGTACATTATCAATATTGTTATGGAAATGATTTATTAAGATATGTGCTGAGTACGAAAGGAACACTGAAGATGGCAAACGGCCGAAACCGGTTTGTTCACAAACCAAATTTGACGAGGGTCGACGGAAAACCGTACCCAAATAATAGGATTTATTAAACTTTAAAAGGAAATTGTTATCAATAAAAAAGTAAAACATGCTTATAAGAAATTCCATCAAATAAGATAAATACCAAAAGCAATGTACACAGAACAAAACTCATAGCCAAATAGGCGCCTAAGCTGCTTGATAATAACAACAGCAATATGGGGACCAAAACCAGCACATGACGAATTTTGCGTAAGGATTTGATATTAAAGCCCTATAGAGTTTAACAATGCCGGAATCGAAGCCTACCGACCATTTACATTCGTTCAGGAAAAATCGGCTGCGTTTTCTAAAATAAATATTTTTTCAGACGTTTGTTTCTATTGAAACTAAATAAATCGTCTAACTTAATTTAAAACTCTTAAGTGCTGTCGTATTATTTTGCAATAGAAGAACTCAAAATAATAAACATTTCTTCAAAAGAATAAATAAATTATATTAATTGTTCATAGAAATTTGGCCAAGAAGATGGTCATTTTATCAAAAATTGCTGTTCTTCTGTTTGGATTTCTCTTTTGGTTGATGCGACCATCCTCTTCTTAATTAAATGTTTAAATTTTTAGTAAAAAGCCAAATTTTTTATGGAAATTTAGTAGCTGTGGCTTTAATTAAAGCTCTTTTCATTTTCTGTTTTAAATAAATAAACGAATAAAATTTTTGTTATTTCTATTTGATTTATGCAGTTGAATCTGGAAGCACAAATTTCTTTTTTATTTTATAGAAGTTTTGGTTTTTGTTTTTTTTTTTGGAACATCTTTCTTGTTGTCACTGATTCAGTCAATTTTTTGATTGTTGACCCAGTTTGGTATTCGCGCTTATGTTGGGAAACAAAATTATCAAGTACAAATATTGGATGATTTATTTTATGACTTGCTTCAGCATGTTTATTCTTGCTGTTTTCTGATATCAATATTTATGTTAAAAATTTCATGCAACATTTTGTTGTTGTTTTTTTTTATATTTATTTGCATTTGAGTTTCCTTTTTTTTGTTATTTTGTTTGCGAACTGTGTTTATTTATTTGCTGTTTTAATTGATAGCATTTAACCCACATTTGCTGACTCTTATTTATTTTAAACAAAAAAAAAAAAACAGCAACCAAAACAAAAAATTAAAGAAATGAATCCAAGGTGTAAATTGTGTTTGTATTTTTTTTTCTTCTTTTAAAGGACTAAAGATAAATTAAGCAAAGAGAGATGCTTTTTTATAATTAAGAGTTGCAATAATATTTATGAACTTTTATGCAAAATTTTATGAAGTATTTCAGTCTTGTTAAATGATAAATAAACTTTGAACAAACAAACGAAATAGGGAGTAAACGAAACAGAATTAAAAACTGAAATGAGCAAATCCTTACACACACTTGTATGTATATGCATCCTTAAATTAACAAGAGCAGATTGCATTAAGAAATAAAGTTATGCCAACACATTTGGTGTGCGCATAATTCATAATTATCTTGGATGAATGCAAAAATTAAATAACATGATAAAAAAAAAGGAAGACGAAACTTTCAACTGCAACCGCAACTGCTGCAAGCAACAAATATGCGCTGCATAGTGGGTTAGAATGGAAGTATTTAGCATATTATTTAGCCATCTTAAAGCGCAGGTAGCCCTTTTTGGCAAAATGGCGATTCTATTCCGTTACTCACACCAAGAATTTTAGCTTTAAGGCTTAAATCGATTCGATTGTTTCCGTATAAAAGCTGTCCTTAACATAGCTCCACAAAAAATAATCCAGGGGTGTTAAATCACACGATCTGGCTGGCCGCTTAACTGCTGATGATCGTGAAATTATATAATCGAGAAATTTTCAATAAATTGAGCATTTCATTGGATGTTTCACATGTTAGTGTCAGTGTCACATGCTAATAATATCCACTTCGTTAATAATAACCCAAATTGAATTGTTAGCATCTCGCGATAGCATGATTCATTGACTTTTATTTGGGCACGGCTTTCCGTCGACCCTCGTCAAATTTGGTTTGTGAAGAAGCCGGTTTCGGCTGTATGCCATCTTCAGTGTTTTTTTCGTACTAGTTGCGTTCTATTGTCAGCTGTGTTTATATAGTTCGTGTTTCCCTTCGTGTTATTGCGTACGTCACTTTCTGTCTTTTTTGCCTGCATCTCTCTCTCCTTTTTCGTTTGTCGCTCCCTTTTTCATTCGTCTCTCTACCTAACTAAATCATTTTACGATCATGCTTGTTGTCCGCTTGTGTTTATGTGTGAACCTATTGGGATTCATTGACCGCTACCACATTTCCAGCCTCATTTTCGAAAAAGAAAACGGCTCAATCTCGCTTCTCAATAATCGCTCTAGGATTTGCAGAAGCGACAATTTTGCTTGTTGACATACCAATAAAGAGAAGTAGCACTTCAGGCAAAAATGCATATTTAGTCACGTACCGTGCTACATTCGTTAGGAAAGAGATAGAGAATAGATGAAACAGGTGGTGAAAGTAGAAGGATAGTCGGAAATTAACTGCCGTATATAAGACAGCACAGTGACCAGTGACTATGCCTTCATCGCTGAGCAGCCCCATCGACAGTCAATTTTTATTTTTGTAGTGAAAAAGAACCAAGGTCTTCGTTGGGAATCGAACCCACAACCCCCATATTTACAAGCTAGTACACTACCTACTAGCCTACAGGGGAAAGAAGATCAGTAACAATTTTCTGTAAAAGTGTAGGCGTAGTGTGAAGTTTAGCAATATCTCTGTGATTGCCGAGGCAACACTATTTCTACAGTCAGATTTAAAGAATGGGATAATAAAAAAATCCTTCCATATTTTAGGTAAATAACCAAATTTTAATGTTATGCTGAAGATTATTACTCTAACAGGTTTTGCCAGTGCCATGGCACATTTGTTAAGAATGCAACTCGAAATACCATCCAGACTATAATTAATTGAAAACTTAAGCTTTTTTCATCAAGAAAGGGCATTAGAGGAAATAGGCCGATATGGCAGCTCTGATAGCTGATAGGAGCTGGATTCATCAATATTTTTTATGAGAGTAGATGGTAGAAAAGAAATCTGCAAACAAATTATTATCAGCTCATGATCAGATTCAAAATTTTTATACTTCTGCCCCACTTTGCAGCACTGCCGGCAATAAAGTCGTGGATGATGAAAGAGAATATATAACTAACAGCAATATGAACTTGCAACAAAGCAAAATCAGCAGCATTTCAAAGAAACTGTGACTGAGGCGGAATCAGTGACTGACATTTAACCATCAGTGCAAAAGGAAATTATGTGACAATTAATGCAATAAAACTTTTTTTAATGCTTCCTAGTGGTTTACATGTTTTAAGCATTTTGTCACTTGGAAAAACATTTCACTCACTTTCAAAATAGGAGACAGACAAAAACATAAAGTACATAAACAACGAGCAAAAAAGGAAAAAATTAGAATAACATTAAAATAAAGTTGTTTTAATTAGTGTAGAGTCGCAAAAGTGTGTTCGCTGCTAAAAGAGAGTCTAGAAAAAAAAATTTTATATTTGTGGCTTTTTGTTTCCAGTTTTCTTAACAAAGTTTCTGCTGCCTCATTTAATTATTTGCGAACACCCTTCCCGCTAACATTCTTTGGATTTGTAGAAAGTGTAAAGTAAAAATATAGAAAATCTGATTTTCTTACAAAAATACGAGCAGTTTATAAAGACTTTAAAAAGCGTTTAAATATTTAATATTATTAAAAATGGAAATAAGTGTGTGTGTGTATTTATAATGTAAATAAATGCAAAGGCATAAATACAACTTTAATTATCAGCAAAATGTAAAAAAAAACAAAAAAATTCAAACAAAATGCAGCTTTAATTTTTTAATTCAGTTTTAATATGAAAATTTTAATAAATAAATTAACAATATTTGCACGCATATGTAAAAAGCAAATTAAAACATCCACTGATACACATGCAAGGTAACTTAAACATACATACAGACATACATATAAGTATGTATGTACATTTGTAGTTATTACAAAAACCCAGAGCATAATAGCATTTTCATATAATTATGAATGAATAAATGAAAAATATGATACAGAATGCATGCAACAGTTAATGCAACAAGATGATGACAAAAATAATGTCAAGAGCAGAAGTGTGGGTGACGTTGTGCAGCTGCGTTTAATTACAAATGACAACTGATGGCAACAACAATTGCGAACAAATTGTGGCCATAAAAAAATACTCTGCCACTTGTATGAGTTACAGTGTAAATTCTTACGTTAACAGTCGCTTCAACAATATTCAACCTTATTGTAGTCAATTATAATTTTATTGTTGTTTTTGTCCTTTTTGTTAATCCCCTTCGTAAAAATAATGAAAATCTGAAAATCTACTGCTATAAACAAAGTAATAAAAATTATGGGTTTTTCAATCGGAAGTTTGTGTTCGAAAACAAAATAGTACGAAGAGAAGAATGAAAAATAATATCTGGCAAATGTACCCCCCCCCCCCCCCCCCCCCACACACGACCACGCTGACAGATGTCGATTCTTTCATCAAAATGTCAAAATGGCGGCCCTATTTCATTAATCACATTTTGACTTTTAAGGCTGAAATCGTTTCGATTGGCTCCGTATAGACTGTGTCCTTAACATAGCTCCACAAAAAATAATTCAGTGGTGTCTGATTTTGTTTTTTTTTTTTAAGAGAAGTAGCACTTCAGGCAACAATACGTTTTTAGTCAAGTACCGTGCTACATTCTTTAGGAAAGGGATAGAGAAGAGATGAAACAAGTGGTGAAAGTAGAAGGATAGTCGGAAATTAAGTGCCGTATAAAGACAGCTCAGCGACCAGTGACTATGCCTTCATCGCTGAGCAGCCCCACGGACAGTCAATTTTTATTTTTGTAGTGAAAAAACCAAGGTCTTCGTTGGGAATCGAACCCACAACCCAATATTGACAAGCTAGTACACTACCTACTAGCCTACAGGGGCACAGTGGTGTCTGATTGTCGGGAAATTATGCGTTCGGGAAATTTGTTTTGCAATAAATTGATTGTTTCATTGGCTGTGTGACTTGTGGCATCGTCCTGTTGAAACCACATGTCAGTGATATCCACGTCGTCAATTATAGGCCAGAATTGAGTTGTAAGCATCTCGCGATAGCGTAATCCCCTCACCGTTACGGGATTTCCAGCTTTATCTTCGAAAACAACGGCAAAATCACGCCTCCACCCACATAGCGCACCATACAGTTATACATTGAGTTTATAAAAGTTTTCAGAAGCTCAAATGCGGCAATTTTGCTTGTTGACATACCCTAACAAGTGAACATAGGCTTCGTGTGAAAATGTGATTTTTTCAGAAAAACTGTTCTTGAATGAATTGAGCCTATTTACGGTTGGCTTCAATTCCTGCACCAGTTGAACGCTGTAAGGCTTCAAAGTCAAATCTTTTCGCAAAATTCGTCATGTGCTAATATTGGATAACTCCAATTGTTGAGAACGACAAGGAATTAACAAATTTGGATCTTCTTTAACACTGTGGGTCAGGGCTGCGATGTTTTCAGTTGAACGACCCTTTTGAACACGCGTAAATGCTCGCACATTTTGTATAGAGCCTGTCGACTTAAATTTATTTTTAATAGCGGTCTCAGAAGGACGATTATGTTGTCCGAAAATATCACGAATTTTACGAAATGTCACTTTTCTTTATCATAGTGGATTTGAATTATTTCAATGTGATTTTCGTGTGAAACTGAAACTATCGTGTTGTTGGTGTTGCCACAATTGAAAAACAAACTTCTTGTTTAAAAACCCGATAGCTATAGTTGATTTTTCCCAGTTATTTTTTATGCAACCAGATAAAGATAAAAATAATCGATAGCAGAAAGCAGTGCATAAAGTCAAATAAATAAAAAGAAATGACCATCGGTACAATAGTGTTAATGGAGCAGAAGTGCTGCGAAGCCCTTTCATTAAAGAGAGCGGTTTAGAAAACCGAGGCACAGTATTGCATGCTCTATGTGTAAGTCTTACGGGCATTAAAATCGACTGTATTCACACGACCCCATTGGAAGGTTTTTGCGAGATCGTGATTGAGTGAATCATTCATGTTTTGTCTTTTGGAACCCTGCTCCAACGAGCTTGTTCTAGTGCTGATTTAATACGAATGTCAAATGTGGATGTCATCTGCGACAGGAGTTGAAAGTTTGACAACGAAGAACAAATAGGGTGGGAAAAAAAAACGGAGCCTTTTGGTACTCCTGAAGTAATTTTGAACTCGTTTGATGAAATCACACCTTTAACAACTCTTATCATACGGTTCCTAAGTAAACTCGATATAAATCTGGAGAAATTATCACCGACACAAAACGCAACAAGCTTTAACAGAAGAGCATCATACCATAATTTATTAAACGCGTTGGATATATCTAAAGCCCCCACCTTGTTTTCTCCGAATAAGTATATAAAATTGCAAAATTGTTCCTAAAGGAAAGTTAGCAAGTCATCTGTAGAGCGCCCCCTACGAAAACCATACTGTCGCTATGTAAAGTGTTAGATTCCAGTTACCTCACAAGATAAAAATTAAGCATTTCCTCCATTTTAGAAAAGCAGAACAAAATGCAATTGGGCGGTAATTTTCAGGCTTGTTAACCTCGCCCTTTCTGGGAATCGGCTTTACATTAGCAACTTTTCAACACTTTGGTAATTCACTGGCATGATACAACGTGCTCAAAAGGGCTGCTAACGGACGTGCTAGCTTCGAAGAACATGGTGTTGTAATCCCATTCGGCCCAGAAGACTTGTTGATGTTGAGTTTTGCAAAAACCTTTTTACCGCTCGAGCGCCAAAAGAAATATCTTCGACATAGCAACGGATACTCAATCGAGCTCGGGTAGTCGGTGATGTCTTTCCGGTAAATAAGAATTACTGGCAAATATACTAGTGAAAAGGTTAGCCGAATAAAACTTAAACCGACTAATAAGAGTAAATAGAATACGAGAAAGATCTCATCATCAAACACTATTGAGTTGGTTTGATGTAGTCTATCCTGCTATGGATTGCATTTCAGTGAATTTTTAATACTGTTTGTGCTATTTATATTTAAACGAATGTGTTGCAGGGATGGACAATCGTCCAAAAGATTTTTAAATATTAATAATGAATTTCTATAGAATTTCTACTGGTGGGGCGTCTCAGGTTTAATTGTTTTGTAGAGATGATCGTATCTTTACCAATTTCGAAGAGAGGCAATGCTTCTGGAAATGCAATTTTTGTTGTAAGATATAAATAGATATACACGATGTCAGCAGCTTCGTTTACCGAAATACCAGTGTGACTTGGTATCAATAACAGTGTTATTGTTTCCTTTACCTCTATTAAAAGTTGTTGAATTGAAACAATAGTTTAATGCTTATTTTTGGAATTATGCACAGCATTTAGATGCCCCTGTAGGCTAGTAGGTAATGTACTAGCTTGAAAATATGGGGCTTGTGGGTTCGATTCCCAACGAAGACCTTGGGTTTTTTCTTCACTACAAAAATAAAAATTTACTATCGGTTGGGCTGCTCAGCGATGAAAGCATAGTCACTGATCGCTGTGCTGTCTTACATACGGCAGTTAATTTTCCACTATCCTTCTACTTTCACCGCCTCTTTCATCTATTCTCTACCCTTTTCCTAAAGAATGTAGCACGGTACTTGACTAAATAGGCATTGTTGCCTATCGACTGCTAATGCAAATTATATTAAATTATATTTAAAGCTTTAAGAATAGCTTCAACTTCCACTTCAAATATTGTGATATTTTAAGGAAGCAGTTGAAATATATTTGTTTGTCTATAATTATCAATGACAGAGAAAGCTGCATTAGTCGATCCTTTGGAACCTTTGCTGGATCCTTTTAAACCATTCGTAAAAATAAAATTCCAACTTAAGTTTTTTAAGTTTTTACTTCAATGAAAAGTGCTTTATATAGATTTTATTTGAGAGCTAAAGGTATAGGGTCCACCAAATAACTTTTATTTTTTTAAGTTGTATAAACAAAACTACACAGCTTCGGCTGTGTGGCACGTAACGCCGTCCTGTTGAAACCAAATGTTGCCAATATCCTCCTCTTAAATTTTTGTGAACCAAAAGTTTGTTCAACATGGCCCGATAACGATCGCCATTGACTGTAACGGCCCAATTATGTCTCTGGACCAAAATCCGCACCAAACAGTGACTCGTTTTGGGTGCGTCGGCTATTCAATGTATGCGTGCGTGTTTTTTGTGCCCCAAACGCGACAATTTTGCTTGTTTACATACCCGCCAAATGTTCTTCATCTGAATAGATGAAGATGATGATTTTTTTGGAAAATCGGCCTCTTCTGTAAGTCGACCGCAGGTCCACTTGGCGAAGCGTTGTTCAAGCATGTACACAACCATATTTGTTCAGCGGAAGGATAAAACTAATTATCTGTCAAATCAAATATGAGCTAAGTGTTACTATTCACGTCTCCCCCCAGGGGCATATAAATATGGTCTTTATAGAATATTCCACTATCTAGACTCAGTGCAACTGGGGTATAAAGGGAGCCCAGTCCCCTGAAGACAGGCAGGTGGTCAACTGGAAACTCCACTTTATTTCCACGGGGATCAGTGAGCCCGCAGAGTTCATTATTTGTCTCTTTAGACTTATAATAGTTCTCTGGCTGATCATTGGTGTTGGCCCCTATATGGGAGCATCGTGGTGGTTGTGGTTTTGCGGCCCCATATCCTATGGTTTTCTATGGTGGCCAGGATCATCTCGCTGATAATGACACGCTAAGTGAATGATCCAGTCCAGTGAGCATGCTTGACATGTGTTCTGGACAAGGAGTTAGAAAGTCTCCAACTCTTTAGCAAGGTGTGATAGTTTGCAGACCTGCCCTGGAATTATTCAAGTTGCAACTAGGTGGTATCTGTTGCTTAGAATTATGTCTTCGGCTATCTAGGACGTTTGTATAACGTTCCAAATTATACAAAGTGGTTTGTCCACCATCTGATTAAGACTTCATAGTCAGGCGCGGATGTAAAACAAATCACACTCTGTTACCATTCACGTTACCCCCCGGGGGGCACATATATATGGTCTTTGGAGATAGCAACAACTTAGACCTTTGCAATTGGGGGAAAAAGGGAGCCCAGTCCCCTGAAGTCAGCAGGGGTACAACTGGAAACTCCACTTTATTTCCACGGCAATCAGTAAGCTTGCAGAGTTCCGTTTATTGTCTCTTTAGACATTTAACTGTTCTCTGACTGATTATTGAGGTTGGCCCCTATATGAGAGTATCGTGGTGGTTGTGGTTTCGCGGCCCCATATTAGATTTATTGTTTTATAAAGTGGCCAGGATCATTTCGCCGTTAATGACACGCTAGGTGAATGATCCAGTCCAGTGAGCATGCCAGACATGTGTTCTGGATAGGAGTTGGAAAGTCTTCAACTCTTCAGCAAGGAGTGATGATTTGCAGCCCTGCTCTGGAATCATCGAAGTTGCAACTAGAAAGTTCTGTTGCATAGAATTATAGCTTCGGCTTCCTAGGACGAGCATGACGTTCCAAATTATGCAGTGGTTTGATCCACCATCTGATTAAGGCTTCATGGCTAGGCGGGGATGTAAATCCAATCACACGGTGTTACCATTCACGAAATAATCACTAGTTGAAAAAAACGTTAGATGGCAGACCCTATAAAAAATATTCGATTCTAGCAGCCATGGAGAATGTTTTACTGCAGAAATATTAAAGCCTTCTATGTTTAATTTCTTCACGATTCTAGTCGTATGTGCTAAGGTGGAAGGAATATTTGTGTTTCGATTATTCTTTAAGCAGTTAATTGACATGTTTGCGTAACAGAGATGATTCAGTGAAAAGAGTGTTAAGGATTCATATTCTTTCACATTATAACTGAGATTTAAATAAGTACGGCATCATGTTCGATCATACCGCAACAAGTGTGCTTACAACATTAGCATGCCACCAGTATTAAAACTGATTCAGAGATGGTTGAATGTAGTAGTAGTAACGGCTTGATTCCAAAAACTATTATTGTTGCTCGCTAATCATACAATACTAAAAGGCATTGTGTAGCTATCATTTTAGTTTGTTTTGTTGCACAGTGTTATTGAACAATATTAAATTGTGTTAACAGTATTAAATTGTATGCATCAATTTCATGCTCTAATTGTGTCATTTTTAATTATGATTTTTACCATCATTCATAAAATCCGTTACCCAACTCCACCTCCACAATTTAAGCGATCAAACGCTTGCCCTTACACGTATACACACACAAACTTCTAAAGGAATAATACACTAACAACATACATTGCGATCAAAAAACTGTTTCATATCGACTAAGTAAATGACTGCGTGGTTGGCTGAGTAAAAGAACGATTAAGTGAATGGAAAATGTGATGGGCCATTAGGGAAATGATTGACAAAATGTTGTTTCTTTACAATATTGTTAATCGATATTTTTTTTTCGATGTTTATATTAATTTCCTGCAGCTGCTGACATTTGCTATTAATAAATTTAACCGCCAACAGAATCTGCAGATATAATTATAATTTATTAACCCCACATCCATATGAAACGGGCTTCTCTAGCATTTTTCCATTTAATTTCTTTTTTTTTTTTTTGATGTGGTTTTATTTAATTATTATTTTTGTTCGCCATTTTAATTTGATGTTTGTTGTAGCCATATTATTACTAATTTTTTTAATTTGTATGAAATAAGTGCTAAGCCAGCACTAAATAATTGTGGTTTTTAATAATGGAGTTTATTTTATGAAATGCGTGCTTAATGCAATTATGGCCATAAAAAAATAATTATGGACTGATTTTTAAAAGTATTAAATCAATTTTAAACGCCATTAAAAATATGCTTTTTTTTAATTTTATTAAAAACTCTATGAAATGGCCTTCATTGTGACCAATTAAATGTGCATTAAAAAATTTTATGCTGTATTGAGTGTATGTACTTAAATTTTAAATTTTCTGCAAAAAAGATTCGTTATAAAGTTCGTTAGAGAGATAAAAATATTATTTAAGCAAATAAAAAGATGTTGTTTTAGGTTTTTTAAAATTATCCCTAAAAAAGGTCGCACGACAATACCAAATTGTCATCATCATAAAAATAAACACAGTTTTTATGCTCGAAAGTATGTTTGAGTAGAGAAGGAACATTCTTATTAAAAAACAAATCACAAAATAAAGAAATAATAAAGAAAACAATTTCATGTTTAACTTGTTGCACGGTCACAGTCGTGACAATTAAATTTTTTTAATTTCTTAATATGATTCGTACATTGATCAAATGTATATCAATCAAATCTAATATTTATATAAAAAAATCACATTTTTTTTTTGTCCTGATAATTGGTTTTTCAATTGCGGCAACACCAATAACATACTAGTTTTGACATTTAGTTTTTTGACGTATTCGTGGTAGATGCATTGGCAATTGTTACAATGAATTCAATTTCACACGACAGTCGCTTTAAAATAATGAAAATTCTCTATGAAAATGATGGTTCTATTAAAGTTACGCTTCGCAAAATTCGTGATACAGAGTGTCTGCCGGGAAAGTAAATTCCGTTGCTTGTTTATAATTTTTGACTAAATGAAACAGAATGTATCTTATATTGATAAATGTTGTATGTATGAAATAAAATAACAGATAAATGTCCGCCTCTCTTAGCCCTTTTGAACACATTTTTCATTACATTTTCGCAATGAAATAAATTTCAGCGCGACATTTTTGTTTAAGTTGCTCAAGCGTTTCTGGCTTGTTTGCCTAAGCCTTGCTTTTCAGATATCTCCACAAAAAAAAAAAGTCCGGTGCAGTCAAATCAGGCGACCGTGGAGGCCAATAAACATCACCATTTCTTGAAATAACTTAATGTGGAAAGAGATCTCATAGTAACTCCATTATAATCCTGGCTGTATGCGATGTGGCACCGTCATGTTGATAAGACATGCTAATCAAGCCCAAAGCATGCAGTTCTGGCATTAAAAAGTTTTCAATCATATCACGATATCGCTCCACATTCACAGTTACCGTTACGCCGTTTTCATTCTCAAAGAAGTTAGGTTCAATGATTCCTTCTGACCAAATTGTACAACAGACCGTCACTTTTAATGGATGCAAAGGTGACTGTTGAGTAATTTGAGGGTTTCCATTCCCCAAAACCGACTATGCTTTATTTCGCAGATGACAGCACCATTTGTCATTCGTATTAATTGGTAATAGACGGAACCAGTTGGGGGTGAGTTCCAAAAGGCGGAATATGAAGGATACACTCAATCATGATTTCGCAACAATCTTCGACTGGGATTGTGGGAATAGAGTCGATTTTAATGTCCGCAACACGCAATGTTGCATGCTTTCGCATAGATTTGTGTTCGATAATGGTGCTGCACCTGTTACTATGGGTGATATGGGTATAACGCAATCTGCAGCTCGTGATGTTCTTGGCATGAAAATTCAGTGTGATGGTCGATGGACTAAACACATTTTTCAGATTTCTAAAGAAGTGCCTCTAGTGGCTCGGTTTAATAAAACGGTGTAAGAGATACTTCATTCCACCGATTTTCATACTGTTACGTTTATAACTTTTATAGACGTTTTGTTGTGAGCTTTTAACTACACAAAGTTGACACTACAAAACAATTTACTTAAGATGTACGTCCTTAGTTTACAAGGTTTATTTTTACACTGACTGACTATCCACTCAGACGATGCTCTTTTTTATTTATCCATTAAAAGTCTAGAAAATTTAAGAATCTTCTACTCTCTTTGTATCACATTTTGTTGTTGTATGTTGTTTATTCAATGTATAGGCGCCTGTATGTCTGTGTGTATTTCTACTGATAAAATTTCTTCTAGGAATTTATTTTAAGATATTTGTTGTTGTTTCGTGTATAAAAGGTTTATTAGAAAACTACGCAGATGTTAAACAGCATACATATTTGTTGTTGGCTTGCGCGTATAAAATTTCTACGCAGTTAGTACACAGAAATTTGTTTTTGTCTTGCATGCCACACAGCAAGTAAACAGCATATCAAATTGTTGTTGTTTGTGTGTATAAAATTTCTACTCAGTTTGTAACTAGAAATTTTTTTGTTGTACCACAAGTTTTCTTAACAAGCCACGCAGTTCCTAAGCAACATACCCAGTAGTTTGCTTTGTTGCTTAGTTATTTTATTTTAAAACTTAATCAAGACACATCCGTAATAGTACTATTTATACCACCTATATCCGTCCAAAGATGGAATACAACTCTCATGTGTATGCCGGCAGCCTAAAGTCTATTTTGGAGTTGCTTGAGCGCGTACAGGAGAGGGACAAGAGGCTCATTGGAGATGGTAGGGTATCCAACTCTATTGACTCGCTAGAGTACCCCCCGGGGGCACATTTATGGTCTTTATTGTACGTAACAGCTATCTAGACCTGTGCAACTGGGGGAAAAAGGGAGCCCAGTCCTCTGAAGATAGGCAGGGAGTCAACTGGAAGCTCCACTTTATTTCCACGGGGAGCAGTGAGCCCCAGAGTTCATTATTTGCCTCTTTAGACATTTAATAGTTCTCTGGCTGATCATTGAGGTTGGCCCCTATATGGGAGTAACGTGGTGGTTGTGGTTTCGCCGCCCTATAACAGTATAATGGTTATTATGGTGGCCAGGATCATCTCACTGATAATGACACCCAAAGTGAATGATCCAGTCCAGTGAGCATGCTTGACATGTGCTCTGGACAGGAGTTGGAAAGTCTCCAACTCTTTAGCAAGGTGTGATGATTTGCAGCCCTGCTCTGGAATCATTAAAGGTGCAACTAGGTGGTTCTGTTGCTTAGAATTATGTGTTCGGCTTCCTAGGACGCATGTATGACGTTCCAAATTATATAATTGTGGTTTGTTCACCATCTGAATAAGGCTATATAGACAGGTGCGGATGTAAAACGAATCACTATTCGTTTCACTATTTTATCGTTACTACAATGGTAAATGCTATAACGAAATTAGTTAAGTTGTTTCCGCAAATCGCACGCTTTTACGTATGACTCAATTTTCGTTGAGAGCGCATCCGCTTGTGGTCGATTCGCCAGTGATGATGATAAATAGTGCGTTTTGTTGGCACGCTGATTCTCCCAAAAAATTCACGTAACTTTCTCATGTTTTAACGATTAAAACACCTTGATTTATCGAATATGAGCTTTCAGGACTAATGCTTATCAAAATGGTGGCAAAACTAAGTAGTATACTTTCGCCGGTATTTGCGGATAACACAATCGTCCTTCTGAGATCGCTGTTAAGAATATGATGGTTAAATTTGAGCCGATAGGCTCCATACCAAATGTGTGAACACCAGCGCAAGTTCAATCAACTTGTTGAACTGAAGACATCGCAGGCGTGAGGCACAGTGTTGAAGCACATCCAAATTTGACATTTTCAACAATTGGGGTCATCCAAAACCTTACAACGTCCAACTGCTGCAGGAATTGAAGCTGACCGACCATTCATATGGTCGCAGATTCGCTTAGTTCATTCAGGAACAACCGTGTGGTTTTTCTAAAAAAATCATTTCCTCAGACGAAGCCCACTTTCAATTGTCAGGGTATGTCAACAAGAAAAATCGCCATATTTGGGCTTCTGAAAATCCTAAAACGATTACTGAGAAGCCTTTGCATGCTCAACGTGTCACTGTATGCTACGCATAAAAAATGCTGCAACTGTGAAAAATTGAAAATTAGCAATAGCTGGGATATGAACACACACCATCAAATTAATAATGGGCTTATAAAAGAGATTTATGCTAAATTTTATATAATTTGTTAGAGATTCCTGCGGCATCTTTTCTACCACCAGTTGAGTGTTCGCTAGGAAACTCTTAGTGCTTGGTTAACTAGCTATTTGATTCCAAATGCAATACATTATGTTAATTTACCTTACGCTTAATAGCTTAGAAAGACGTTCGCAGGCTTTTAAAACAATTCAAAGAATATTTTTATTACAGTTACTGATCAAACGGGCCGGGCAATGGTTAGTTTCTTTTATGCATGAGCTTAAGTAGCTAATCGGCTAAGGTAGTTTCGTTATAATGCTAAAGAATAAGCATTATGCTTTGCTCCTTGAATGAATAACGAAGAATTAAAACCTTCTGCTATATGGGTGAGGTAGAACTTGATTTTCAATGTCCTTAGGGATTTTATTCATTAGATTTGTTGTTAAGTTTCCTCAAATTCTTAACTTGAAGAATTCTATTCCGGATTTTGTAGTTGTTTGTAAAAAATAATTTTTTAAATTGTGTTACTTGAAATTAATAAATTAATATTTTTAATTTTGCAAAATTTTCGATTTAATAACAAAAATAGAAATTAAACATATGCGGCAGAAAAACGTGCTGAATGCATTAAATTAAATCTGAAGGATGAAGGACCAAAAAAATAGAAAATAAGAGAAAAGAAAGTCTTAAAAATAAACTAAAACAAAATTAATTTGAAATATTTATGCAGCCATAATGAATGGATTTTAATCAATGGAATCAAATAGAAAACTACTGATTCAATGGCTGACTAACTGACTGGCTCGTTCAACCACATATTGAGACCAACAACTATTTGCAACAACATAAACAAAAGTGCCAAAAAATTCAATAAAATTTATTTGAATGCGAGTGAGTGTTTAGTGAGATTATTTAGATTCAGTTCAGTTCAGCTCAGTTTAGTTTAGGCAACAATGAGCAACATTTTGCAAAAGTGAAGCTTTAAACCGAGTTGCATAGTGTATTTTATAGTTGTTGTTTTGCTTTATTTGTTTTGTATTTTATCGTATGTGAGTGGTTATTTTAAATATTTACAATATCAACAAAATTTGTATTTAATTATATTTATTTTTCATCTGAAATGAATTAATTTCCTAGAATATTTCAATGCAAACGACGCAAACGTTGTGCCACTACAAATGTATATAAATTTTAAATGAAAAAAGCAAAACTTGTCTCGATAAAAAAAAACGCAAATTGTTTAAATATTTACGCTGCCAAAAGCAAAACTAACATCAAAAGAATTTCGCTGTAAAATGTTATGAAATCCGAATAACAGATTTTTCGCTTGTTGTACAGCATTGTTCATGTACTCGTATATGCGCGTGTATTTAGTTTAACTTGATTTAAAAATCAAGACAAGACAAGACCAACCATTAAAATCAGCTCAACAGCAAATATTCATGCAAATTCTGCTTGTTACAAAACCTCTCAAAGACTCTAGCAGCCATTCAGTCAGACTGACATGCAGTTTTCTTTTAACGCCACAATTTCGATTTGCTATTCATGCTAAAATTCACAAATTCAAAAATTCACAAACTGAAATGCAAACTACATGACAGATATAGAAGACAGACCATCTCTCAGTGAGACTTTCTGTTCTTGAACAGTGCATAAGTAACTCATCGGGCAGAAGGGCAAGAGAAGTCAATCCAGCATACAATTACAAACTTTCTGCAGAAGATTATGAAGGAAATTCATTTTTCTTTAAAGGAATTTTAATAACACATTTTTTTTATTGTTGTATACAATTTAATGTATACAACAACAACAACAGCTACAAGAAAGTAAAAAAAAAATTTTGTTACGCTTTAATAAGTGACAACAACAATAAGAAAATAAGCAGCATCAAATTGCATGCAAATGTTAACAATGAAATTATTTTTTAACTCCGATGAGAAGAAGAGAAAACATGAATAAATAAAAGTAAATAATAAACCTGCACTCCTACACTATTTAAATAAAATTTAAGTTTGCATGTTTTCTCATTTTGACTTTCTTCATATGGGGTATTTCATACACTAAAACATACTTTTAAAATTTTATCATTCGGATTCTTGAGTGATTTTTAGTGAAGTTGTGAGCAACAATATTTACACTAGCGTGCCCGTGGCTGCTTTGCCACACGAGGCAAAAATTTTTTTTTGTATTTGTTGTTTTAAACTATGTCTGTAAATGGTCCACAGCGGTTGACCATTGAAGAATACAGACAGAGACAAGTTAAGAGGGAGCTTGCTACTAAGACAGCTATCCCCATTGTAAAAAAGCCCAAGCGACGTGGTGGGTATAGTAATAAGCTGAAAAGGGAAAAGGCCCAACTTCTGAGGGAGGTAAAATCTGAACCACCACCAAGTTGGGAACGCGCCACCAGAATTTGCTTATACACTAATCCTTACTTATTATCAATATTTTATATTTCAAGTGTGGGAAAATAATTCGACAATATTTTTACAAATCATTTTCCCAGACAGAATATGAAGCGTGGCAAAAATAGCGAGTATCAGTGCGGTTGTGGATACTCATATTTGGAAGGTAATACATTTGTAAGTTCACAACTAAATCGCTGTGCATTGTCCAGGTTGGAATGTTTGTCAGCATACAACACCCTGTATGTTCAGTTGGTTTGCAGCTTACACATTGCTGCTTGTGCAAATTATTTAAAGTGATATATGATGACTCATGAGTGATAAGATTTACATCTGCACCGGCAGTGAGCCATAATCAGATGATGGTCGAACCACGTGAATGGTATGTAGCGTCATCGTCGCCCTAGAAGGCTTTCAGATACGTATATCCTCCGGTCACTCCTAGTTGCAATTTCAAAAGCCCGCAGTAGGCCACAGCCTTCACTCCTTGCTAAAGAGTTGGAGACTATCCAACTCCTGGTCCAGAACGCATGAAGCTTAATATAATTAAGAACACGACGACATGCATACTCACTGGACCTGAACCATTCATTGTGTTCTTTGTGATTGATCCGACCCACAAACTCAAACGAGGGTCTTGAAACACACAGCCACCACGATACTCCCAAAAGGGCCATAACCTCAATAATCAGCCAGAGAACAGCTAAATGAGACAAATAGCGGAACTCTGCGGCCAACTGATTCCCGTGGAAATATAGTGGATTGTCCAGGTGACTCCTACTAGCCTTAAAGGAGCCAGGGATCCCTTTTACCTCGCAAGACACCAGTCTGGATGGAAATAGAAGGATCCATAAAGAGTATGATGCCTCATAAACAATTTAATAAACGATTGCATAGACAATCACAACAAATAATTCACACTACACTGTACTGGTACAAGTGGTTACGTTTGTACGCCGTTTGTCAAAGCCAGCAAAGATGGAAAGGGCTGCGTGATAACATTTACATCTCTGCCTGGCTGTAAGCCTTAATCAGATGGCGGTCAAGCCACTGTGGAATGAAAAGCAACGTCATTCTCGCTTTAGGAAGCCGAAGACTAATTCTAGCAACAGGTCTCTCCTAGTTGCAATTTCAGCGGTTCCAAAGCAGGGTTGCAATCCACTATCGCTTGCTGAAAAGCTGGAGACTATTCAACTCCTGGTCCAGAACGCATTGAGCCTAACATAATTATTTAAGAACACGATGGCATTTATACTCACTGGACCTGGACCATTCACTGTGTTCATTGTGAATGATCCGACCCAGAAACTCCAACGTGGGCCTCGAAACACACAGCCACCACGATACTCTTGAAGGGCCAACCTCAAGAATCAGCCAGAGAAACAGCTAAAAGGGTTAAGAGACAATTAGCGGAATTGTGGGGCTTACTGATTCCCGTGGAAACAACATGGAGCTTCCAGTTGACACCCTGCTTACCTTCAGGGGACTGGGCTTCCTTATACTCCCTAACGACACAAGTCTAGATGGTTAAGTAATCCCCGGAAGGGAGACGAAAAGAATTGACAGCCGTATTTCATTTATTGGCGGACAAAATCCAACAAAGAAGTTTTTTTTTGTGTAGCCGCAGTAGATGTTTGGCTAAGCGCATCTGTATATAAGCATAGGAGACGAAATGGATATGGCCACTGGTAAACAAGCCAGTCATAGTTCGAAAACATAGAATGCTGAGGGGTAGATGACTGCATAAGTTTGTCAAAAAGATAAGGGAAATAAATCTAGCCACAACCAAATAGCAAGATATAGAGGATAGTTAAAGAAAAGGAAAAAAATGGGGTGCAATCAAAAAATTAATAATGGCACGATAAAGGTTTTAATGCTTTCTAAGAAGAGCTTAATAAGGTTTTGGAATGGCGGATAATATTTAAAATAAAAAAATAATCCAGCGATGTTAAATCACACGATCTAGCTGGCCACTTAACTGCCGATTGTCGTGAAATTATGAGATCGGAAAATTTGACTTGAAATAAATTGATCGTTTCACTGGCTACGTGGTATTTGGCACTGTTCTGTCAGTGATATCCACGTCGTCAATAGTATGCCAAAATTAAGTTGTTTGCATCTGGCGATGGGGTGATCCATTGACCGTTATCACATTTCCAGACTCATCTTAAAAAAAATAAAAACGACCCAATCACTTCTCCAGACCACATAGCGTGGTAACACGTTGAGCATGCAAAGGCTTCTCAATAACAGCTCTAGGATTTTCCGAAGCCCAAATGCGGCAATTTTACTTGTTGACATACTTTGACAAGTGAAAATGGGTTTCATTTGAAAAAATTATTTTTCTGAGAAACCCAGTCGGTTGTTTTTGAATGAGTTAAGCGGGTCTACGTTGATGTGAATGATCTTTCGGCTTCAATTTTTGCACCAGTTGATTCTTTTAAGGCTTCACAGTCAAATCCCTACACCAAATTCGCCATGTGGTGGTTTTGGATAACCTCAATTGTTGAGAACGTCGATGAAATAACAAATTTGGATCTGCTTTAACTGTGGCTAAGGGCTGCACTGTTTTTAGTTAAACAACCCGGTCGAACACACGCTGGTGTTCGTACATTTTATATCGATTCTGTCGACTAAAATTCTTAATAGCGGCATCAGAAGGGCGATCATGTTGACCGAAAATAACACAAATTTTAAGAAATATAATTTTAATAGAACCATTATATTCGTAGTGGATTTTAATTATTTAAATGCGATTTTCCTGCGAAATTGAATTCATTGTAACAATTGTCAATGCATCTACTACGAATACGTCAAAAAACTAAATGTCAAAACTATCATGTTGTTGGTGTTGCCACAATTAAAAAACAAACTTCTTGTTAAAAAACCCGATACAAACAATAATGTTCTCTATCTATCTGATCCTACGGCTCTCCCAAGAGAACCTGGAGAGATAAGATTTTATTGTTTATGGCATATTTAACTTTTGCTTTTAGTAATGACTTCTAGGGATTAGAAAGTGGTCTTCATGGGTTCCAGAGTATCATATGCTTGTGAACATTTTCCTCCCTTTTTAAATTTCAATGCTTTCAGATTTATTTATTTTGCAAATGATAACAGCATAAATACGAAAGATATTGGTTTATAGCTCATGATGTTGCAAACATTTTTGAAGTAGGTCGGTGTACATACTTATTTAGTAGCTGTTCAACTGTGTACCGATAAGGTTATTGATATGTATATTTTAGAGATGCTATGATATCCAGCTTTAGTTCTACGATTATTTCACATCAAGTTTTGTGCATTCATGTTTTTATTTCGATTTTTTAGTAATTGAATTATAATTTAAAAGTGAAATGTGATCTTGCCAGGATTCTAAGGTTTGATTTTCTTGAGCAGAAATTTAAATTTTCTTTTGGAAAATCAAAATAAAATTTGTGTTACATTTGATTTGCTGATTTGGGTGAAAATTTTGTTGTGATGAACGAGTTTTTATAAATTATTTTATTATTTGATGTTGTTATCTAAATTATTTAAACTGTATAAAGTAACCCACAATTTTTGGTTAAATTCATTCAATTTTGATTCATCTTAAGACTTTATTTTTGTTAGCATTGTGTTCTATTTATTCGCATTTACCTTTGGGCAATATTTTCCACATTTGAGAAACAAAAACTGCTAAAAACTAAACTTTTGATTACCTCCTTTTGAAAGTTAACAAAAATATTCCTGTTTGCTTTAATTAAAGATAAATTAAACTAAAAAAAAAAGTTCCAGATTGCTACAGACAAAATTGTTTATTTAGTCATTCCTAAAAAATACTTGTGATCAGTGAATCGAAAACAAAAAAATAAAGCAAAAATAAAAAGTAATAATAATAAAATAAAACAAAAGTCATTAAATATTTTTAGCTTAATTTTAACTCAACCAGCCGTCACTTCTGCATGGCCATGAAATGTTGTAATTTTAAATTTGAATACAATGCAATATAAAATAAAAAATAAACAAAACTTGTGTATATAATCATAATTGTTTAGAAATCTATTTAATTATTCTAATGACTAACAATCATGCATTATAAATAAGTTGCTAAATATAATTTCAATTTAAATTATTTAAACTAAACAATTTAATTTTTTTGGAACCAGTTTTAATTTAATATACTTTAAAGGAATCTAAAAATAAGCAGTTTAAGCTTTTCTCATAAAATATCTGCTATTTAAAAAATATATTTGTAATGCATTACTGCTCGGGAAACCATATCTATATCGACATTTCACTACTGCTCACCGTTGGATTTTATTACAAATTTTGTAGAGATAATTCCAGAGTCTTATATCTCAAGACAAATTGATTAAATGAGAGTTTTTATTGAACCATCACAGCAATAAGGCAGCAAAGCTAAAAACCACTGCTATAAAAAACATTTCGAAAACAAAAACACTTTTTATTTTCAATCTTTCAACGTAGGGGTTTCCTCTAAAAGCCATCCTTATATAATTTGAAAAATGAAGAAAACAAAAAATATTTTTAAAGAATTTTTTAAAAACGCAACGTGGAGAAAAAATGAAAAAAAATAATTTAAACTTTTGGAATCCTTTTTAATTTACTTTAATTTGGGCTAGATTCCTTTAAAAATAAATATTTTATGATATTCTCATAAAATATCTATTATTTTAAAAAATATATTTAAAATATATTACTGCGGGAGAGAGCATATCCATATGGCCATTTCCTTACTGCTCATATAGCACATCAGTTGAATTTAACCCAAATTTTTTCAATGCTCAACTTGTTGTAAATTTACTAATTCATCAAATTCCACACTATTTGTACAAATTTTGTTGGCCATTTTTATAGAAATAAAGGGGTTTAAAAAAAAAATAAAATAAAAAAAATTAGATTAAAATGCTTAACATTTTTATTATATTACGAAGAGAAAAGTTCGGCAACTATGAATGAAAAATTATATCTGGCAAATGTCCACCACGACCACGCTGACACATGTCGATTCTTTCATCAAATTTTTAATCGCTTTTTGGCAAAATGACGGTCCTCTTTCGTTAATCCCGTCATGGATTTTGGATTTTAAGGCTAAAATCGATTCGATATATAGACTCTGTACTTAACATAGCACCACAAAAAAACAATCCAGTGATGTTAAATCGCACGATCTGGCTGCCAATTTATCTGCTGATTGTCGTGAAATTTTGCGATAGGCAAATTTAGTTTGCAATAAATTGATTGTTTCACATGGCTGTGATATTTACGTCGTCAATAATAGGCCAAAATTGAGTTGATGTCGATTCTTTCATCAAAATGTCAAAATGGCGGTCCTATTTCATTAATCACATTTTGAGTTTTAAGGCTGACATCCATTCGATTGGCTTCGTATAGACTCTGTCCCTAACATAGCCCAACAGACAATCTGGCTAGCCACCTAACTGCTGATTTCATGAAACTATGCAATCGGTAAATTTGGTTTGCAATAAATTAATCGTTTCATTGGCTGTGTGGCATGTGGCACTTTCCTGTTGAAACCACATGTCAGTGATATTCATGTCGTCAATAGTAGACGAAAATTGAGTTGTTAGCATCTCACGATAGCGTAATCCATTGTCGGTTACCGCATTTCTAGCCTCATCTTTGAAAAAGAAAAACGGCCCAATAACGCTTCCAGACCACATAGCGCACCGTACAGTGCGTTAGGATTTTCTGGAGCCCAAATACGTAAATTTTGTTTGTTGACATATCCTGACAAGTTCCCCCCGGGGGCACATGATAGTCTTTTTGGAACCTACTATTCCATTTAGACTGGTGTCTTGTGGGGTAAAAGGGAGCCCAGGCCCCTCAAAGGCTAGTAGGAGTCACCTGGACAATCCACATATTTTCACGGGAATCAGTACGCTCGCAGAGTTCACTATTTGTCTCTTCAGACAATTAGATGTTCTCTGACTGGTTATTGAGGTTGGCCCCTATATGGGAGTATCGCGGTGGTTGTGGTTTCGAGACCCTCGTGATAGTTTGTGGGTCGGATCATTCATAATGCACACAATCAATGGTTCAGGTCCAGTGAGTATGAATGCCGTTGTGTTCTTAATTATATTAAGCTTCATGCGTTCTGGACCAGGAGTTGGAAAGTCTCCAACTCTTTAGCAAGGAGTGAAGGATGTGGTTTACTTCGGGCTTTCGAAATTGCTACTAGGAGTGACCGGAGGATATACGTATTCCATGGCCTCCTAGGGCGTGAATGACGTTTGCAAATCATTTAAGTGGTTTGACCACCATCTGATTATGACTACCTAGTCGGTGCAGATGTAAATCAAATCACATCATAACCTGACAAGTTCCCCCCCGGGGGCACATTTATGGTCTTTATAGAACGTTCGACTATCTAGATCTGTGCAACTGGGGGTATAAGGGAGCCCAGTCCTCTGAAGGCAGCAGGGGTCAAATGGAAACCCCATGTTATTTCCACGGGAATCAGTAGCCCGCAGAGTTTCCGCTAAAAATATTCCTGTCTCTTTAGACATTTACCTATTTCTCTGACTGATTATTGAGGTTGGCCCTTCGGGAGTATCGTGGTGGTTGTGGCTTCGCGGCCCCATAACAGACAGGTCAGCTTTATATGGTGGCCAGGATCATTTCTCCTTTAATCACACCTACCTGGTGGAATGATCCTAGATCCAGTGAGCATGCTAGACATGTGTTCTAGACAGGAGTTGGAAAGTCTCTAGCTCTTCAGCAAAGAGTGGTGGTTTGCAGCCCTGTTCTGGAATCATTGAAATTGCTACTAGGAAAGACCTGTTGCTAGTATTAGACTTCGGCCTCCTAGGGCGTGAATGGCGCTGCTTTTCACTCACAGTGGTTTGACCACCATCTGATTAAGGCTCCATAGCCAGGTACAGATGTAAATCTTATCACGTAATTCCCTGACAAGTTTCCCCGGGGGCACATTATAGTCAAGTCCCCTTCAAGGCTAGTCGACTGGACAATCCACTATATTTCCAAGGGAATCAGTAAAGCCACCGAGTTTCGCTATTTATCTCTTTAGGCATTTAGCTGTTCTCTGACTGAATATTGAGGTTGGCCCTTCGGGAGTATCGTGGTGCCTGTGTGTTTCGAGGCCCTCGTTTGAGTTTGTGGGTCGGATCATTCACAATGAACACAATGAATGGTTCAGGTCCAGTAAGTATGAATGCCGTCGTGTTCTTAATTCTATTAAGCTTCATGCGTTCTGGACAAGGAGTTGGATGGTCTTCAACTCTTCAGCAAGGAGTAAAAGCTGCTATCTACTTCGAGCTTTTGAAATTGCAACTAGGAGTGACCTGAGAATGCACGGATCGAAGGCCTTCTAGGGCGAGGATAACGCTACCTTTCATCCACAGTGGCAATGATCCACCATCTGATTAAGGCTTACAGCCAGGTGCAGATATAAATCTTATCACGTTATACCCTGACAAGTTCCCTTCGGGGGTACATTTATCGGTATTTATGGATTGCTTAACCATCTAGAGCTGTGCTGCTGGGGGTATAAGGGAGCCTAGTCCCCTGAAGGCCAGCAGGGTGCCAACTGGAAGCTCCACGTTATTTCCACGGGAATCAGTAAGCCCCAGAGTTCAGCTAATTGTCTCGTTAGCCTTTTATCTGTTTCTCTGACTGTTTATTGAGGTTAGCCCTTCGGAAGTATCGTGGTGGTTGTGGTTTTGCGAGCCTTGCATGAATTTGATTATGAGAGCCAGGACCATCTCGACTTTAATAACACCAACGGGTAAATGATCCGGATCCAGTGAGCATGCTAGTTATGTGTTGTGGATCAGGAGTTGGATAGTCTCCAACTCTTCAGCTAGGAGTAGTGGTTTGCAACCTTGCTTTGGAAACGCTGAATTTGCAACTTGGAAAGACCTGTTGCTAGAATTAGTCTTCGGCTTCCTAGGGCGTGAATGACGTTACTTTTCATTCCCAGTGGTTTGACCACCATCTGATTAAGGCTTACAGCCAGAAGCAGATGTAAATCTTATCACGAAATACCCTGGCAAGTGAAAATGGGGTTCGTCTGAAGAAATTACTTTTTCAGAAAAACCAGCCTGAATGAAGTGAGTGAATCTACGGCAATGTGAATGGTTGGTAGGCTCCAATTCTTGCACCAGTTGTACTTTATGAGGCCTTTATGAAATCCTTATGCCATGTAATGGTTTTGGATAACCTCAATTGTTGAGAACATCGACAAATTAACAAATCTGGATCTGCTTCAACACAGTGACTCACGGCTACAATGTTTTCTGTTGAATGACCCGGTTGGTGTTCGCATATTTTGTATCGAGCCTGTTGACTGAAATCTAAAGACCAAATTCTTGATAGTGTTCAAAGAAAATCGATTTCTTTGTGCAAAAATATCACGAATTTCACGAAATGTAACTTTAACAGAACCACCATTTTCATAGGAAATTTTAATTATTTTAAAGAGATTTTCCTGCGAAATTGAATTCATTGTAACAATTGTCAATGCATCTACTACGAATACGTAGGGAAACTAAATGTTAAAATTATCATGTTGCTGCAACTGTTGTATTATTTTTTCATGTGTTTATTGAATGAATGCAGTCTAGTCTGAATGTCGTCATGACCACGAAATGTGACTGCCTACAATAAACAAAAATATCAAATTTCAGTTTGTTATACAACTATGTATTCTTAAACGAACCACTTCAAAAGTATTCAAGGCCAAGCATTGAAATATCTATTAACTAGCAAGCAAAACTATATCCACTGAATCGTGAATTTCGATAAATCACTGGAAAATATTAAATCTAGGAATAAGATAATCGTTTTAGTAAATCATTCAAACGAGTTGTCTAAAAATTCTAGTTGTTAGTATAGATGAGTAAATAAACGCAAATATATGTAAAGAAACATTTGGAAAAAAGAAATTATCCAAAAGTACAAAACTAATATTTTATAACTTAAACCGTCTTTCTTTGCACTTATGATTATTTACTAAGTTTTTGATTTTTGATTCTGCTAATTTTTTAAATTTTAAAACTTAGACATTTTAAGAAGTTGATGCAATAGAAACTATAACAGGCTGTTGTATTTGATACAACATACAAATTGTAATATGAGTAAATGGCTTTAAAAAATTTTTAAATTTTCTCTTGCCTCTTTCATTGTTTTTAAATTACACCTACTGAAATTTTAAACTATAAAGTATAAAACATAATTGCAGTGTTAAGGAACCATCGAAGGGTTTCTACAAAGTGCTTATGATTGCGTAAATATGTGAGAGATATTTTGACAAAGTAAACATTATTAACAAGTAAAATAAATAATTGTTTAAATTAATATGTTCAGAATAAACAAGACAACATTTTTGTGCAAATAAACTAAAATATATAAATATTTAATTTCATACAAAAAATATTTTATTTATTTATTTTTTATTATTTAAAATAAAATTTAATTGCCAAAATGCAAAAGTTTTTACATATTTAACACCCGGTGAAATATATACAAAATGTATTTGGTTTTGAGAAACAGTAAACATACGACTAGTTTTTTTTTTAACGGTTAAGAATCGTTATAGAGTGCCATTTCATAGATAGGCATTGCTAGAATCGAACTTGTGTCTATTTAATTTAGTGATAGTGTGACAATGACATGAAGTTTTCTCTTATTTAATAAAAAAAATGAAGGAATAAACCCAGAGGCATTAGAAAAAAATGGTGATAATTTTCTAGTGAAAGATTGGAACGACACGTTTACGCTGATTGCTGGGATAGCGACAGCGGAGGAAAGGGTGTTTGCAATTTTTATTTTTCTTTCATTACCTACCTTCTTGGTCTGTGAAAGGAATGACACTCAATGCTTTATAAACGTTATAAAATTGATCGCCAAGTTTATTTACTCAACTCTTACAAGGTAGGTGGTTGATGGTAAACGGTCGGGAATCGTAGCCGAAGAACTTGGAGTCAACTCGCTGAGGCGGCAACGGCACTAGATGCAGGACCTGGTGGTAGTGGTACTGGCGACAGTGATACAGGCGGCAGCGGTAGAGGCGCCAACGGCATTGGCGGCAGGACCTGGTAGTGGTACTGGTGGTAGTGGTACAGGCGGTAGCGGTAAAGGCGGCAACGGCACTGGTGGCAGGACTTGGTATTGGTACTGGCGGCAGTGTTACAGGCGGCAGTGGTAGAGGCGGCAACGGCACTGGCGGCAGGACCTGGTGGTGGTACTGGCGGCAGTGGTACAGGCGGCAGCGGCACAGGCGGCAGCTGCACTGGCAACAGCGATAATGATGGCTGCGGTGTAGGCGGCAGAGGTAAAGATGGCTGCGGTACAGGCGGCAGCGTTAAACTAAGCAATGCACTTCGTAGCAGCGATCGTGGGAAATTCTTGGCCGTTTTGAATAATACTTAGGGAATATAAAATTCCGCAACAGCATCAGTAGCACGGTCAAGCCAATCTCCGGTAGAAGATAAACTTCCACCAATTGCAGCTGCACTGTCGATAAGATATTATTGCGGAATATAAAATTCCTTCAAAAGATCTCTTGCCGCCAGGCGGGCTGCCTACAGGCAAGTAGCAATTGCGGAATATAAAATTCCTCCAAAAGGCTTCTTACCTACAGGCGATCTACTTGCCAATTGCTCTGCAGGCGATCTTCTTGCTAATTGATCTCGTTTCGTAAAATGTTCCGCCTTATATACTTGTGCGTGGGTACACACACTCACACACACACACGCATATTATCCATCATAGTTGCATGACAACTATCAGCGGTGAGTTTTGATCTGCATATCAGCTGACTGCTTTGATTATCGTGTTGTTTCTGACTCGCAGGTGGCGCTCCCATGTTCCTGACCGTTAATTTAAATCTTATAAATATAATGTAATATAATAATTATAATATAATATAATTCATAAGTCTTAAATTAAAGAATGAATTCAACAATGTGTAATAATAATAATAATAATAAAAATAATAACAATAAATAATAATAACAATTCATTTTAAAATTCAGAAAAGTATTAATAAAGTGGTGATCTTGTGTATGTGAAAACGAGGTGCGTCTTTTACCGTTACAAGATGATAATCAGAAACTGAACGTTATCGGAACTTACTTTGAATCAGTTCGATCTCATAAACAGATCGATACTGATAATAGCTCGCACGTATAAGTTGAAAATTGTTCTCTAGATTTTTCGGAGATAAAAATCAGTATGAATACAATAAATCAACTATTACCAGATTTACAGTATATAAAAGGACCAATGACTTGAATAAAGCCTTCACTGAGAATTACTTCGTAACTAAAAATACAATTTTATATATTTTCAAAAATTTAAGAAGAAAAATCTGCTGGTCTGGATAATATTTGAAACATTGCTTTGAGGAATACTCCAGAGAAAGTTATTCTGGAATATTCTACCCTGTTTAACAATATGCTAAATAATTCATACTTATCATATGCATGGGAAATAGCAAGAGTATTTGTTATACCTAAAAAGGACAAAGATAAATCCCAAAAATTTTGAGGCAATTAGTTTACTCTCAAATAAAAGCAAAGTTTTCGAAATAGGCATTAATAACATAATAATGATCATAATATACGTAAAGAAAAGTCTTGTAAATGATAAAAAAATTGGTTTTAAACACAAACAATACCTGCAGTACATTTGCTAATTTCAAATGTACATTGGAGTTTGATGAAATCTTTTGGGTACAGGGAATTGTTTAATCGATTTTGAGAAAGCTTTTGTTAATGTATGGATACCTGGACTAACTTATAAACTAGTGAATTATGGATTTGCATTTCATTTAATCTGTCTTATATTTAATATGCTAAATAATAAGTCGTTCCAAGGAAAAATAATTGCTGCAAAGAAATTTATCATTGTCAATGGTCTTCAACATTGAACCGTAAATACGCCAATACCTTTTAATTTATTTGTTCATGAACCTACTGAACCAAATAGAGAACATCAATTGATTTGCTGGTGATATTATAATTTATCACTCTGATAATAAAATTGAAAAAAATTAATGATAAATTGCAGAAATATTTTTATAATATTGAAAAATATACAAAAGAATGGTAAATGAAAATCTAAAAAAAAATCCGAGAAAATACTTTTCCGCCCATCTGTAGGAATATGCAACAACAACAACATTAGTCGTAATTGGAAATCCTTTATTGTAAAATCTATAAATAACATTCCAATATCAAATAAAAAAGTAGATTTTTTTATTATTTGATTATTATTTTTATTCGACCTCTTTTTGTAAATAAATAATTATTAATCCTAGTATCGGTCTTTTTTAAATAAATTTAACACCATATTTTTTCAATATTTCAGGAATTCCTGAAGAAGCTTTCCAAAGGAAAGCGAAATATTGAAAAAATATGGTGTTAAATTTATTTAAAAAAGACCGATACTAGGATTAATAATTATTTATTTAAAAAAAGAAGTCGAATAAAAATAATAAACAAATAATAAAAAAATATACTTTACAAAAAAAAAGTAAAAAGTTCTTATAAAAGTTTCTTATAAACCATCATTTTATATAAGAACAAATTGTGTGTTTTTATAGGAGTTTCTTATATACGATAACTATGTTAATATGTTTGTAACAAGAGAAAGAATAGTGGAAAAGAAAAAGACAAACATTTTTATACTGAAAGGCAGAGAGAGTGAGACATCGTGAGAGTAAAATATAAAAAATCTAGAGTGATTTGCATCAGGCAACAAAAAGGAAGAAAATTAAAACGGAAATGAAAATGTTAAAATTGCTTGCAGGGCTAATAGGAAATGGAATTTCCGTATTGAACTGTTTTATTGTGTTGCTGAATATTTTATTGTGATGAGAATTTACTGCAAATGGCATTTAATCGAAATATATTTTTTTTTTGATAATTCACTTTATTGCAGACATTCGTTCATGCAAATGTGAATTCTAAATTCCTTAAAAGATTTATAAAATGTTTTGATATTTGCAATACTATTTTCAATTAATTTTTTTTTACTTTTAATTAATAATAATAATAATATTGAAGATAAATAAATTATTATTAGTAATTAGAAAATTAGCCAAACTGAATATGGTAATAGAGAAAAAAGTTAAAAAATTTAATTTATTTAATTATATTAATTAATTAAATTAAATTAATTTACTCTATTAACTTTTTTTCTCTATACTAATGTAATTTTCAATATAATCATAACTTAATTTTGTAATTAAAGTATTAAAAATGACTTAAAACAAAAGCAGAATATTCGTTTTCGTTTTCGTTTAGTTCAAAACTTCCACGATATTTTGCTTAAAATTTCACTAAACATGTTGCGTCACGGAAAAAAGTCAAATTGTCAACATACTATTCATGCAATATTCCATGATTTTTTTAAGTTTTAGACTAAATGTCACAATCAAATCAAAAAGAATTACTCCGATCTGACTGCTAGTTTTTTTATAGCCGCCTCAAGCTCAGTACTCTTGTATGTTTTACTGAACCAACTTAATTTAAACCTAAGAATTTCAAACCGAATTATATTTTATTATGTGAGCTAAGGTTTTTCTTTTTATTTTTTATTTAAAGTAGAATATTTCCGCATACTAGAATTGAAAAGCTTAACTCTGCAGAGACTTAAGTTAAGTATTTTTTATTTAAATATTTTTATGAACATATAAAAAAATCCCTTTTTTCTCCAAACATTTGGACCAGCAATTTTAGCTTTACTTTCCTGCAGTTGGAAATCACCGCTAATATATTGCCTCATATCTTTTTTTACATTTTTAATCAATTTCACGTGCCACTAGGTGCCACCTCTCAATTTATTGGAGAACACAGTACATCATTTTTCAGCTGATTGATTCGCGACTAGTCGGATTTTACTTAAACAAATTTACAAAAATCAAGAATTACAAGTACTTTCATCTGTTTATATAACGTTTTGCTACATAAGCAACAGTTTCGAAGTTATAAATAAATGTATGAAGAAAGAAAACAAATATTTTTTGCCTAAAAAGTTAATTTTTTTTTGTTTTAATTCATAAAAAATCCAAAACAGTAAAAAAAGTGTGAAGTCCTATTACTTTCATGTAAAGCCGTATAACCTATGAACAAAATGAGTTATAACTCAAGAAAATCGATGAACGCGTTTCGCTTTTATGAACAATTAAGTAAAGGTATGAATTTAAAAAATTTGCTCTGACTCTCATTTATAAATATAAGACATCAGTTGTACCACTTAAATTATCATTAAGTTATGACATAAATAAATTAGTATGGAACAACAATTAAACTTCTTCCATATAGTATTGTAGAATGCTACAGTTTGCATACGTTAAAGAGACACCCCCCTAAGTTATACGAGAAGAAAAGAGTCGATGGGGAGATATCTCAACTAAAAGCATTTGGGTTAATAGTGAATAATCGCAACTTTAGAGTAAAACATGAATTATATTTTACAATGATTGACGGCAAGACAGCACAATCACTAACAGAAACACCAGCTGCATCTTTTTGTCTCATTTGTGGAGCCAAAACATCCAAGATAAATAAAATCGAAATAGTTCAAGCTATTCCCGTAAATGAACAAGCAATTTGGTATGTTACCACTTCGTGTGCGTATTAAGTTGATGGAGTGTCTTTTGCATGTAGTTTATAATATTGAATTTACACATGGGAGGGTCGACTCAAATACTCGTCCGATAAAACAAGCCCAAAAATGTTTGATAAAGCATGAAGGCTGTGATACGACAAATTCAGGAAATACGTCACGAAGATTCTTTACGAATCTTGCATTGATTTCTGAAATCACGGGTCTAGATGAAAACATAATCAAGAGGTTTTCAATAATTCTCGAAACTATAACAATCGCCGAGGTAGTAGATCCAAAAAAATTTGGTGATTTTTGTTTGTTGCACTGTACGAGTGGTACAATATGTCACCTACACTTTACAAAATTCTGACTCATGGCAAGGATATAATTGAAAAGTGTATTTTTCCTGTAGGCCTACTATCCGAAGAGGCTCAGGAAAGTCGTAACAAAAACTATAAAAAATATCGCCTTAGACACTCCAGAAAATGCAGCCGAATTGCCACGAACGACGATATTAAGCATCGTATGATGGTAACATCAGATCCCATGATTTCACATTTTACGCCTTCATTTAGCCAGAAAAAGCATAGTGTTATAAGCGACGAAGTTAAGGCTCTTTTAGAATAATAAATTAAAAATTAAGAACAAATCATTTAAATTTTTTTGTTAGTTATGGCTTTTTACATTGCAGGTAACGATCGACATTTCTCTAACTTTCTTTATTTTGATTACTTTTGTGTATCACTATAGAAATAAAACTAAATTTGTAATGAAATCACTACTTTTTTTGACAAATGTATTTTTTTCCTTACCTCCATACAAAAATCCCCAGTGTTCGCCGTCTTGCTATGACTACAGCTCTTGTACATTATGGCTGTTGGTGAAGAAAAAAGACATATAATCAGGGCTCTATAACATTTTGACCAACATCGTTATTAAAGAAAATACTTCCACCAGCGGTCATACACTTAACGATTATCATCACTTCTAATATGGGAGTTTTATTTATTATGAATAAGAAAGCAAATAAATGTGTGGCAACTACAGGTTTTCAGCTCTTATGCCTTTATCTCATATTTGTCGTATTTCTGTTCAGAAGTTATGTCTGAGATATCGGTATGCTTAAATATTATTCTACTGAGTGTTGCAAATGAAATGCCCTTACCGTCTTTTATAAAGTAGATTAATATGGTTGTGAAAATACTTTTGTTACCCTTGCTATTATAGCAGAATTTATTTCATTGATTCTTAGCCATGCTAAGATGAGGTATAAAAAAAAAAACAAAAAGAAGCTGCCATATATTTCCGTAGTAAAAGAAGCCAGACGATTTAACTCACTTATAAATATAAATTCCTGTTTTGGGTAATGTGGCAGAATAAAGCAAAACGCCGAAAAAATAAGTTTTACATTCAATAGAGTAAAAAGTATGCTGTTCAACACTATTTAAAATTAAAAAGAAAAAAAATCTTGACGTGTTTTATTTTAGAATTCAAAAACGCCAATAAGTAAATAAAATGGACTATAAAATATGGATTTTTTTGGGAAAAAGTATCACATGGAGTTTTTTATAGAAAAATTATGACTGATAGCAATATGTGTTATTCGTGTTTATTTAATGAAATATTTTAATACTATCGGGTTTATCAACAAAAAGTTTGTTTCCAATTGTGGCAACACCAATAATATGATAGTTTTGTCCTTTAGTTTTATAAGATATTCATTGGCAGTTGTTACAATGAATTCAATTTCGTACGAAAATCGCATTAAAATAATCAAAATCCACTATGAAAATGCTTGTTCTGTTAAAGTTACATTTCGTGTAGTGTTGAAGCCGATCCAAATTTGTCAATACCTTGACGTTCTCAATAATTGGTTCTATTTAAAATCACCACATGGTGAATTTTTTAAGCCTTACAGGGTTCAACTCAGATCGTCGTAGATTCGCTCAATTCATTCAGGAACAATCGGCTGGTTTTTCTGAAAAAATTATTTTTTTCCGGCAATGTCCATTATCACTTGTCAGGGTATGTCAACAAGCATAATTGATGCATTTGGGCTTCTGAAAATCCTAGAGCGATTACTGAAAAACCTTTGGAAGCTCCACATGTCCCTGCATAGTGCGCTACGTGGTCTGGAGGCGAGATTGGGTCGTTTTTTATTTCGACGATGGGCTGCAAATGGGGCAAGAGCATTGGATGACGTTGTCACGAGATGCTAACAGCTCAGTTTTGGTCTATTATTGACGACGTGAATATCACTAACATTTGGTTTTAACAGAACGGTGTCACATAACACACAGCCAATGAAACGATCAATTTATTGCAAACTAAATTTCCCGACCGTACGAATTCACGATAATCAGCAGTTAAGTGGCCCACCAGATCATGTGATTTAACACTGCTGGATTATTTTTTGTGGAGCCATGTTAAGGACAGAGTCTATATGGAGCCAGTCGAATCGATTTCAGCCTTAAAACTCAAAATCCGTGATGAGAATAACGAAATAGGACCACCATTTTGCCAAAAATTGATTTAAAAATTTGATTTAAGAATCGTCATCTGTCAGCGTGGTCATGGGGGGCAGATATAACTTTTCATTCATAATTGCCGAATTTTTCTCTTCGCAATACAATAAAAATTTGAATCATCTTAATCTAAATTTTTTTGGTTTATTTTGTTTTAGAAAACAAACATGAAATTATGACTGATGAAATTGTTTTTTTTTTTACTTAATTATGTCTGATAATAATTGTCTGTATGAAAATTATGAATGATGATTTTTTGAAAAAATTGTGGCTGATGAAGTTGTTATTCAGAAAAGTTATGTCATGAAATATTTTAATAAATAATTGTGACTGATGAATTTTTTTCTAAAAAGTTTGACTGACGGATTTCTTTTTTGTTTTTTTTTTTTGGAAAAATTATGATGAATTTTTATAGAGAACTTATGACTGATTTCAAGTCTTAATTTACATTTTTCATTTGAGAATAATATTAATATTATTAGTAATATCTTTAACTTAGTTTTGATTTCTCCTAATAATGTGTGTATGTGTGTGTGTATTATTGAGTGATTGCTGTGTGTTTGCTTATGAAAGTAAAAGAGAATGCTCATATATTTACGGTGTGCTATATTGTTCTTTTGTTTTTGTTATTTCTTTTTTAGTCAATGTTCAAGGCCAGTCTTGCGATTAAGCAAGTGATTAATGATGACTTAATTTAATGTTCTGTATTTTATATTACATCTGTTTATTACCCACAGTGAGCTGCTCTAAATGGACAGCTAGAGTGTGAGAAAGAAAAATACTCCACACTTGTTTAAAATAAAGCGCTGTAACGACCTGTGCTTCTTTAAGATTCGCAATTGACTCCTTGATTTTGTGTGTATGTATTTGCAACATGTTTTTTGTTGCAAGCAAATGCGATTACCAGTTAAAAATTAAAACATGTTAAAACATGTTTTATTTCGTGACTTTTTATTATTATTGTTACGTTTATTTCTTTTAATAAACGTTTTGTTATTTTGAGTTCTTTTATTGCAAAATCAAAACACAGTACTTTAGAATTTTCAATTAAATTAAACGAATAACAGATATTTATTTCAAATATAAAAAGGTCGATTAAAAAAAATTAAACGATTTATTTAGTTTTAATGCACACAAGGATGACTCAATTTGAATTAATTCATTTGTCCAGTAAATCTCCTACCCCATTTCTTTCATTTAATACGCTTTCGCAGCGTAGCACCATTTGTAACTCGTATTCATTTAGTTATACAACGATCCAGTTAGAGGAGAGTTTCAAAAGGTGGAACATACGCTCAATCACAATCTCGCAACAATCTTAAATTGGGATCGCGTGACGCAACGTTGCATGCTTGTGCATGGATTTGTATTTGGAAGTGGTGCTGCATCTGTTACTATGGATGATATAACTATTACGGAATCGGAAGCTCTTGATGTTCGTGTTATAAAAATTCAGTGTAATGCTCAATGGACTAAGCACATTTTTCAGATTTCTAAAGATGCTTGCAAGTCTCTCCGTTTTCTAAAACAGTGTAAGAGATACTTCATTCCATCCAATCTTCGTACTATTTGTACCACCTATATCCGTCCTAAAATGTTATAACTCTCATGTATGGGCCGGTGCTCCAAAAATTTATTTTGAAGTTGCTCGACCGCGTACAGGAGAGGGCCAAGAGACTCATTGGGGATAGTAGGGTATCCAACTCTATTGATTATCTAGAGCATCGATGCAATGTAGGATGTATTTTAGTGTTTTATCGTTACTAGAATGGTAAGTGCTTTAGTGAAACTAGGGAACTTGTTTCAATTACTCGCACGTTTTTGCGCTTAACTCGGTTTTCGTTGCGAGCGTACCCATTTGTTGTTTACTGGCAAGTGAATCGCACTACGTACGAAAATTCGTTTTTTAGCAGAACAGACCGTATGTGCAGCAAATTCCCACCAGATGTCTCTCCTGTCGCTTTAAGTGTGGGATAGTTCAAATCGAACGTTCACACTACTCTCTCTTTCGTCCTTCCCATAACCTAATTTCCAAGTTCTGGCACAACTGTATTGCATATGTAGGCGTCATCCCCTTAGTGCTCGTCCAAAATATACAAGTGATGCTTATACAGTTGTAAATACAAGAATATTCTTCTTTAACATCGCCTAAGGTGCCCATGTAGGCTAGTAGGTGGTGTACTAGCTTGTCAGTATGGCGGTTGTTGGTTCGATTCCCAACGAATACCTTGTTTTTTTTACTTCAAAAACAAAAATTGACTGTCGCTGGTGCTGCTCAGCGATGAAGGCATAGTCACTGGTCACTGTGCTGTCTTTATACGGCAGTTAATTTTCGACTTTCCTTTTACTTTC
This sequence comes from Trichopoda pennipes, assembly GCA_030448955.1. Taxonomy (NCBI): domain Eukaryota; kingdom Metazoa; phylum Arthropoda; class Insecta; order Diptera; family Tachinidae; genus Trichopoda; species Trichopoda pennipes. The sequence goes on from JASKUP010000072.1 coordinate 19,393,494, forward strand.
ACCATCTGTTTCATCTCTTCTCTATTCCTTTCCTAAAGAATGTAGCACGGTATTTAACTAAATAGGCATTGTTGCCTGAAGTGATACTTCTCTTTAAAAAAAAAAAAAATTAAGCGCTTGCTAGGTTGTGTGTTTTGTTTTCTGTTATATATCTTATTTCGTAGAATTTTTTATAAGCATGTTGTTGTTGTTTTTTGCTTATAAGAAGTCTAGGTAGTTCGTAAGCTGCACAGTGCGTCGTTGTATTTACTTATTTTACTGATAATTATTTTCTTTTAAAACGTAACAAACACATCATCTTCGTAACAATATTTAATCTAGAAGATTAAAAAAATGTAATTCTTCATTAAGTTGAAGTATTTTACCATTATTTTTGGTTGTTTACTGGTTTGGTTTAATTAATAAGTTTTGTTGTTGTTGATATATTTAATAGTAACATTAATCGTTTAAAATAAATTAAAGTAATAGTTTGCGACGTGATTAATCTTGCATCTTGTACTACAAAATTATGATTATAATCTTTAGTTATTACACATGTGCCATTTTTTGATGTACGAAATGAAATGTACTAAACTAACTGTACAATGTTTCAATTGTTCTAAAATTGAATCCTTAACGTACACTGGGTCATGCACTTCTTTTATTTCAGTGGCTAAATGTTTTTCTTTATCTATTGTAGTTAGCGCAGTTTTTTTTTGGTGAGTTTTTGCGCTGCTCATCTTCTGTATCAGTAAAGTCTTCATATCGTTTAGGAGCTTTAGTACAACGACGTTTCTTATCGTTGTTAGTTTCATTGATCAGCAATGTTTCATTTTCTGTCAGCACAACGGTAGATGTAAACTCCTTTTCCATTCGTGCCAAACGCGCTGTGGCTTTGCGTCGTAACATAAATGCATCTTCTGTGGTAAGTGTTCGACCCTATAATATTAAAAAAAAATTATAAAATTCTTTCAATAAATTTTTATTCAATTTTTAACTTACATCTGTCTCGAGACGCATTATACGTGACTGGTTTGCTGACTTGCAAGTACATTCCAGCATGCATTTAGTTCTTCCGCAGTGTTCCCGAATCGGCACAATTTCATCAAGACAAACACATATGCATCCCATTTGGCAATAATCCTTTGAACAAGGTTTTTTATCTAAAAACAAATTCCAATTTACAGTGATAGATTGAAAAATTACTACCCTTTAAAATCATACCAGTTTCTTGTTTAATAGCTGCATCTATAATTGTTGCATTAAGTCGTTTAAGTTCCAGTCTAAAAGTATTTAAGTATTTCAGTATCTCTGGTGAGTCAAATAAAATAAAAACTTACAACAAGCTGTTCTGTTTCTTATGTTTTTTAGCAATTCCTCCCGACAACACTGTGGTATTCGGAGAAGATGATATTGGTCTTTCTAGACCATTTATATCCTGTTTGGAATTGTTTAAAATTTTATTTTTTTTTACGTCATCAACATTTACACCATCTGGATCGATTTTTATGAAAGAGTTTTCACTACAGCTTTTAGCTACTGTATTAATCATATCGCTTACAACATCGGCACACGTCAGAAGCACATCATCAGTAAGATCCAAATTTTTTCGAAAGGTGAAGTCAGCCTTCGGTACTAGGTCCTTTTCTTCTATGCACTGTTCAAACGATTCGTCCAACTTTTCCGAACGATCGACTACACGTCGTACCAAAATATGATTGCGATCATTCAGATAGGGAATGACGAATGTAAAAGATTTTCTTAGGTCTTTTGAATTAAAACTTTTTGCAGCTTCTTGTTCTTTACGTTTATATAAATTATTTGAAAGTTATTTTAAAAAGAAGCTGAGAGTGAGTTAAATAATCATAAATAGATTATTTAAAAACAGCTGCTTACTCGAAATATATTTTTGTTATCATTCGAAATCTATTTTCTTAATTACCAAAATTAATTACTTTCCTTAATTAACAAAAATTATTATGCGCGCATAATTTTACCTATCATGATAACGAATATTCTTTTATCGATTTTTAGAATCTCTACAGAAATAAAGAATAAAAACATTTTTCTAAAACAAAGGTAATAAATTTATTTTTTATTATTTTTTAATTTTCAAGGTAATAAAACAGACAAAAAAAAAATAAAAGAATATGGAAAGAGGATAAAATCAACATTAATTATTTAAAAGCATTGTTGTTCCTTATATCTAATTCGATTTATTTTTGGACGATATAATTTGAATCGACCATTTTATTTGTTTTATTTACTTGCACGTAATTTTTAATACTTTCAACTCCAAAAAGAAAAGAAAAAGGAAAAGAAATAAAAAGTAACAGATAGGATGAAAAATTGCTAAAAGAAAAGCAAAAAATCAAACAATTTAAATTTAGAATAACACAAGTAAAGGGTTCTGCAACAAGAATCTTGAGTTCTAAAACAAAATAAAACAAAAAATTTACATTAAGATGATTCAAATTTTTATTACGAAGAAAAAAGTTTGTCAATTATGGATGAAAACTGATATCTGTTAGATGTCCATTCACGACCACGCTGGTAGATGCCGATTCTTCTTTAATTAATCACATCACGAATTTTGAGTTTTGAGGCTGAAATCGATTCGATTGTATCCGTATAGACTCTGTCGTTAAGATAGTTCCACAAAAAATAATCCAGTGGTGTTAACTCACACCATCTGGCTGGCCACTCAACTGCTGATTGTCCTGAAATTATGTGATCGTGAAATTTGACTTGGCAATAAATTTATCGTTTCATTGGCTGTTTGGTATATGGCACTGTCCTGCTGAAACCACATGTCAGTGACATCCACGTCGTTTCTAATAGGCCAAGATTTATTTTTAGCATCTCGCGATAGCACTCCCCTGGGGGCACATTTATGGTCTTTATAGTATGTAACAGCTATCTAGATCTGTGCAACTGGGGAAAAGGGGAACCCAGTCCCCTGAAGACAGGCAGGGAGTCAATTTGAAGCTCCACTTATTTCCACGGGGATCAGTGACCCGCAGAGTTCATTATTATTATTATTATTATACATTTAGTAGCTCTCTGACTGATCATTGAGGTTGGCCCCTATATGGGAGTAACGTGGCGGTTGTGGTTTCGAGGCCCCATAACAATATAATGGTTATTATGGTGGCCAGGATCATCTCACTGATAATGACACGCAAAGTGAATGATCCAGTCCAGTGAGCATGCTAGACATGTGTTCTGGACAGGAGTTGAAAGTCTCCAACTCTTTAGCAAAGTGTGATGGTTTGCAGCCCTGCCCTGGAATCATTAAAGTTGCAACTAGGTGGTTCTGTTGCTTAGAATTATGTCTTCGGCTTCCTAGGACGCTGTATGACGTTCCAAATTATACAATAGTGGTTTGTCCACCATCTAATTAAGGCTACCTAGCCAGGTGCGGATATAAAACGAATCACACTATCTCGCGATAGCATGATGTATTGACCATCCTCCGCTTCGAAAAAAAAATAACGGCTTAATCACATCTTCAGACCGTACAGCGCACCATAAGTTGTAATGGGTATCGCCTGAAAAAATTATTTTTTCAGAAAAACCATACGGTTGCTCCAGAATGAATTGAGCGAATCTACGGCAATGGGAATGGCCGGTCGGTTTTAATTCCTGCACTAGTTGTACCTTGTAAGGCTTCAAATTCTAATCCTTATGCAAAATTCGCCATGTAGTGGTTTTGGATAACCCCAACTGTTGACAACGTCGAGGAATTAACAAATTTCAATCTGCTTCACCACTGTGCTTGACGGCTGCGATATTTTCAATTGAACGACTCCGAAAAACACGCGTTTGTGTTCGCACATTTTGTTTCGAGTCTGTTGACTCAAATTTACCTACCAAATTCTTCATAGCAGTCTTAGGAGGACGATTATGTTGCCCAAAAATGTCATGAATTTTACGAAATGTAACTTTAACCGAACCACCATTTTCATAGAAAATTTTAATTATTTTAATGCGATTTTCCTGCGAAATTGAATTCGTTGTAACAATTGTCAAGGCATCTACTACGAATACGGCAAGAAACTAAATGTCAAAACCATCATGTTGTTGGTGTTGCCACAATTGAAAAACAAACTTCTTGTTGAAAAACCCGATACAAACACCAATATAGCGAATATTATGCCCGTATTTATTCCTACAGCCATAAATAATGCTATTCTATTATATTTGTATTTGTACTTGTTTGCTTAAAATATACTTTGAATACATGTCCTCATATTATACTGTTTATATATTTGTCGATATATGTTTGCATGTGCAAATATAGTATAAAAGCTAAACTACAAATATACTCAAATGTACAGGATTAAATGTGAACAAATACACACCCAAACTTATTGTTAATTGTGCCATCAAATACAATTCACATGTGTAATTTATGCTTATAAACACTAGTATTTGTGCTTTTATATACTCATGCTCATACACATACAAATACATATAATTATATTGACTAAACGATAATCGAAAAAATATAATCAATATTTTATTTAACAAAAGCTGCAATAAACAGTTTAGCCAAATAATACCAAAACGCTGCCTTTTCATCGCTATTTATGATTAAACAAAAAACGAAAAATAACCGTCTTCGACATTAAATTTTATTCATTGATGGCAGTAGGACCTGTAAATAAGGCGAAATTATTTTCATTGATGACAGTGTCACATGTAAAGAGGGCAAAATTTATCAAGTTTTTACATTCTATGTTTTTCAGATGACTTAAAATAAAGTGGTTCTGAGAGAAACTGTCACTTTATGTTGTGTTTTTAGTGGGTGGGCAAATTTGAGGTTAGGTTATAAATTGTATTTCAAATGATTAAATGTGAAGAACTGAAATTTGGAAAATCTTAAGCTTGAATGGTTAATCCCTTGAGTAGGGAATTTAAATTGTGTAAATGCTGGAAATTTCGGTCTATCACTTGGTACAACTCGAGCAGATTTTTTTCGTAATCAGGCGTCTTTTGAGACCACTGTGCGTAATTAAGTGAATTTAAATTTGAGGTTCATTTTACTGCTGCTGACAATAGACCAAAATAATACGTTCATCGCGGTCGTTGTGATGCAATCATAGCCGCCGTATAGCAAAGTGTTGAGAATGAGCCTGAAACATCAACTCGTCGACGTTCGCTACAATTGGGAATCACTGGAGGCACTTTGTGTAACAAGGGGTTTATCTGCACACCTACAAAGTTGTAGTCGTTCATGAATTAAAGTTGACCGACCACTGTTTGCATCAAACGTTTGTCGGCTGTTAGATAAACTAAACGAAAACGACGCCTTTTTAAACAAAATCATTTTTATTAAGCCGCTTATGTAAACAAACATAACTGTTGCATATGGGGTTCACAAAATCTATAAATAATTTCCGAAAAAGCATTAAATAAAAAGCTTCATCGGCATTATCGCGGCGTAGTCGAAAACGAGCAAGAAAAAGCAATTACCGTGAATTCTCTGCACTGCTAAACCATAATAAATAATTTTTTATGGCTACCATTGGCTAATAATGGCATCAATGACTCTTGGTTTCAAAGAGATGGCGCCACAAGTCACACAGCCACCTAGACAATTCAGTTATTGCATAAGAAATTCCCCCGGGGGCACATGATAGTCTTTTTGGAGCCTACTATTCCATCTAAACTGGTGTCTTGCGAAATGAAAGGGAGCCCAGGCCCCTTAAAGGCTTGTAGGAGTCACCTGGACAAACTACTATATTTCCACGGGAATCAGTTGCCCGCAGAGTTCTGCTATTTGTCTCTTTAGACATTTAGCTGTTCTCTGGCTGATTAATTGAGGTTTCCCTTTTGGGAGTATCGTGGTGGCTGTGTGTTTCGAGGTTCTCGTGAGAGTTTGTGGGTCGGATCATTCACAATGAACAGTGAGTATGTATGAGTATGAATGCCGTCGTGTTCTTAATTATTTTAAGCTTCATGCGTTCTGGACCAGGAGTTGGATACTCTCCAACTCTTCAGCAAGGAGTAAAGGCTGCAACCTACTTCGGGCTTTTGAAATTGCTACTAGGAGTGACAGGAGGATATACTTATCCATGGCTTTCTAGGGCGTGAATGGCGTTCCTTTTCATTCACAGTGGTAATGGCCACCATCTGATTATGGCTCACTACCGGTGCAGATGTAAACCTTATCACGTATTTGCATAAGAAATTTACTGGTCACATAAATCTGATTCAATGATGTTAATTGACCACCTCGCGCCACCCTCCACCGGGGGCACATTTATCGGTCTTTATAGAATACTTGACTATCTAGAGCAGTGCTGCTGGGGGTATAGGGAAGCCCAGTCCCCTGAAGTCAGCAGGGGTACAGCTGGAAGCTCCACGTTATTTTCACGGGAGTCAGTAAGCCCCAGAGTTCCGCTAATTGTCTTTTTAGACTTTTAGCTGTTTCTCTGTCTAATTATTGAGATTGGCCCTTCGGGAGTATCGTGGTGGTTGTGGTTTTACGGCCCCAGATGAATTGAATTATGGTGGCCAGGATCATCTTAACTTTAATAACACCTACCTGATCCAGATCCAGTGAGCATGCTAGTCATGTGTTCTGGACCAGGAGATGGATAGTCTCCAGCTTTTCAGCATGGAGTAGTGGTTTGCAGCCCTGCTCTGGAACCGCTGAAACTGCAACTAGGAAAGACCTGTTGCTAAAATTAGTCTTCGGCTTCCTAGGGCGTGAGTGGCGCTGCTTTTCATTCCCAGTGGTTTGACCACCATCTGATTAAGGCCCACGGCCAGGTGCAGATGTAAATCTTAGCATTAAATGATCACCTCGCTCTTGCGTTTCAATGTCGCTGGATTATTTTCTCTAGCAGGTATTTGAAAGACTGGATTTATGTGCAACAACAACTGACCCTCTAAAAGATGCAATTCGGCGTTGCATTGATGACATAAGCGAAGTTTTGCTGTTAAATTTGCTTAAAAAATGTGAAAAGAGCGGACGTTTGGTGACATGGCGGAGGTGGACACTTACTCAACGTCTTATTCAATTATTAATTTTATTATTTTTACTTTGCAACAGATATTATATAAAACTGTGTTATTCAAGCCAATTTACCTTCTAACCTCAATCAGGCGATTATGTTAACAAACGAAATTGTTGCATATGGAACTTACACAATCCACAAACAGATCTCGTAAAAGCTTTACATTCAAAGCATCATCATCGAATCGTATTTTTTTTTAATGATCAAGGAAACGTGAATTCACCGTGAATTCTCTGCACTGCTAAACCATAATAAACAATTTTTTATGGCCACCATTGGTTAATAATGGCATCAGTTATTTTGGTTTAAGCTAGACACTGCAATTTCCTGGTCACGTAATATCTGATTTGATGTTGTCAATTTGCCAATCATTTTTTCGATTCAATGTCGCTGGATAATTTTCTCTGGCGATAGAACTGACCTTCTAGAAGCTGAAATTCGGCTTGCAGTTTTGAAGTTTCGTTGCAAAAGGGGCTTAAAAATGTTTTAAAGCAGAGCAGACGTCTGCTGACATGCCAGAGTTGGACATGACATTTGCTCGACATCATGTTCCATTATTAATTACCATATTTTTACTTTGCACCGGTACCTTTAAAAGCCAATTTACTTTCTAACCTTAAATTTACCCATTCAATAATAATAGTAAACAAACTTAAAGTTTCTTAAAAGAGAGGGATTAACACAGAATCCAATTCAATTTAATTATTATTTACTTACGTTTGGATTATTTCAGCGTTTTAAACTTTTTTATTTTGGACCATAATTCGTTCTAATTGTTGGGCTTGGAAGCGCATATGTGTCGCTCTATATCGTTCCAAAGCTTCTCAATGGGATTTAGGTCCAGCGATTCAGCTGGCAATTTTAAAACATAAATGTTACTTTGTTCCAAGCAAATTTTTGCTACCCGGGAAATGTGCTTTGGATCGTTGTTGTGCATAAAACTCCATCTAAGTGGCATGTTTTTGTTTCCTCTGCATATGGAATCATTGTACTCGCAATTATGTTTTTGTAAGCATCAATTTCTATTATAGGACTGGCACCGTGCCAAGAAAATGCAGCCCATCACCCAAACCATCACGTTTCCGCCATCATGCTTTACGGTATTTGATGTATACCTGGGGTTTTGTTGCATGTTTAGAGGACGTCATACATAACTTTTTCCATCAGATCCAAATCGACAAATTTTGGATTCGTGACTCCAGAAAATATTTTTTCTACAAAAATGCAGTGACTTGTCCATCTGTTCAGGGGCGAATGTAATTCGGGACTTTAAATGCTTCTTCGATACCTATGGCTTATGTTGTATAATACATCAACGCAGTTTTTTGTCATTTAGTCATTTTATAATTGTTCGTGAGCAGGTGTCAATACCATATTTTGTTGAAACTTCCCTTTGTATTTCAGTTGAGGTTTTGAAGAGGTCGACAACTAAAGCTCTATAAATATGGGAGTTCTCTTTACGTGAAGTTTTTCTAGGCCCTGTACACCGTTGAACATTTTTGTGTGTCCTATTGTTTTGAATATGACTTAGTGTGTTGTACACCATCTTTCTGGAGCATTTTAATATTGAAGCAATATCACAAACGCTGCTCCCTCCCGATCGTCTTACGCTGGTCCTCCATCTACCTTTACCCACATCTATTTTTCATTTTAAATTTGTTAAAAACAAGCTTACCGATTTAATTTTTAAAGCAAAATAACATGGATTTTAGAAATGTGGGCTAAATAACCGTCCAGCTTAGATAAAACGCTTGTTGCACAAACCCAAAAATTTAAATAAAAAGTGCAAAAGTGAATAAAAAATATAACGGTACATAACGATCACGTCATACAAAAAGTTGTGGGTAAAATGTTTACTTAACTTGCACACCTTAAACGAAATAAACGTTTTTGAATGCAACACAACTGAAGTATCCACCACTGTATATGTGTGGATGAATTGCATAACTTCTAATATTTTATTAAATTGAAGCAGCTTCTATTGTCGTCGTACAGCCGCTTCTGGGGATCGGATTGGATCCAAAATGCTTCATTTGCAGCTTCTAAAAATGCAATGAATTCTGCTTCTGCACTGTCATTAAACAAAAAAATGTAGCCAGAGTTCAACTTCCTGTCGATTCTCCATTACGCCCAATTAGCATTTGCATAGCCAACTAATTGACTTAGATTCGAGGAGCTGTCATTCAAATTTAAATACATTTTTCGGGTTTCCTTTAAATATTTAGCTCTACATTTCAAGTTATTCCAGTGTTCCAGAGTTGCGGTGTTCGTTTTCGAAACACTCGCCGAAATATCAGGCAGTTTGTTTACAGATATGTACAGCAAGGATCCGACTAAACTTTGGTACTCGTCATTTGATAAGGGTAGTTTAGCATCATTCTTTCAGTATGACGGGCCAATGGATTATCTTGAATATTTGGCATGTTGTAAATCAAAACTTATTAACATTTTATCAATATATTGCTTCTGACGTATCTTGTAGGTAAACTGTTCCATTTTTATTATTTCCATTCCAAGATATTGGTAAATGGCACTAAGATTGTTCGCTTCAAACTTCTTATTTAACATATTGTAAACATTTTTTATTTCTATAACATTTTGAGCGGCAACCACTAAGTTATCAACGTTAGCTAACACGTAAACAACTTACGTGTCTGTTCTTAATAGCGATCTTAGAAGGACGATTATGTTGTCCGAAAATATTAAGAATTTTACGAAATGTAACTTTAACGGAACCACCATTCGCATAATGGATTTTTGTGCGAAATTCAATTCATTGCAACAATTGCCAGTACGAATATTTCAAAAAACTAAATGGCAAAAATATCACGTTGGTGGTGTTAAAAAACAAACTGTTTATTGAAAAACCCGTTACATTCATCTATTTCTCTTGGTGTAAATCCGTGAGTATATACAGGTGTAATGCAAAGTTAGAGTCTTCTCTTTTTCGTCCAGTTTCTTCTTTATAAGTATGTTTGCAGTTACAGGTAAGTCTGTATACTCTGCTGGAACTTAATTTGTCAGTTGTTTCAGTCAATGCCTTGAGATTAATGTCTCAGGGTTTAGCGGTTTTTAATGCCGCGAGTATACCTTCTTTGTATCGGCGTTTTGTATCGACTGTCTGTTTGTCTTCTTTATTTCTGGTTTTAGTGTTGTATTGGGTAAGAAATAAGTGGGTTTGTAGTCGTTATTTTTAGCTATGCTGTAAATTATTTTAGCTTTCATAAAGCATAAACATATGCATTTATAACTGCATGATTAAATTAAATAAAAAAAACATTTTCGCTTTCCATCTTAACGTTAATTGCTATTTGCTTTTTTATGCATTTGAGCTTTTAATTTATAAATCATTATTGCTTTGTTGCAATTTTAGTATTATTTTTTTTTTCAATTTTTTCTATTGAAACTTTTGTTTTTGGTTTATTTTTTATAAGTTTGTAAAATTTTTACAACTGCATTTGCATGCTCGTTTTCAATTTAAGTTTTTTTTTATTGATTCCTACAACAGCCATCGTAACAAAAAAAAAAACAGCAAACGAGCAACAAAAATAGCTTTACCTGCAACAAAAATAAAAACAAAAGCAAAAACTAAAATAAAAACTAAAACTGAAATAAAAATAAAAGTGAAATAAAATAAAATAAATGCAAAAATTCATCTCATGGCCATTTGAAATAAAACCAGGTCATTAGTTTTAGAGTTTTAAGTGTCAGTAGGTGTACGTAAGAGTGCACAGAATATTATGGAACATTTTCTTTTCAGTTTTCTTTTTTTGCATTAAAAATTTATTTAAAAAAAACATTTAATCGGTCTTAATTCTATTAATTTAGCTAAAAGGCAAAAATAGAAATAAAAATAAAAGATCCCCTCCAACTAAGTGTGTTAATGTAGTTAAATGTAGTTTAACATTAATCAGTGCTTTTGTTGTTGTTGTTGTTTAATTTTATTGTTTCTTGTATAAATATGTAAAGAAGAAAGCACACACACACATCATACGTAATTTACTTGTATGTGTTTATTTTCTCTTAACTCAAATTAAATGCCAATCGATTAACAGGCAACTTTGGAAAAATAAAATTAAAATTTATTCCAATTACGTTATGCATTACATGGTACTTAAGTCTGATTAACTGCCTGTCCGCCTGTCTGCCTGCCTGGCTGCGTAACGCTTTTGATACACACAGCTAAATAAAATGGCATTTCAAGCCACAATATGGCGTGTGTCGCAGCTATAATTTTTATTTGTAGTCAGTTATTTACTTAATGAATACGCTATTTTATAAGTTGCCAATATAATTTTATAAACATTAGAAGTTGCGTGATTCTTGTGTAAACTTGCGAAAAATCGTAAGGACTTTTTATACCCAGAATGTGAGCAGTTGATCTTTGCAGTTTTATTTATTTTATTTGCCTTAATCCGGTAGAATTTAAATAATTTAAGCTTTAAGGAACTTGCAACAACAGAATTGTTTCCTTTAGGCAAGTAAATGGGAAAAATGACAATTTTTTGTCGTCATTTTTAATTTTCGAATGATGTAAGACGATGTGTATTATCTCATCTGTAGTACCAATTGGGTGATATGTAGCGTCACCCACGCCTTGGGAAGCCGTCGGATATCTCTATCCTCAAATCACTCCTAGTTGCAACTTCGTGAGCTGGGACCAGGCCGCCACCCCCACTCTTTGCTGAATAGTTGGAGGCTTTCCAACTCCTGGTCAAGAACACATGATAAGCATCCTTACTGGACCTGCATCATTAACCCTCTGTTCTTGATCAAAAGTGAATGATCCGGGCCCCTAATTATTTCATGAGGGCCTGCGGAACCACAACCACCACGATACTCTCCAAGGGTTCAACCTCAATAATACGATAGAGAACAGCAACAACTGAACTCTGGGGCTTACTGGTTCCCGTGAAAATATAGTGAAAGTAGTCCTCCTGCTAGCCTTTTGGGGACTGGCCTTCCTTTTAACGACACATGTATTAATAGTGAGATTCCAATAAGACATATTAATGTACCCCTGGAGGGGAACTTATTAGGTATTGAGAAGTCTTTTTATGTTCAACGTGTAACTGTATAGTGCGCCATGTGGTCTGGAGGCGTGATGAAGCCGTTTTTTTTTCGAAGATTAGACTGGAAATCCGATAGTTATCTCTCTATCGCGAAATGCTAAGAACTCAATTTCGGCCTATTACTGATGTTGGGGATGATAATGGCTTCCAAACTACAAGCAAACAAAACAGGAAGCACAAGCACTAGACCGAAGTAGCAATAAAAAAAAGAACATGCTGAGTTAAATTTTTTGCACTTGATAAAGGTGAAGTTTACAAATTAACTTCCCCTTGGTTTATTCAGATTTTCACTAATTTCGAAGTTTTAAAATGGCGCGAATGACCACGAACTGCAATTGAAAAGCAAAAAGAAATTCTTAGCTAACTAGAAGTCAGCAGCTTTCATCCAAATATATGAGCCAGGGTTGGAGATTTTATTTTTCAGACTTCAACATGTGGTTTCTCTAGGACGGTGCCACATATCACACACACATGAGACGTTGAATTTATTGCAAACCAAGATCGCATAATTTTACGACAATCAGCAGTTAAGTGGTCAGCCGGATCATCTGGTTTAACACCTCTAGATTATTCTTGGGGGGCTATGCTAATGACGAAGCCAATCGAATCGATTTTAGCCTTAAAACTCAAAATCCTTGGTGTTATTAACGAAATAGAACCGCAAGTTTGCCAAAACTTTGATGAAAGAATGGACATCTGTCAGCGTGGTCTTTTGGTGGACATTTGCCAGATATTTTTTATTCATAATCGCTGAACTTTTCTCTTCGTAACGTAACGACACGTTTTCGCGATACGCTGGGATGGAGCTCGCGACGTCCAGAATTCGTTACATAATTTTTTTTTGTTTCCAATAACACGAGTGACACTTGTTTTTCCTTTTTTTTTACTAATAATTATTACAACAGTCCACTCTTAAATTTAGCTTCAAATTACGTGATAAGATTTACATCTGCGCCTGGCAGTGAGCCTTAATCAGATGGTGGTCATACCACTGGGAATGAAAAGCAAACGGCATTCACGCCCTAGGAAGCCGAAGACTAATTCTAGCAACAGGTCTTTCATTGTTGCAACTTTGAAGATTCTAGAGCAGGGCTGCAAACCACTACTCCTTGCTGATGAGCTGGAGACCATCCAACTCCTGTCCAGAACACATGTCTAGTATGCTCACTGGATCCAGGAACATTCCACCAGGTAGGTGTTATTAATGGTGAAATGAACCTGGCCCCGTTCAAAACTGACCTGTTCTGGAGCCGCGAAGTCGCAACCACCATGATACTCCCATATAGGGGCCAACCTCAGTAACCAGTCAGAGAACAGTTAAATGTTTAAAGGGACAAATAGCGGAACTCTGCGAGCTTACTGATTCCGATGGAAATAACATGGAGTTTCCAGTTGTACTCCTGCTGACTTCAGGGGACTAGGCTCCATTAGTAAACGCGATCTCAGACACAATTTTCATACCACTAAAACTACTCATACTTTCGAACAAACGAAAAATTTCCTAGGACGGACACAAGTACTTGGATAATAATAAAAGACGGAAATATGAATTAGCCCCGCATAAAATGCCCCGTGGAGGGTATTCTACTTACATGAGTAGATAGGACCTGAACAGATGTGGTACAGATTAACGTCAGTACCTAGCCGTGATGGCCACAAACTGACGGTGTTCCTACCACCGTGTGAATACAATGCGTCCACCAACGCCCCCATGTGCAAACCATGAGTACCAATTCGATGCCATGTTTTTGGCCATGACATCCGCCTTGGTGAGAAGCAAAGCCTTTCTAACACTCCTACCGATCTATGGGTCACGGTATTCCTGTGGCAATGCAATTCCACGAGAGCTAATACGCCCATCCCGCGATATGGGTAAAAACCACAGCCACCACGAAGCTCCCGAAGGGCCACACCAACTGCCAGGCTGAAACCGAAGTTTCAGGGACACCTGGCACCCGTGGTACCAGTTTATAGTATCCGGCCAAACTGTTACCACCAGCCGAGACCCAAATAACCAAAACTAGTGGCCTCACACACACATCCACACCCTACTCACACACCAGTACACGGACGCAAACATGCAAACAGGGGGCTATGGGTCTATGGTAAGGAGAAGTGGAATTAAAGTGCAACCGTTCAATACTAGACCAGTTGCACCGCCGATCCACACTCAAGCCAAGGACTCATCTCACCCCAAAACCAGAATCAAACCAATCTAACTACTACTAACCCTATTCCCCCTCATCCTGAACACTTTACATGCAAACACATCATACCTCCCATCCATGATATTCACACCTATACCATTCAAATCCGTAATATCTGAATAAAACGGACAATCACACAACACATGCAGCCAATCCTTACAATCATTACCACAATAACATTCTCGCCTATCACTCAAGTTCCTAACATACAAAAATTCATTTAAAGAACCATGTCCAGTGGCGATTAAACCCAGACCCAGACCAAAGCCAAAGTCAGGATTGTCATCAACCCACCGAACATCACGCAAAAATCCATACGTCACTGTATCATTCACACTTCCATCCCACCTCCTTTGCATTTAGCCATCACACATTCACTTAACCATGCATCCCGTTCAGCAACATCCATACCACTAACATCCTTACCATTCGTCCACTCATCATGCGCCAAAGAATGACCCCTACTCAGCCTAAACCTCAAAGCGCGCCGCACACCAACCAGCACCTGTAGTGCATCAGTGGATACCGAGCGACACACCGGGATCAGGCCCAGCAGCATCATCCTCTGGCGCATTAAAATCTTACGCCGGCCCGTAGCAGACCCGACTACTTCATACTACACCGGTGAATAATATGCCGCCCAAGCGACAAATAGCCCAATGTAAATGATACGCGCAGCACGCCTACCCAGACCCCATTCACTCCTTAGCACTCGACGCATACACCCAACCACTCACTCAATTTCTCACGCACCCTATCCAAATAAGGCAAGAACCCCATCCTCTCTCCCATGGTAACACCCAAGTACTTGACCTCAGTCACATGCCGAAGTGCCACCCCATTCATCCTAATCCACGGTGGACGGGTAAGCGACAATTTGCCCTTAAGCAACATTATCACCGACTTTTCCACCGACATATTCACCCCCACACGCTCACTCCATTCGCCAATAACATGCATCACATTCTCACCAATCCTCTCAATCTCCATCCGCGAATTTCCCTCAACCAGAACTAACAAATTATCCGCATACGCACAAACCCTACAAAGCCGTCCCAGCCGTCGAAGCAGGGGATCCATCGTTGGGCCCCATATAAAAGGCCCACAAATAGACCGCTGCGGACAACCGCGAACAACGTCAGCACCCACCGTCCCATTCACACCAACAACACACGCACGCCTCTGAGAGAAATAACTCGCCCAGAGGCCATACTCCTGACACCCATAGGACCTGAACAGAGTGTGATTCGTTTTACATCCGCACCTGGCTAAGTAGCCTAAATCAGATGGTGGACAAACCACTATACATAATTTGGAACGTCATGCTCGTCCTAGATAGCCGAAGGCATAATTCTAAGCAACAGAACCACCTAGTTGCAACTTTAATGATTCCATGACAGGGCTGCAAACAATCACACCTTGCTAAAGAGTTGGAGACTTTCCTACTCCTGTCCAGAACACATGTCTAGCATGCTCACTGGACTGGATCATTCACTTTGCGTGTCATTATCAGTGAGATGATCCTGGCCACCATAATAACCATTATACTGTTATGGGGCCGCGAAACCACAACCACCACGATACTCCCATATAGGGGCCAACCTCAATGATCAGCCAGAGAACTATTAAATGTCTAAAGAGACAAAAAATGAACTCTGCGGGCTCACTGATCCCCGTGGAAATAAAGTGGAGTTTCCAGTTGTCTCCCTGTCTGACTTCAGGGGACTGGGATCCCTTTTTTTCCCCAGTTGCACTGAGTCTAGATAGTGGAATATTCTATAAAGACCATATTTATATGCCCCTGGGGGTCCCATAGGACCTGAACAAAAGAATTACCTAAACTCGAACACTGACTTAGCAATACAGTTCAGAAAACGGTTTGAGAATTATGTTATCACATCAAAAGCGCTCGCCGTTCATACCGAACAAACAGCCAGCAAAGACAACAGTATTTTATTTACTGGCGGAACAAATCCAAATATCTTAACATTTTAATTTTAATTAAATATAATATTTCAATTTTGTCATTTTGGATGCGTTTCCTTAAATAATTAAAATATTTTATTTACTTTAAAAAGTCCTAGTGATATTGTACGAAATTGAATTTAAGAATGTGTTGCAACATAAAATTCTCTAAACGACTTTGTATGTTTACAATCATGAAGAGAATGTGAAGATGGTTTTGTCAAATGCTTTGACTTGATTTAGAAGGCAGAGGCAGAAATAAATCACAAAACGAATAAGGTCATCTAAAAAAGTTTAATAGACAACAATAAGGACAATGGTATCCTCTGCAAATTGCTCTTCCTTTACTTGTTCTGGTGTTCAAAAGTTCACAGTTGATTGTCTGTGTGCCTTGACAATTTTATCTAATTTTTATAAATTTGATGATGACGATGATGGTGCCATGTCATTCGACTTTGTGTATCTGGACATTTTAATATGTGTTGGAATCACAACACCAACGGAACAAAAAAACACATTAAACTGCAAATGACTTGAAATGATACATCTGAGTGATAATATGACGGCAAATAAGAAAAAAAAATGAAAATGAAAGAAAGAAAGAACTGTAAAAATAGTTAAGCACCTATTATCGATAAGATGATTATTATTATGCTGTTGGATTGGTCAAAGTGTTATTATAAATGCAGAACGTTAAACGAATATATTCGCGGAGCAATATATAAAGGGGGTTTCAACAAAGGGTTTTCTAAAACAAAATAAAACAAAAAATTTAGGTTAAAATGATTAAAATTTTTATTGTATTACGAGGAGAAAAGTTCGGCAATTACGAAGGAAAAATGATAACTGTTAAATGTCCAGCAAGACCACGCTGCCAGATGTCGATTCTTTCGTCAAACTTTTTTAAAACTCTCTGACAAAATGGCACTTCTATTTCGTTAATCACATCATGGATTTTAAGTTTTAGGGTCTGACAATCGTGTCCGTTGGCTCCTCATAGACTCTGTCCTTAATATAGACCCACAAAAAATAATCCAGGGGTGTTAAATCACACGATCTGACTGGCTACTTAACTGCTAATTGTTGTAAAATTAGGGGATCGGGAATTTTGGTGGTGGCACCGTCCTGTTAAAACCACATGTTAGTGGTATCCACATCAATAATAAAAGGCCAAAATTTTGTTGCCAGGATTTTGCGGTAGCGTGATTCATTGACCTGTTACCACATTTCCAGCCCCATTTGCGGAAAAAAATCACGCCCAATCACGCCTCGAGACCACATGGCGTACCATAAAGTAACATGTTGAGTATGCAAAGGCTTTTTAATAATCGCTCTAGGATTTTCAGAAGCCTAAATGCGGCAATTTTGCTTGTTGCCATACCCTGACACGTAAAAATGGGCTTCGTCTGAAAAAAAGATTTTTTCAGAAAAACCAATCAGTTTTTTCTGAATGAATTAAGCGAATCTACGGTGATATGAATGTTTAGTCGGCTTCAATTCCTGCACCAGTTTAACCTTATAAGGCTTCAAAGTCAAATCTTACGCAAAATTCGCCATGTGGTGATTGAGGAATTGAGATATTTTCATCTGCTTCAACACTGTGGCTCACGACTGCGAAGTTTTCAGTTGAACCGTCCGATCGAACCTGGTCGGTTCTTGCTTGCACATTTTGTAGCGAGCCTGTCAAATCAAATTTAACGAACAAATTTTTTAATAGCGGTCTCAGAGGGACGATTAACATAATCGTCCGAAAATATCGCGAATTTTATGAAATATAACTTTAACAGAACCACCATTTTCATACTGGATTTAAATTATTTTAATGCGATTTTCGTGCAAAATTTAATTCATTGTAACAATTGCCAATGCATCTACTACGAATACGTCAAAAAAACTAAATGTCAAAACAATAATCTTGTTGGTGTTGCCACAATTGAAAAACAAAGTATTTACAACCATAGAAATTTTTCAATCTTTCCATAACCGGAGTAGATTTTGTCATGAGTGTAAATTTGTTTTACAATTGAGTAAGCACTTGTGTTTTTTTTTGTATTTGGATTTTGGTTACTTCCCATTTGATGCTTCAAGAGCTCAGAAATCGATTGCTCTTTAGTGAATGCAGCCAAGAATTCAAAAGATAAAAAAAGGAAGCATTCCAAACAAAAATATTTCAACAAATAAACTCGTTCAAGTGAACCAACTCATCGCGCACATTCAAGATTAGCTGATTCCTATTTGATTGACACTTGATGTTTGAGTTGGTTGGTTTTTTATGTCATGTGTGTTTTTTTTTTGTTTTTCTTCAACATCCAAATTAAAATGGAAAAATAAAAAAAAATTGGTTGTAATAAATTAACGCATAGAAAGGCTTGCCAACTGAAAGATTTGTTAGATAGACACTTGATGTTTGAGTTGCGTGGAATTAGATTGTTGGAAAACTAAATAATAGTATTTTTTTTATAAAGGCGATAATTTACGCCAGGGATGGTTAGTGAAATATGAAGAATAAAATGCCTACAAATTTAAGTTTTAGGCAATTTCTATTCTCTCCGTTTTGGTGATGTTGCTTTTACACGTAGTATTGAAATTAATTATTAATCGATAGTTGTGCATGCTTTACGACGGGGTTTAATTTAATTGGGTATGATTTTCCGTCATCCCGCGTAAAATTTGGTTTGTTTACCCAATTAATAATTAATCAGTTTATTTAAGGATGTAGATGACATCATAATATTATTGAAAAGATATATGACATAACGAAGAATTAGAGGTAGAAGCACTTTCAGAAATTTTGGATCCCGTAGCATTTGATTTTATTGACACGTTAACACTACATCACAGTGAGTAATACAGAAAAACCGAAATTTATCAGGATTGGGGAAAAGTTTAAAAAATTGGGCAGCGCTAGTAAACATTTTATTGCGGGTGTTAGTACTAATATTTTAGCAAAATGTCTGACATCACTACCACTTGAAAATGTCGGATGAATATTGGCGAAACTGATAAAATGAAAAGCCTAAAAACACGTGTGATCACACACACATATACACATTTTGTGTAAAACTGCAAAACGAAACATTGCATTTGATTTTTACATGGAGAAATAAAAGAAAAACTTTATTAGAAGGCCAGGTTTGCAAAGCTCCTACAACTTAAGCATATGCTCTCTATACAAGTGGATGGTATCAGCGGAAAGCTTATGATTGTTAGTTTAACAATTTATTAACATTTTTTTACGCATCACATTTTTTTAGATGTTATTTACCTTTAAAACTGTAAATTTCACGTTAAAGTGGTTGTTTGCAAAATAAATTATTGAATTTGAATTGCCTTAAAATCTAAACGGATCTAGGTATTCTTACCAAAATTTTAAGCAATATATATAAAAGTGCTTTTAATGAAACGGGTAAAATAAAATTTTAATTTTTTTTGTTTTAACACTTAAATTTCTTAAACGGGGAACAATATTCCAAAAATTGTTTTTTTTAGGAAACTGGTTACCGTGGCTTTGTCTGGTTATCCTGGCTGTCAAATCCGCTCTGCAGCATGTAGCCAAGAGAAAGAACTTTAATAATCTGTTTATCCTTTTTCAGTCGGTGCTTTGCAATCCGAGGAATTTCGATGTAATTAATAAATTTTGTTTCAAAATTGACTGTGTTTAAATAGGAATTATTTTCAGCTTTTGACGCAATTTTTTGTTATTCGCACTTGCTCTGGGCTTTTTTTAAAACAGTTTAAAAAATTTTACTAGCACCGAAGTAATTTTCAATTATATACGCAAAAAAAACCATACCACCTTTTTGGGGAAAATCCTAAAAAACGGCAGTTTTTACATTTTTCCAATCCAGAGGCTTATAACCTTTTAACGAAGCATGCTATCAGAACCATATTTACTACTGTTCTATTATAAATTTTATCAAGAATACAGTCAATATTTTGAAATACTAGTCTGCACATAAATAAGTACACCACGTAAAAAATACTAAGTTTAGGTTGGCCAAAAATTAAAACAAAAAAAAATTTTCTAGCGCGATTTTCTCCCAAACTAAAAGAAGTTACATAGACATTTAAGCGCATGGGGGTGTACGAAGAGATAACCCCCCCCCCCCCCCTCTGGGGGCGCATTTATCGATTGTTATGGATTACTTAACCATCTAGATATGTGCCTTCAGCACATATCTAAATTTATATTTGCATTTATATCTGCATCTGGCCAGAAGCCTTAAGCAGATGGTGGTCAAACCACTGGGAATGAAATGTAACGTCATTCACGCCCTAGGAAGTCGAGGACTAATTCTACCAATAGGTCTTTCCTAGTTGCAATTTCAGCGGTTCCAAAGCAGGGTTACAAACCACTACTCCTTGCTGACGAGCTGGAGTCTATCCAACTCCTGGTCCAGAACACATGACTATCATGCTCACTGATTTCGGATCATTCACCCTTTAGTGTTATTAACGGCGAGATGATCCTGGCCCCCATAATCAAATTCATGCGGGGGCCGCATGGCCACTACCACGACGACATTTTTTGTAGATATTTTCAAGGTTTACTTAAGTTCAACAACTCTTATGATTTGGGTAATTAATAAACTTTTTATTACTTTGGGGGCATACTCAGAAGCCCTCCTTTAACCTAGGCGGTCAGAAATACCTCCGCTTAGTGTCAGTGAAATTTCCTTGGTATAATTGGTTCATGACCTACCGAATTATATCCAATGAAAGAATTACCTAAACCTGAACACTAACTCACCAGAACAGTAAAGAACGCTACTCAATAATGATGCCATCATATCGAAAGCGCTCGCCAATTATACCGAACAAACAACCAGTAATGACGATTTACACCGACAGGAATGACAAAAGTATTTCATTTACTGGCGACAAAAAAAGCCAAACAACTTAATACTAAAATTTGAATTTTATTTTTTGCCTGATTGCATTCAATAAAAATATTAGAATAAAATTAAAATATATTGTTTTACAATGAACATTTGAAATTACTAATTTAGCTAAAATTCAGCACTATTAAATTAAGGAAAAATATGTATAAAATAAATTTTATTAATGGTTTGTCGCAATATTTTTCTATACATGTAAGCACATATCGTTAAAAAATAAAATACAAAGAAATAGCGAGATTTATGCTCGGAACATTTAACATTTTTATTTCATTTATTATTTTTTAGTTTACTCATTTTGTTGTTGAATATCATGTATCATGTAACACGTACATACATGCGATATTTAGCATTTATTTAGCTGCACATAATTAATTGATTTAATTGACTGCCAGCAATTAATCGTAAAAATTTATTCACACCAAAACTGCTAACAGGCAGAGAGAATATTTACACTGCTTAAGCATGCAGTTTGTTTGACAGTTGGATTTTTGTATCCCCAAAAAATACACACACACACAACACCTTTGCGTGCGCATAAATACGTTTTGCAACTGTATCATTTAAATTGTCATTGTTGCAATATCAGTTGCAATTTCTTATAATCACAATCATCATCACCATCATCATTATGATCATTGAAAAAATCATATATTTCAGTAAAAGGTTGTTTTTGTGTTGATATCTCAGCAGCATTAAGCTGGCATCTGTGCACACCAGCAACATCACATCACGAGTGGAATTATATCTTTGTCATTTTCATCGTCACTAACAGCGATTTTAAGCGCTGGCTGCGAAAATTAAAATTGTGGCAAATGAATCCATCGTTTCGCACAAACAAACGTAAATGAACATTACAATTATGAAATTAATGAAGCCATCACACTACCGATTTGATACGAAATGATAATGCAGTCATTATATTTTCATTCATTCTCGTTTTAATGTCTTAAACATTTCATGAACGTTAACACATAAATTATACAAAATGCACATGGTCACGGACAAACGTAAAAGGACATACAAATCTTACAGGAATAAATTTTAAAGCCATAAAAAAATCTTAATGAATGTTAAATTCATTATGTGTAAATACATTACTATTAATTATTCGTTACCTAGTATTCGAAACAATAATTTACAATTTGTGTAGATTGTAAACAAAACCAAAACATAATTAGCCACTCTCATGTTTAATTTTATTATTCATTTTAACATCTCGAAATTTTTTATGCATAATCATTTTTTCTTCCAGTATAATTTTTAATTATTTTTAAATATTACTTCACGAATTCGGGAAAGGGAATATCAATTTACCAATAATAATATGAAATATGTCGCCTGCCGTTTGGTCTGCGAAATGGCCCCAGCATATTTTAACGTATCTTAATTGGATTAAAAATAAAACAATAATTTTTTTAAAATTAAAACAATAATAATTTAAAACATTTTTATTAGTCCTACTTCTTTTGTAGAAAATTTTCACCAGTCATGTTTTTTCTATACCAAAATTTTTCATAATTTTTCCGTAATAAATTTTCACCATCCATAATTGTTTTATAAACAATTACATTAAACATAATTTTTAAACATAAATGTTTCATCAGTCATTCTTTTTCTATAAAAAAAATTGTATGCCATAATCTTTTTAATAGAAAATTCTTATTATCCATAATTTTTCTGTAATAAATTTTCATCAGTCATAATTTTTTAATAGAAAAATTTTACTCGTTCTTTTTTTTTCTGTGGAAAAATTTAACTAGTCACGATTTTTCTATAAAGAAATTATATTAGTCGTAATTTTTTAATAGACAATTTTCATTAGTCATTGTCTGTAGAAAATATTCATCAGTCTTGCATTTTCTATAAAAAAATTTCATTAATCATAAGTTTTCAATAGAACATTTTTATTGGTAATTTTGTTCTGTGGGAAATTTTTATCAGGCATGATTTTTTTATAAATAGTCATAATTTTTCTACATACATTTTTCATTACTAATATTTTTTCTGTAGTAAATTTTCCTCAGTCATGATTTTTCTATGAAAATATTTCAATAGCCATAATTTTTTAATAGAAAATTCTTATTAGCCATAATTTTTCTCTAATAAATTTTCATCAGTCATAATTTTTCAATAGAAAATTTTTATTAGTCATTTTTTTTCTGTGGAAATTATTAATTAGTCATGATATTTTTATAAAGAAAATACATTAGTCGTAATTTTTCAATAGACAATTTTCATTATTCATATTTTTTTTGTGTAGATAATTTTGACTAGTCATGATTTTTCTATACAAAAATTTCGACAATCATAATTTAGCCATAATTTTTCCGTCATAAATTTCCGTCAGTCATAATTGTTATATAAACAATATCATTAAACATAATTTTTAACCATAAATGTTTCATCAGTCATTCCTTTTCTATAAAAAAAAATGATAATTCTTATTAGCCATAATTTTTCTCTAATAAATTTTCATCAGTCATAATTATTCAATAGAAAATTTCAATTGGTTTGTTTTCCTGTGGAAAATTTTGATTAGTCATTATTTTTATATAAAGAAATTACATAAGTCATAATTTTTGTACAGAAAATTTTCATTACCTATATTTTTTTCTGTAGTAGATTTTCATCAGTCATGATTTTCCTATGAAAAAATTTGAAAATTCACAATTTTTCAATAGAAAACTCTTCTTAGCCATAATTTTTCTGTAATAAATTTTCATCAGTCAAAATTTTTCAATGGAAAATTTTTTTTGGTTTTTTTCCTGTGGAAAATTTGAATTAGTCATGATTTTTCTATAAAGAAATTAATTGCATTAGTCGTAATTTTCCAAAAGACAATTTTCATTAGTCATACTTTTTTGTAGAAAATTTTTCCCAGTAATGATTTTTCTATACAAAAATTTCAATAGTCAAAATTTTTCAATAGATAAATCTTATTAGCCATAATTTTTCTGTAATGAATTTTCATCAGTCATAATATTTCTATAAAAAAATTTCATTAGTCATAATTTTTCAACAGAAAATTTTCATTACTCATATCTTTTCTGTAATAAATTTTTATCAGTCATAATTTTTTAATAGAAAATTTTTACGGGCTCTTTTTTAGTGTGGCAAAGTTTAATTAGTCATGATTTTTCTATACAGAAACTACATTAGTCATAATTTTTCAATAGAAGAATCTTATTAGCCATAATTTTTCCGTAACAAATAAATTTTCTATAAAGAATTTCATCAGTTATAATTTTTCTATAAAAAATTTCTTTAGTTATAATTTTCCTATAAAAAAATTTTATGTCGTAATTTTTTTTATAGAATATTCTTAATAGCCATAATTTTTCTGTAGAAAATTTTAATAAGTCAGGATTTTTCTATAAAACAATTTTATATTATAATTTTTCTGAAAAAAATGGTACGGCAGAAATTTTCTGTAGAAATTTTTCATCAGTCACAATTTTTCTTTACAAAAATTTCATGTGAAAATTTTTCTACAAAAAATTTCATCACTTATGGTTTTTTTATAAAAAATATCGTAGAAATATTTCAACAGCCATGGTTTTTCTCTAAAAAATTCCCTTTGCTACAGAAAATTTTCATCAGTCATGATTTTTCTATACAAATATTTCATTAGTCATAATTTTTGTGTAGAAATTTTTTGTTAGGATTTTTATAAAAAAAAATTTCAGTAGTCATAATTTTTCTGTAAAAGATTTGTATACCAGAGATTTTCTGTAAAACATTTTCATCAGTTATTATTTTTCTCTACAAAAACTTAGTCACTTATTATTTGTCTCTAAAACAAAAATCGTAGAAATATTTCAACTGCCATAGTTTTTCTATACAAAAGTTATGTCATTATAATTTTGTTATAAATAATTTGTATATCAACTTTTTCTATAGAAAATTTTCAATAGTCATATTTTTTCTGTAGTTAATTTTGATCATTTATGGGTTTTTTATAAACAAATTTCATCAATCATAGTTTTACAATAGAAAATTTTCTTTAGCCATATTTTTTCTGTAGAAAATTTTCATCAGCCCTTAATTTCTTTACAAAAATTTAATGTTACGATTTTTCTACAAAAAATTTAATCACTCATAATGTTTCTATAAAAAAATCGTAGAAATATTTCAACAGCCATAGTTTTTCTGTACAAAATTTATGTCATTTTAATTGTTCTATCAAAAAAAAAATTGAATGTCATAATTTTTCTACGGAAAATTTTCAATAATCATACTGTTTTTGTAGTTATTTTTTTATCAGTTATGAATTTGCTATAAAAAAATTCATTTGTCATAGTTTTACAATAGAAAATTTTCATTAACCTCACTTTTTCTGTAGAAAATTTTCTTCAGTTAAAATTTTTCCATAAAAATATTTTATATCATAATTTTTCTGTAAAAATATTTTATTATAGAAATTTTCTATACAAAATGATCATTAGCCGTAATTTTTCTTTACAAAAATAGCATGTCTTGATTTTTCTACAAAACAAAAAAAATTTATCTGTTATGATTTTCCTATAAAAAATTTCATCTGTCATAATATGTTGGTAGAAAAGTTTCATCAATCGTTACGGCTATGGTTGGTTTGATTTGGGTTCGTTTAGAGTTCATGTTTTTACTAAAGAAGATAATAATTTCAGTGACGATGATGAATATGTGCGATTTGAAATTCGTGTCAGATGATAAAATTCCATACAAAATGTCAACGACATTGAATTCTATATATACCACAGATTCCATTATAAAGTTAAAAATAAGTGTTCAGCATGCACGAACTTAAATTGTAATGTACATATGTATGTGTATTGTTGGCTACGCGCATAACGATAGCATATATGTATGTTATTAATGCGGCAAACACAAACACAAAAACGAAACAACGACCACGTTTTCTGTTTTGACAAAAGTTTGTTTCATTGACATGAAAAAAATTTTTATAAATAAGATTCGTTTTTATAAAATTAAAGAGAAATAATATTTCATTTTGGAAACACTATTCTATAACGATATTTATGTAAAAATAAATATTAAATTTATTTCTTTAATACAATTTAATAGGTGCAAACTGAAGAACTTCTTTTTATTAAAATAACTGACTAAATAATATGTGTCAGGATTCTTAAAGAATGTTCTTATAAAAAATTAAATTAAAGGTGACTTCTCTTGTTCAGGGTTAGTCCTTATATACACAATTTTGTTTATGTTTTTTTTTTTTAAATTTATGATTGCTAAACAGGTAATTTTTAATTTTTCAATTAAGTTAAGTGTGATGAAAACAATTGTAATCGTGCTTTAGAAATATGAATTTACCAACTCTATAATTAAGAAAACGTTAAATTTCATTGGAGATTTTGTGGCATTTCGTCAAGTATTCGAAATTTCATAAAATCACAGAAAATTCTTTACAATACGAAAAAATTAAATCTTTTTCGCTTTTGGTGAATTACATTAACAGACCGGAATATTTCTGGCCTCTTAAATAAATGTTTTGATTTAGATTACTGCTTGCATATAATTGTGAAAATAGTATTACCTAGTCGCCAATTTAAATTAAAGGATTAAATTAATTGTATTTTCTAACACTGTCAATAACTTGTCAATTATGTTCTGTGGGCAGTTTTTCAACAAGAAAATTGTTTTGTAAAACAAAATAAAACAAAAAATGTGGATTAAGACGATTAAACTTTTAATGGTATTACGAAAAGACAATTTCGACCATGTTCACCACGACTATGCTGACAGATGTCAGAAGATGTCAAGGTTTTTGATCACTTTTTGGCGAAATGGCGGTTAAATCACATGATCTAGCGGGCCACTCAACTGCTGATTGTCGTGAAGTTATGCGATCAGGAAATTTAGTTCGAAATAAATTAATCCTTTAATTGACTGTATTGCATGTGGCTATGTCCTGTTGAAACCACATGTCAGTGATATCCACTTTGTCACGTCATCACATCCACGGCCGAATTTGAGTTATTAGCATATCGCGATATCGTGATCTATTAACCGTTACCGCATTTCCAGCCTCCTCTTTAAAAATAAAAATATCCAATCACTTCTTCAGACCTCATGGCGCACTATACAGAGACACCTTGAGCATACAAAGGCTTCTCAATAATTGTTTTAGGATTTTCAGAAGCCCAAATGGGACAACTATACTTGTTGACGAACCCTGATGAGTGAAAATGGACTTCGTCCGAAGAAATGATTTTTGCAGAAAAACCAACCAGTTATTTCTGAATGAATTGAGCGTATCTACGGCGATGCGGTGAATGGTCGGTCGAACCTTGTAACGCTTTAAAGTCAAATCTTTACGCAAATTTCGCCATGTGGTGGTTTTGAATAACCTCAACTGTTGAAAACGTCGAGGAATTGACAAATTTAGAGCTGCTTCAACACTGTGGTTTACCGCTGCAATATTTTCAGTTGAATGACCTGGTCGAAGGCGCGTTATTTTATATCGAGCCTGTCAACTCAAATATAACGACCAAATTCTTAATTGAGATCGCTCAAAAGCACAATTATGTTGTCCGAAAATATCACCAAATATAACTTTAACAGAACCAGTGGAATTTGAATATTTTAATGCGATTTTCGTGCGAAATTGAGTTCTTGTAAGAATTGTCAATGCAGCTACTACGAATACGTTAAAAAACTAAATGTTAAAACTATCTTGTTAAAAAGCCCGATATAAACAAAAGCCAATTCTAATTTTATCTAAATATTGATTGTAAGTCAAGACAAGACTACTGTGTCACTGTCAAAAGTCCAAAAAAAAATAATATTTTAACGTAAAAGTGAAGCTGAAAATCTTATTCGATTCGAATTCGATTATAGAAATCCTAAAAGTTGGTTTGGGAAGTTTTAGAAATTTTCTTCTGTAGTTCGTTTTTTGTTTCCTGTTGTCCAATTCCTGACAAATTAAACCATCAACTTGTCAACTAAATAATTGGAAATTTCTCTACAGAATATTTTTGTCATAATTTTTCTACAGACAATTTTTGTCATAATAATTTTGTATAATTTTTTCTATAGAAAACTTATATCATTATTCTATAGAAAATTTATATCATTTTTCTAGAGAAAATTTATATCGTTTTTCAAGAGAAAATTTATATCTTTTTTCTATAGAAAATTCATACCATTTTTCTAGAGAAAATTTATATCGTTTTTCAAGAGAAAATTCATATCGTTTTTTTATAGAAACTTTATATCATTTTTCTATAGAAAGTTTATATAAATTTTCTATAGAAAATGTGTGTCGTTTTTTTATAGAAAATGTATATCATTTTTCTATAGAAAATTTATATCATTTTGCTATAGAAAATTCATGTATATTATCTATATAAAATTCATGTCATGTTTCTCTAGAAAATTCATATCATTTTTTTTATAGAAAATTCATGTTATTTTTCTATAGAAAATTCATGTCATGTTTCTAAATAAAATTCATATCATTTTTCTGAATAAAATTCATGTCATTTTTCTATAGAAAATTCATGTCATTTTTCTATAGAAAAATAATGTTATTTTTCTTTAGAAAACTCATGTCTTTATTTTTCTATAGAAATTTTATGTAATCATTTATATAATTTTTCTATAGAAAATTTATATAATTTTTCTATAGAAAATTTATATCATTTTGCTATAGAAAATTTATATCATTTTACTATAGAAAATTGATGTCATTTTTCTAAATAAAATTCATGTAATTTTTCCAAATAAAATTCGTGTCATGTTTCTAAATAAAATTCATGTCATTTTTCTGAATGAAATTCATGTCACTTTTCTATAGAAAATTCATGTCATTTTTCTATAGAAAATTCATGTCATTTTTTTATAGAAAATTTATGTCATTTTTCTATAGTTTAGAAAACTCTTGTCATTATTTTTCTATTGAAAACTCATGTCATTTTTTATAGAAAATGAAATGCATGTAATTTTTCTATAGAAAATGCATGTAATTTTTCTATAGAAAATGCATGTAATTTTTCTATAGAAAATGCATGTAATTTTTCTATAGAAAATGCATGCCATTTTTCTATAGAAATTTTATGTAATCATTTTTCTATAGAAAAATTCCTTAGTAATAATTATTTTCAAAATACGCCTAATTCGCACGGAGCGATGGAAAGAACTACACCATAAAACATACACAAATCTTAACAATCCGTTTAGTACAAGATTTGCGAAGACTCACGTACATTTTTAGATAAAAGAATTAGAATTATGCGGGTAGAAGGGGGCAAAGTACCAACCAATAATAAAATGATAAGGAAGGAAGGAAGAGGAGGTTATCAATTATTTTGAAAATTAAATATTTAGCGGAAGTTTACCAACAGGAAACAATTTTCATTAAAGCTGGAAACATCATAGATATCGTAATGTTCTCAAAACTATCTTTCGGTTTGTTAATGAGTTTGACGGAAATAAATTGTATAGTACACACACATATGTATAAATATACAAAGGCATACATGCTTGAACACATTCAAAGAAAGTTATAAAAAAATAAACATCAATTCAAATGTCAATGACAATTTAGCAAAATTTTCCA
Source organism: Trichopoda pennipes (assembly GCA_030448955.1). Classification (NCBI taxonomy): domain Eukaryota; kingdom Metazoa; phylum Arthropoda; class Insecta; order Diptera; family Tachinidae; genus Trichopoda; species Trichopoda pennipes. The sequence goes on from JASKUP010000072.1 coordinate 19,423,209, forward strand.
ATCAGTGAACATAATGTGATAAAATACCGTTATAACCGACTTAACAACAACAATATGAACATTTAAACATGTCTCACTTTTGGTATTTGTAAAATCATTATCACAGTCATCGTCTTTGTCGTGCTCATTATTATTGTAATTATAATGTTTGTTATCAAGGTAAATGTGATAATGAAGGCAATAATGGTCATCATTATTGTGATGACGATGATGACGATGATGTTATTAAACTGGCTTTGACTCTTTATTTGTACGCGGTCAAGTGCATTTGAAATCATGCACAAGTGAAGCCAAGTGTAAACTCACATAGAATGCAAATACAGAAAGCCGCCACACACAGACACAGGCAGACACATAAAGAATTTTAGGAAAAAAAGGAACACAAGTGCTGGACTCATATTTTATTTTTTTTTGTTTTTAGTCTTCCACTTTCCATTCCGTAGAAAATGTCGGTCACCAAAGTTTTGCTTGTTTTATAAGTCAACCACAAGGAGGACATATGAACATACAATTGGTCACCATTTTAATTCGCCATTTAGTTTTCGAAAGGAATTGTGTTCAAAGGAAACAAAAAAAAAAAACAAAAAGATATTAAACGAAATTCGCAATCACTGAAGCGCAAGATAGAGTAACAAGCTGCTTTCTGCTCTAACGCAACCAAATTTTCAACAACATATTTTACACTTGCCTTAGCGCTGTACATAGAGTTACAGAAGTGCGTGTGCGACTGTGCGAATGTGTGTGTGTGAATGTACGTAATAACAAGTATAAAGTGCAAATCTGATACTGTAATGCTTTCAGCAATCTACTGCAACAACAATTGTGAGCAAATTTTGTTCAAGTACCACAACAGGACCACAAAACAGTTACATAACTCAACCACACACACACACTTACACACAAACACAAATAATTTTCTTATTCATACTAATAACTTCTGCTTTGTAACATGCCGGTTTGCCAACTAATATGGTCCTCACTGTGTAGCACTTTCTGCTTTATGCTTCCAGCGCCTTTGCGTCCTATGGCCAGTGAACATCTAAATAAATGGATGTCTTAAGTTGTGGTCGATGCGGTATTTTATAATAAGCCACACTAACTGCAACAACAACAGCAGAAATAAAAGTATTGCAATTACCTATAATCAGCACTATCTAAGGTTCGCTTTACAATTACGAGAAATTAAAATTTTTCTAAAAACTTAAAATAAAAAAAAAAAATTTCGAAGAGCATTTAATGAAAAAATATGTCCGTCCTTATTTTTTTGTTGGTTTTTGTTTTTTGGTTTTTCTGTAACATAACAAATGTCGCAATTTTCTGATAAAGTTAGCGAAAATTTATAGTAAGAGCTTACGAAAATTTTATCCGTCACACCAAATGTCACACTTTTTACCAAATCTATAAAAATAATGGGAGTTGGAATAGAGCTGCCTACATGTTGATGGCATCATTTGGTTATATTTTCTTTAAATGAAGTTCAGACGATGGAGTTCATTACCATACAGCCGTATCAATGATTTTCTTATTTTAAAATATCGATGAAACTGTTATGGATGAAAATTAGTTTCAATCACTGATTTATTTAAATCCCTATAAGGCAATAAGTTGATTTCGAGAGATGAACCTAGTGAGGTGTAACCTGGTATCCAAAGACAAGGATTTATGCCTTACACAAATAATAAACCAGCCATAATTGATGCTAAAGAAATGAACATTTCCTGCATTATTCGTGGAATACGACCAGAAGTGGATAAAAGCAAAAACGGGACGTCCAGCATGCGCTTCATCAGCAACAGAAGAAAATAAAATAAAATGTTTTTTACGATCTAACGTTTTATGATGCCTTATAAAACACCCTATATTTATATATATTTTGTCCTTTGAAGAAAACAAAATTAAACTTTTTTGTTTTGTTTGTTTAGTTCCAGCGGTGTATACACACTTCCTGGTGTCTGCAAACATATTTATAAAGGACAAGCTGGACGAACACTAAAAACAAGATTTACCGAACACATACGCTCTTACAAACGAAAACGGAAAGATTTCAACTTTGCATTTCATCTTGACACTCACGGACTTACACCAAGGGAAATAGATGAATGTATGATATTACTACATCCTAGCAAAAAAGGACGAAGACGAGATGTTTTTGAAAACGAAAACTTTTAACGGCGACATAATAAACAGAATATTTTCGGACATAATAATCGTCCTTGTGAGACCACTAGTAAGAATTTGCTTGTTAAATCTAAGTCGACAGGCTTGATACGAAATGTGCGAATACCAACGTGTATTCGGCCGAGTCGTTCACCTTAAAATATCGCAGCAGTGAACGACAGTGTTGAAGCAGATCCGAATTTGTCATTTCCTCGACGTTATCATCATTTAGGGTTTCGTTTCGTGATATGATTTACATCTGCACCTGGCAGTGAGCCTTAATCAGATGGTGGTCAAACCACTGGGTGTGAAAAGCAGCGCCACTCATGCCCTAGGAGGCCGAAGTCTAATTCTAGCAACATGTGCTTCCTAGTAGCAATTTCAATGATTCCAGAGCAGAGCTGCAAATCACTACTCCTTGCTCAAGAGCTGGAGACTATCCAACTCCTGTCCAGAACAAATGACTAGCATGCTCACTGGATCTGGATCATTCACCAAAGGGTGTTATTAAAGGCGAGATGATCCTGGCCACCATAAGACCTGTATGGCGCCCCGAAACCACAACCTTCACGATACTCCCGAAGGGCCAATCTTAATTATCAGTCAGAGAAACAGCTAAATGCCTAAAGAGACAAATAGCGGCAACTCTGCGGACTACTGATTCCCGTGGAAATAACGTGGAGCTTCCAGTTGCACCCCTGCTGACTTCAGGGGACTGGGCTCACTTATACCCCCAGTTGCATAGTCAAGTATTCTATAAAGACCGATAAATGTGTCTCATGTGGGCATCATTTAGGGTTATCCAAAACCACTACACACCAAATTGGGGGTAAGGATTTGACTTTGAAGCCTTGCAAGATTCAGCTGATGCAGGAACTGCAGCCGGGCGACCATTCACATCGCCGTTGTTTCGCTCAATTCATTCAGGAACAACCGGCTGATTTTTCTGATAAAATCATTTTTACAGACGAAGCCCATTTTCACTTATCAGGGTATGTCAACAAGCAAAATTGTCGCATTTGGGTTTCTGATTATTGAGAAGCCTGGGCATGCTCAACGTGTCACTGTATGGTGTGCTATGTGATGTTGAGGCGTGATTGGGCCGTTTTTTTTCCAAAATGAGGTTAAAAATGTGGTAACGGTCACGGGATCATGCTCTCGCGAGATGCGTGATAAGATTAACGTCAGTACCAAGCTGTGTAAGCCATAACCTGACGGTGGATCATGCCACTGTGGATAAAATATAGCGTCATCGTCCCCCTAGGAAGCCGTCAGATACGCATATTCTCCAGTTACTCCTAGTTGCAGCTTTAAGAGCTCGGAGCAGGCCGCAGCGCTCACTGCTTGCTGAAGAGTTGGAGACTAATCAACCAGGCGCATGAAGCTTAATATAATTTAAGAACACAACCGCAATGATGCTCACTGGACCTGGACCATTCATTGTGTTCATTGTGAATGATCCGACCCACACAATTTAAACGAGGGCCTTGAAACCAAAACCTTCAGGATACTCCCGAAGGCCAACCTCAATAGCCAGTCAGAGAACAGCTAAAAAGCTAAAAAAAAAACAAATAGCTGAACTCTGGGGCTTTACTGAGTCCCATTGAAAAATATAGTGAAATTGTCCAGTTGGCTCCTGCTAGCCTATTAGGGATCTGAGCTTCCTTTTATCCCTGTTGACACATGATGGCAGGATTCCGTCAAAACATATCAATGTGCCCCCGGGGGGGATTGCTATCGCGAGATCCAAACAACTCAATTTGGCCCTTTTATTGACGACGTAGATAGCAATGACATGTGATTTCAACAGGACGGTGCCACATGTCACACAGCCAATGCAAACCAAATTTCTCGATCGCATAATTTCACCACAATCAGCAGTTAAGTGGCCAGCCAGATCGTGTGATTTAACACCAATGAATTGTTTTTTGTAGGGCTCTATACGGGGCCAATCGAGTCGATTTCAGCCGTAAAACTCAAAATCCGTGATGTGATTAACGAAATAGAACCGCCATTTTGCCAAAAATTGATTAAAAACTTTGATGAGAGAATCGCTATCTGTGAGCGTGGTCGCGGTGGCCATTTTCCAGATATCATTTTTCAGTCACAATTGTCGAACTTTTCTCTTCGTAACACAATACAAATTTAAATCATCTTAATAATTTTTTTTTTTGCATTGAATTTGTTTTAGAAAACAAACTGCTTGTTGAAAAACCCTTTCTTTACTTTATTTATAGTTTTGAGGGTTTAATATTTCTCCAGGAATTTATTTTTAGTTTTCACTGAAATTTGAATATCTTAAGAATTCAAATTAGGTCTCTGATAAATACAATTTGCTTTGATGCATTTAAATCAAATTTGAATTTATTTCGTGTTCTATTTTCGTGAGAATATTTTACCGTTTGCTAAATATTGTTGAAAATTTCTAAAAATAAAAACAAAAACAAAAAAAAAATATCTTTTATCTTTTTAAATAAAGTCTGTCGCTATTTACGTTCAAATATATTTTTACAGGACTGTAAAATCTATAAAATTTATGGGGTGGCAAACGAATTTTGTTTAAGTTTTAAAACACAGTGCAAAGCATTGCATGTAAAGTAAAGGCTACAAGCATAACAGTATAACATGCGTAATAAAAATAGTTACTAAAGCCTCTAAAAGCAGAAGCTTAAAGGAATGTAAGCATAAATTGCACTAGACGAAAAGGAAACATGAAGTGATAAAATGTTTAAAAGTTTTACTAGAAAATATTGACATTAAGCCAACATTAATTCCTGGCAACATTCGGGCTTTGAAATGTTCTTTTAAAGGTCTGCATTATATGTTTAACTTACAGCCAAGACTTAATGTAAAACATTATTGTACAGCACATTTGAATTTGAGTTTATCTACCAACTGCATCAGAGTCTTCATTTGTTGTTTGTGTGTTTCAACTCATTTTATGTAAATTGGATTACGTGTATCTATGTTACGGTTAAACCAAACAAAAGTTATAATTTGCCCATACAAAAACAACAACTACAAAAAAAAACAAACACATGCTGCCATATTATCTAATACTGCTTATTCGCCTTAGACTAAAATGATTTTGGGTCAAATTTAAAAAACAAATAAAACAAAAAAGAAAATCGAAATGTATTTTGTCTTTGAAATTGTTTCAATTACTTTTATTAGTTTTTTTTTATGCCGTTACGAATTGTATCTGCATACAATTTAAATTTAAATTACCGCTGTTTGTGTGTTATTTAATGTTAATGGTTTTTTGTTTATATTTTATTTGTTATTCCAGGTCATACCCAAAAATTAACCCCATTTATTAAACATTGGGAAGCAGCAAATTTCGATCGTCAATATTTACATGAAGCCCATCAAAAACATATCGAACAGAAGCGACACCGTCGAAAAAGAGACTTAAATGCTGGTGAATATGGTCCAGCGCATACCATAAGACTGAATTTTTCTGCTCATGACAGGTGAGTTATTTTTATATTTGTTGTTGTTCAAGAATTTTTTTTTTTGAAAATTAATCTCTGTAACAAAAATATTATTATTGGAAAATTAGAACCAACATTAATATTTTTTTTAGCAACATTAATATTTTGTTTAGCATCATGAATATTTTGTTTAGAAACATCAGTATTTTGTTTAGCAACATTAATATTTTGCATTTTAACATTAGTATTTGTTTAAGCAACATTTATAATTTGTTTGGCAACATGACTATTTTGTTCATAAACATCAGTATTTTGTATAGCAACATTACTATTTTTTAGACTTTTAATAATGTGCTATTTATTATTAAAAATTGTTTAGCAACATTAATATTTTGTGTTGTAACATTAGTATTATGTTAAGCAACATTAATAATTCGTTTAGCAACATTATTATTTTGTTTAGCAACATTAATATTTTTTTGACTTTTAATAATGTGCTATTTATTATAAAAAACTATTTTTGGTTGTTTTCAAGACGGAACTCTGAGAGGCGTCTAATCACGAATAAGTTGAACTTCTGCAATAATAAAATTATTTTTAAATAATGGGTTTTTCAACAAGAAGTTTGTTTTCAATTGTGGCAACACCAACAACATGATAGTTTTAACATTTAGCCTTTTTGACGTATTCGTATTAGATGTATTGGCAATTGTTACAATGAATTCAATTTTGAACGAAAATCGCGCTAAAATTAATAGAATCTACTACGAAAATGTTAAAGTTATATTTCGAAAATTTCGTAATATTTTTGTCCAACATAATCCTCCCTCTGAGACCGCTATTAAAAATTTCGTGGTTAAATTTGGTTCGACAGTCTCGATACAAAATATGCAAACACCAGCGCTTGTTCGACCGGGTAGTTCAATTGAAAACATCGCATCCGTGAGCCACAGTGTTGAATCAGATCCAAATTTGTCAATTCCTCGATGTTATCAACAATTTGGTTATTTAAAATCACCACGTGGTAAATTTTGTGTAAGGATTTGACTTTCAAGCTTTGCAGGTTCAACTAGTGCAGGAATTAAATAGTCGTAGATTTGCTCATTCATTCAGCAGCAACTGAAAAAATCACTTTTCCGGAGAAACTCATTTTCACTTGTCAGTGTATCTTAACAAAAAAAATTGCCGCATTGGGCTTCTGAAAATCCTAGAGCGATTATTGTGAAGCCTTTGCAGGCTGGTTTGCACTGGGTGATTTAGAGGTGTTTTTTTTTTTCGAAGATGAGGCTGGAAATGCGATAACGGTCAATAGATCACGTTATAGCGAGATGCTAACAACTTAATTTTGGCCTATTATTGACGACATGGATATCATTGAGATGCGGTTTCAACAGGACGGTGCCACATGTCACACAGCCAATGAAACGATCAATTTATTGCAAAACAAATTTCCCGAACGCATAATTTACTGACAATCAGACTTCACTGAATTATTATTATTTTTTTTTTGTGCTATATTAAGGGCAGAATCTATACGGAACCAATCGAATCGATTTCAGCCTTAAAACTCAAAATCCGTAATGTGATCAACGAAATAGGACCGCCATTTTGTCAAAAAGTGATTAAAAACTTTAATGAAAGTATCGATATCGGTCAGCTTGGTCGTGGTGGCCATTTCTCAGTTATAAGTTTTCATTCATCATTCCAAACTTTTCTCTTCGTAAAACAATAAAAGTTTGAATCATTTTAATCTAAATATTTTGTTTTAGAAAACAAACTTCTTGTTGAAAAACCCTTTAGATCATCTCATCGAAATGCCAAAAATTTTAAGGCCTTCGAAAGGCTTTTGTTGTCTTGATTATTTCAGTGGAAACATTATTTTTTTTTGACTCCACACTTCAAGCTGGAGTAGGGATAGTAACAACTATCGGCTGTGATAGCAAATGTTAGGTTGTTTATCGGCATAAATATCCAACAAAATTAAGCATTTTTATCAATTTTTAAAATTCTTTTTAAATAAAAATTCAAAAACACGCCAACAACAACAACTGTATAACTAATAAAAGGAAAAAGGAAAATTTGGGCTACAATAATAAATAAATAAATTTCGTATAAAACTTTGAAATTGAATATTAAAAATGTTGTAACTGATCTGTCAAACATCGCTCTACCTGCTTTTGAATTATATGGAGAAAGCATTTGATAGTTTCTCCCAATGGGGAACTCACAAGAGAGTAAAGAAACTACAGCTAAAATAATTGAGATGGCCTAAAGCATAGAGTCATAGCTCAAACTCTACTATTTTTATGAGGGCCGTGATAACGATAAAGAGACAATTTTAAGGACGATTTTTATGAAGCTTAAGAAATTCTTTGGTACAGGTTTGTCTACCTTAGATGATGATGTATGATGTTTAGGCTTAAGAGAGGCTTTCCTTTTTATTCCAAGTCTCTAATGATAATCATGTCAACATAAACTTGTTACGATAAAATTAATTTTAAAATAAACAATTCAAAAACTAAGGTAATGAGAATATGTACAGCAAGTTCCAAAGAGCTTTCGTTAAATAAACAGAAATTTAAACACTTTGTTGCCCATTCATTTGGTACTACAAGAGGTGCCTACAATAAGGTACATATGTGAGCACCTAGCTGTGTAAGCCATAATCAGATGGGGGATCATACCACTGTGGATGAAGTGTAGCGTCATCCTCGCCCCAGAAGGCCTTCAGATACATATATCCTCCGGTCAGTCCTAGTTGCAATTTCAAAAGCCCGAAGTAGGTCGCAGCCTTCACTCCTTGCTGAAGAGTTGGAGACTATCCAAACCCTGAGTCAGAACGCATGAAGCTTAATATAATTTAACAACACGACCTAGGCCATTCATTGTGTTCATTGTGAATGATCCGACCTACAAACTCAAACGAGGGCCTCGAAACACACAGCCACCACAATACTCCCGAAGGGCCAACCTCAATAATCAATCAGAGAACAGCTAAAAGACTAAAAAAACAAATAGCTGAACTCTGGGGCTTTACTGATTCCCGTGGAAATATAGTGGATTCTCCAGTTGACTTCTGCTAGCCTATTAGGGGACTGGGCTCCTTTTTACCCCCGAAGACACAAGTAATGAAGGTGGATTTCCGTCAAAAGATTTACATGTGCCTTCGGGGGAGGTTAATTAAGGTACAATGTATCACAGCCAGAACTTTGTAGGAGTGAAGGGAAATTATGTAGATATTACAATATTTCATCTACCATCCTTTAAGTACTGGCTGAATTTCAAAATTAAATTAAAAAGAATTGGGAATTTTAAAGATAAAAAGAAATTTTAGTTAAGTTGTTTGGATTTGTTCCGCCAGTAAATGAAATACTGTTGTAATTCCTTTCTGTCTTTGCTGGCTGCATGTTCGATATAAACGATGAGCGCTTTATATGTGATGAAATCATTGAAAGAATTGGCTAAACCCAAGCACTGACTCTCCAGTGCAGTTTAGAACACGGAAAGCGCTTGCCGTTCATACCGAACACACAGCCAGCAAACAATAACAGCAAAAATATTAAATCCTAAAAACTCAATAATTCGCTTGTTATTTTGCAGCCAAAAAAAAAAAGAATGATTGAATTCTTACATTTAGCAAATTATCAACAATTTAATTTTAAAAAGGTTTAAAGGTTTCACAAAACATTTTCAAACGATTAAGCGTGATCTTTTTAATCCAACTAATCTTCGGAGGCACGCATATTTTCAAGTGTACAATTGCATGTGGAAGCTTTTCAATAAACAGTTACTTCACTAGCCAGTTGCTAGCCACCAAGCCAAATGTAGTTTTAGTTTTTTGCTATTACTTTTAACACAGTTAATTTAACTGTATTTTGCGTTTAGCGCGAATGATGTTTCAGTTTTTTTGGTTGCATGTTGGTTTAAATTGGTTTGATCTAAATAAATTTTATACAGCACAGAGAATTGAACAACATCCGGTACTCAATTGCATACACATCCTCTCACACTCTCACATGAATACTGTTGGTTGTAAACAGAAAAAAAATAAAGCTTTATGAAGTATTTATACACGATTTGCAGCAGCAGCAGCAGGAAACAAAACAAATGCAACAACTTTCATGGCAGTAATCACAAAAAAAGAGGAGTATAAGAAAAACTAGGGAATTGAAAAAATGTGCGACAAAAAAGGGGTAAAACGAAAAAATAATAAATAAAAATACATATTCTTTCTCCTCCACCTTCTCTCTTTAATTCCCACTTGTTCCCAGTGCATTAAAGAGGCTTGGCAGAGTCTACAGAACTGGCATAAAACGATAACAAACCTAAAGCTGTCTACCGGAAATCAATACAAATCCGCAATATTTCCGTTATTGTTCGTATTGTGCATTGCTGACGTTATTTTGCCACATACACATACATAAACATGATTACATATATGTGAAAATATACAATAACAACTGCATACAGCAATGCTTTATTTTCTGTAGGGACTTTTAGTTGCTTGGTGTGAGGAAAAATGTTTAAATTTGTTGATAATGATAGAAATTATTTAAAGCCGATTATTATGATTCTTATTTTGGAGTTTTCAACAGGAAGTTTGTTTTTCAATTGTGGCAGCATGATAGATTTAACATTTAGTTTTTTGACTTATTTGCACGAAAATCCACTATGAAAATGGTGGTTCTGTTAAAGTTACATTTCGTAAAATTCGTTATATTTTCGGACAGCATAATCGTTCTCCTGAGACCACTATTAAGAATTTGGTCGTTAAATTGGAGTCGATAGGCTGGATATGAAAATATGCGAACACCAATGAGTATTCGACCGGGTCGTTCAACTAAAAACATCGCAACCATAAGTCACAGTGTTGAAGCAGATCCAAGTTTGTCAATGCCTCAACGTTCTCAACAATTGGGGTTAACCAAAACCTTCACATGGCGAATTTTCGAAGCCTAAGAAGATTAAACTGTTGCAAGAATTGTACCCAACCGAACATTCGCAGCGCCGTACATTCGCTGAATTCATTCATGAACAACCGGCTGGTTTTTCTGAAAAAATTATTTTTGTTCAGATGAAACCCATTTCTACTCACCATGGTATGTCAACCAGCAAAATTGTCGCACTAGGGCTTCTGAAAATTCTAGAGCGATTCTTGAGAAGTCCTTGCATGCACAACGTGCCACTATGGTGCGCTATGTGGTCTGGAGGCGTGAATGGGCCGTTTTTGTTTCGAGGAAAGGCTGGAAACGCGGTAACGGTCAATGGATCACACTTCTGCAAGATTGCGTGATATGATTTACATCTGCGCCTGGCTATGGAGCCTTAATCAGATGGTGGTCAAACCACTTTGCATAAATAGCAACGTCATGCTCGTCCTAGGAAGCCAAAGACTAATTCTAGCAACAGGTTTTTCCAAGTTGCAACTTTAATGATTCCAGAGCAGGGCTGCATAGTTGGAGACTATCCAACTTCTGTCCAGAACACATGTCTAGCGTGCTCACTGGACTGGATCATTCATATAGCGTGTCATTAACGGTGAAATGATCCTGGCCACCATATAAAAACTGACCTGTCTGTTATGGGGCCGCGAAACCACAAGCACCACCATACTCCCATATAGGGGCCAACCTCAATAATCAGCCAGAAAACAGTTAAATGTCTAAAGAGACAAATAATGGAACTCTGGGGCTTACTGATTCCCGTGGAAATAACGTGGAGTTGCCAGTTGACCCTGCTGCCTTTAGGGGACTGGACTCCCTTTTTCACCCCGGTTGCACAGGTCTAGATAGTCAAGTATTCTATAAAGACCGATAAATGTGCTTCCGTGGGGTATTACTGCGAGATGTTAATAACTCAATTCTGGCCTATCATTGACCACGTGGATATCACTGACATGCTGTTTTAACAGGACGGTGCCATATGTCACACAGCCAATGAAACGATCAATTTATTAAACCAAATTTCCCGATCACACAATTTTACGGCAATCAGCAATTTAATGGCCGGCCAGAGCGTAAGATTTAACACAACTCGATTATTTTTTGTGGGGCTATGTTAAGGACACAGTCTATATGGAGTCAGTCGAATCGATTTCAGTCTTAAAACATAAAATTCGTGATGTGATTAACAAAATAGGACCGCCAATTTGCCAAAAAGTGATTAAAAACTTTGATGAAAGAATAAATATCTGTCAGCGTGGCCGTGGTGGGCATTTGCCAGATGGCTTTTCACGCTTTGGTTTATCGATGAGGATGCCAGAGTCTTTCATTTTTTTTTGACATGATAACACACATGCAGAGCTGACGGTGCTTCTCTTCTTCCAAAATCCGTACGCAATTTTCGCACACACACTCTGCAACATTGCCATAATTTTCAATGAAATGTCGCAATATTTCCCAGCGTTGTTCGAGCGTATACACAACCATATTCGTTCAGCGGAAGATAAAACTAATTATCTGTCAATTCAAACATGAACACGAAATAAGCACTAGTTGAAAAAAAAAACTGAGATGGCGGATCCTTTACTTCCTTCATAATTGCGGAACTTTTCTCTTCGTAGTACAATAAAAATTTGGATCATCTTAAACAAAATTTTTTGTTTTATTTTATTTTAATAATTTATTAAGTCTCCACATATAAAACCAAAAACAAATTCGAATGGCCCTGGATTTCTAGCTAAGATATTTGAAAAGCTGTTTAAGGAAAATAAAATTAGACAAGATTTTTCCATTTTCTATAAAAGAATGATGCTGATTTTAAAATCAGTGAGTCATTTAAACAAATTGCATCACGTTTTTGAGAGAAATATGTGATATAAAATCTCATTCGTTTTCGATATTAAAATGCTTTGGCTCACGAAGCTTTAGCTGATATAGCTGCAAAGGGGTTGCGTTATCTAAAGTTACAAAATTGTTTTGTGGCCACAATAAATCTATTGTAAATATTTTAGGCGACATTAGTTTTTCAAATTGATTTCTTTACACCAAACGTTTGCCATCGTGTAAAAGTATCCTGTAAAATAAAAAAATATTTCCCAATCCATCAAAACCACCATCGTGTGTATATAGCACGCATACAGCTATACTATAGTGTGTGTGTGTGTGCACAAACGTAAATAAATTATGAGTTATAAAGGAAAATAGCAATTGTACAAATAAAAAAATTTAAATAAATTTTACCAAACGTAAGAAAAAAAATGTAGGAAATCATTTACTGCTGGCCATGGTGGTTGAGGTCTACCAATACGTTGGGGGTGTAACAACGAACGAACGAGCATACGAGTTCCATTACAATTTAGAAAATTTTAGACCTATTTTTTTTAAAAATTATTTTCCTTTCTTTCTTGAATTGTTAATATCGTATATGTGTACGTGTTATTGCTGACCAAAAGTTGAACAACCTTTTAAGGGAGTTGGCAACAACAGCTGCAAGACTTGTTATATTGTATTTTTTTTTTGCATTTATTGTTTTATTAAAATTTTTATTTCTTGCTGTAAAATACTAGAATAAAAGCAAAAAAGAAATAAAAACTTTCTTTCTAAAAGGCAATTATTCAATAATTATGAAACTGTATTTGGGAGTAAATTGCCTCTGGAAGTTTCTTACATTTTTGTATATATATATATTCGATATAAAGTACAGTTTAAAGATTTATACCATTAGGGATTTTTATTGTTTAATATTAAAACCTATTAAAATTTTAAAAAATAAACCTGCTGTAATGACAGTAGAAGTAAAAATTAAAAGTGAAGCCTAAATAATCCCAGGTTTTTAGGCAATAAAAAAAGGACGAAAAAGTTTCACTTCGAAGCAGTCATACCCTTCTTTCAAATCTTTCAAAAACTAATATTTTTCAAAAGTTTAAATTTAAAATTAAAAAATAAAATTTTATGGCGCACTTTATAATATTTTTCTTTAGCATAATTGACCGCATGTGTCATCAATTGAAATAATTTTATATAAAAATTTCGGCAAACCGTAAAAAATGTTTGCCCAGATACTTCTGCGAAAAATATTTCTGTTATCCGTTGTCGTGTGACGGAAGCGTCATTAACTTCGTTTCGTCGTCGCCCAACTATTGAACGTTTCACAAACGTCACCGATATTTGGTGCGATCATTGTGCTAAAGGCGCCATTGGGTCATACTTCTTCGAAAATCAGGTCGCTTATGTATCGGGTTTTTTCAACAAGAAGTTTTTTTATCAATTGTGGCAACACCAACGACATAATAGTTTTGGCATTTAGCTTTTTGACGTATTCGTAGTAGATGCTTTGGCCATTTGCTACAATGAATTCAATTTCGCACGAAAATCGCATTAAAATTATTAAAATCCACTATATAAAACGTGGTTCTGTTAAAGTTATATTTCCTAAAATTCGTGATACTTACGAACAACATAATCATTCGTCTAAGACCGCTCTTAATATTTGGCAAATGTCCTCTACGGCCATGCTGACACATGTCGATTCTTAGATCAGAGTTTTTAATCACTTTTTGGCAAAATGGCGTTCCTATTTCGTTAATCACATCATACATTTTGCGGTTTAAGGCTCAAATCGATTTGCTTGGCTGCATATACACTCTGCCCTTAACATAGCCCAACAAAAAATAATCCAGTGGAGTTAAATCACAGGATCTGGTTGGCCACTTTTTTTTTTGTAAAGAGAAGTAGCACTTCAGACAACAATGCCTATTTAGTAAAGTACCGTGCTACATTTTTTAGGAAAGGGATAGAGAAAAGATGAAACAGGTGGTGAAAGTAGAAGGATAGTCGGAAATTAACTGCCGTATATAAGAAAGCACAGCGATCAGTGACTATGCCTTCATCGCTGAGCAGCCCCACCGACAGTCAATTTTTATTTTTGATGTGAAAAAAACCAAGGTCTTCGTTGGGAATCGAACCCATTACCCCCATATTTACAAGCTAGTACACTACCTACTAGCCTACAGGGGGACAGGTTGGCCACTTAACTCCTACCTGTCGATCGGGATATTTGCTTTGCAATAAATTGATCCTTTCATTGGCTGTGTGACATATGGCATCGTCGTGTTCCAACCACATATCAGTGATATCCACGTCATCAATAATAAGCCAAAATTGAGTTGTTAGCATATCGCGATAGCGTGATCTATCGACCGTTATCATATTTCCAGCCTCATCTTGAAAAAAAAAGATCCAATTACGCTTCCAGGCCATATAGCGCCTCAGTAATCGCTCTAAGCTATTCAGTAGCCTAAATGCGGCTATTTCGCTTGTTGACATACCCTGACAAGTGAAAATGGGCTTCGTCTACACAAATGATTTCTTGCGGAAAACCAGCCGGTTGTTCCTCAATGAATTGAGCGATGCGAATCATCGATCGGCTTCAATTCCTGTACCAGTTGAAACTTTTAAGGCTTCAAAATCAAATCCTTGTGCAAAATTCGCCATGTGGTTGTTTTGGATAAACCCAACTGTTGAGAACGTCAAGCAATTGAAAAACTTGGATCTGCTTCAAAACTGTCGCTCAAGGTTTCGTTGTTTTCAATAGAATGGCCCATTCGAACATGCGTTGGTATTGGCACATTGTGTATCGAGCCTCTCTACTCAACATTCTTGTTGAAAAACCCGATATTAATTTATAATTCTTATTCCGTAACCTCTAAATAACGAAAACATAAATTAAATTTCATTACAAATTTAGTAATTTGAATTCTATTATTTACGGTATTGAAATTGTGCAACAACAAATAGATAAAGAAAAAAGGGAAAAAGTAAATAAAAATGTAACTCATCCTGTTTACTTTAAATTAACCGGAAGGACTATATAAAATAGAACAAAATATTTTTTTTTTTGTTAAAAACATGATCCCATTTCCTTTTCCCATTATCGACTTATTTAATTGTTGGAAATTAAAAAAAGGGAAAAAAATCTGGCACTGGCGGAAAGTGTTGCTTTCGCTTGTAACACACAAAAATAGTACAATAGTCCTTTTTAAAATGTTAATATTTTTACAAAAAGGAAAAAAATATTTAAATTGACAACAGTCTTAAAGTAATTTGTATAAAGATTTTCGTATTATTTTGTTGTTAAGAGCTCTTTCATTTAAGTTAAAAACTTAAAGAAAAACAAATAACAAATGACATGTGACTTGAAACAAACACAAATTCATGTAGATCAAGTTGTATATTGTGTGTAATTGACATGAAATATTTTACGTGCAATTTACTATTTTGTAGCAAAGACGAGTTCTTAAATATTATTTTGTAGAACCCAGCAAAAGGTAACTTATTCAATGTTCTTCATCTATATTTCACTTAATGCACAATAGTGTTATATTCATAAAATATTATCAGAGATATTGTTAAGATGTTATGATAGGACAAATAAATGAAATAATATTTTGTTAACTATTGATAATAAAATTTTAATTTTGATAGTCATCGAAGTGTTAAGTTTTGCTTATATTCTTATGTTTTAAGATGATAAAGTTATTTAGAAGAAATGACAATTCTCTTTTGGAAAAAATTTTAAAATAATTTCCGATTTTTTTTAGTTAAAACTGTTATTCGTCTTAAAAAACATTTTTTAACTAAATTCTAAAATATATTAAAACACATTAGAAAATATACTGAAATTTACTAAAATATACAAAAATATATGTATCGGTTATGTATCGGGGTTATCAACAAGAAGTTTGTTTTAAAATTGTGTCAACACCAACAACATGATGGTTTTGACTTTTAGTTTTTTGACGTCTTCGTAGTAGATGAATTGGCAATTGCTATAATCAATTCAATCGCTATGAAAATGGTGGTTCCGTTAAAGTGACATTTCGTAAAATTCGTGATATTATCGGACATTTGAGACCGCTATTAAGAACCTCGTCGTTAACTTTAACTCGTCAGGCTGGATAAAATATGCGAACACCAATGCGTGTTCGACTGGGTCGTTCAACTGAAAAAATCGCTGTCGTGAGCCACAGTGTTGAAGCATTTCGAAATTTATCAATTCTTCAACATTGTCAATAATTGGGATTATCCAAAACCACCACATGGCGAATTTTTTTTTACTTTGAAGCCTTATAAGGTTCAACCGGCGCAGGAATTGAAGCATTCATTCAACAACAACCGGCTGGTTTTTCTGAAAAAATGTTTTTTTTTCAGACGAATCCCATTGTCACTTGTCAGGGTATGTCAACAAATAAAATTGCCGCATTTGGGCTTCGGAAAATCCTAGAGTAATTATTGACAAGTCTTTGCATGCTCAACGTGTAACTGCATTGTACGCTATGTAGTCTGGGGACGTGATTGTGACAAAGATGAGACTTGAAATGCGTTAACGAGGGATCGCATAATTTCACTACAATCAGCAGTTAAGTGGCCAATCAGATCATGTGAGTTAACGTCACTGGATTATTTTTTGTAATGCTATGTTAAAGACAGAGTCTATACGGAGCCCCTCGAATCGATTTGAGTCTAAAAAAAATTCGCGAGGTGATTAACGAAATAGGACCGCCAATTTGTCATAAGAACTTTGATGAAAGAATCAAAATTTGTCAGCCTGGTCGTGGTGGTCATTTTTCATCCATAATTGCCAAGCCTTTCTCTTCGTAAAACAATACAAATTTAAATCATCTGAAACTAAATTTTTTGTTTTATTTTGTTTAAGATAACAAACTTCTTGTTGAAAACCTCATTTGTAAAATGGTTCAGTATTTGTTAGACGCCAAAGTGTAAACACACTATAATAACGTCGAATTTTATCCCTAAAAAAGATGCTTTAGGAGGGCGTGTAACAACCTTCTTTCATTTGAAGAAGCTTATCGATAGTTGGTAGACTTTTTGATTTTATTACATTTTTTTTTTTAAAAGAGAAGTAGCACTTCAGGCAACAATGCCTATTTAGTCAAGTACCGTGCTACATTCTTAAGGAAAGGGATAGAGAAGAGATGGTGAAAGTAGAAGGATAGTCGGAAATTAACTGCCGTATAAAGACAGCAACAGCGGCCAGTGACTATGCCTTCATCGCTGCGCAGCTCCACCGACAATCAATTTTTTATTTTTGTAGCGAAAAAAAACCAAGGTTTTCGTTGGGAATGGAACCCACAATCCCCATACTGAAAAGCTAGTACACTACCTACTAGCCTACAGGGGCACCTAATGTAATGCCAAAGAAATAAAAATAAGATTTTTACAAGCATTCGTATTTTTAATATAACATTTTGTTATGTTTTTGACTTGCCCTGTAAAATTGCATTTATCACTAATTAAGGGTCTTTCAACATGGGACCAATGACCTGTAACAGATTAACAATATTTGTATCGTAACAATATATTGACAACAAATTAAAAATTAAAAGTTAACAAGACATCGTTCAGCGTTTAAAAAACCTCAATAAGACTCCACGCAAAACTGTCGGCAGACGACCGCTATTTTTACAACATTTTAAAGCACATTTTGCATGAAGGCTTCGGTAATCTCGTCAATATAGCATCGATTTCATCTTACAGAGCGGCAATTATTTATGAGTTGAAAAAATAATCCAGTGGCGTTAAATCACAAGAACTAGACGGCCAAGAGACATTGTCAAATCGAGAAATTACGCGAAATCATGCAAAAACTAAATTGCTTGGATGGCGCCATCTGTCTGAAATCAAAGACCACTGATGTCAACATTAGCCAATTGTAGCCACAAAAAAGTTTTTAGTTGTCATGATTTATTAGCGCAGTGAATTCACAGCGACGGTGTTTCCTTGCTCATTTTCGAAAAAATAGAAACCCAATAATGTCGCCTAACAACAAATCTCACCATACAGTCACTTTTTTGGATATAATGATTATCTGAGGACTGTTTGTAGATTTTGTGAACTTCAATTTTCTTTGTTTAAATAAAATGGTTTTGTTGAAAAATGTGTTCTTTCCGTTTAGTTTTTCACACAACCAACTCACAAACGTGCGACGCAAGCAACAGTCGAACGGTTTATAAATGTAAAAATGAAGTTCTTTATGACCAGCACTTTTAGAAGGATCTGATTACGAGAAAAAGCTGTTCGAATTTTTTCAAAGTCATACAGTGAAATTTTCATCATTTTGATAGTAAATTTTTACAAATAAAATTCTTTGTTTAGAGTGTAATTTTCCGCGTTTAAAATTTTCGAACTCTTTACTAAATAAGCGCCAAAGGATGACAGCTCAATTGATGAAATTTAATCATTTGACAGGCAATTTACTTACTATCCTCAAATTTGTCCACTCCTGATGTTTCATTTTGTTGTTCATGTATTATTTTGTGTAAGCAAACACATTGAAGACTTTGAATTTTATCGAAAGCGCTCGCCATGCGTAAACAAACAACTAGGATAAACGATGTATAGAAGAGGAATTGTCAACACTGGCGGAACAAACCCAAACAATTTAATACCAGAGATGGCCAGTCGGGCTAAGGTAATGTTGAATAAAATGTCCAAGAGGATCCTGCAAATGCACAGGACGATTCCCCCCGGGGGCACATTTATGGTCTTTACGGTACGTAACAGCTGTCTAGATCTGTGCAACTGGGGGTATAAAGGGAGCCCAGGCCCCTGAAGACAGGGAGGTGGTCAACTGGAAACTCCACTTTATTTCTACGGGGATCAGTGAGCTCGCAGAGTTCATTATTTGTCTCTTTAGACTTATAATAGTTCTCTGGCTGATCATTGAGGTTGGCCCCTATATGGGAGCATCGTGGTGGTTGTGGTTTTGCGGCCCTATAAGGGATTATATGAATTTATGGTGGTCAGGATCATCTCGCTGTTAATGACACCCTAAGTGAATGATCCAGTCCAGTGAGCATGCTTGACATGTGTTCTGGACAGGAGTTAGAAAGTCTCCAACTCTTTAGCAAGGTGTGATGGTTTGCAGACCTGCCCTGAAATCATTAAAGTTGCAACTAGGTGGTTCTGTTGCATAGAATTATGGCTTCGGCTATCTAGGACGCATGTATGACATTCCAAATTATACAATAGTGATTCGTCCACCATCTGATTAAGATTACATAGTCATGCGCGGATGTAAAACAAATCACACTCTGCACAGGACAATTGCGAACATATGGGAGTACAACAATGATGTATTCATATGGAAAGAACTCGCCACTCGCGAACAAACAGCCAGGAAAGACGGTATCTAGAGAAGGAATTAACAACAGTTTTTCAACTTCTTATATGATCGACATCAACGATACGGTCGATCCCTTGCTTCAAAAATGTTGATGAGTTTACAACTTCACCAGTTGCTTGCTACCTGAGAGCTCTGCAGTGATACGGCCGGGTATTTGATTTTATCTTAAACTAAATATTACAATACCTGTCCGTCCATACGCAAAATTATGAGTGACCAAAACTGCTTTAAAATGTTGCTGGGTTGTTTATTTTAAATATTTAAAATAAGTAAATTAAAAAAAAAGAAAAACAAAAATATGTAGAGTGCAGAAGAACATACTAAATGATGCTTAAGGCCTCTTTTCTGCTACATATGTATGAGTGAGTGTATGTATATACGAGTATGGCCATTGCACATGTATAAAAAATATTTTAAATTCAGTATTGCTCTCGTAGAGTATGTGCATGAAAGTATGAAAGTAAATGTCTATTTGACATGTGAGTCATGTTGTGTTTGTTTGTATAGGTCCCTCTTTTCCTGTTTACGTGCATTAAAGTATGAATATTTTCGTATGTGTTTTGAAAAACAAATACATACAAATACACATTAACACGTATAACAAAATGTATGAAAAACATTTTGTTAAATGATTATGTCGTTTTAGATGTCATTCCTGCTGTTCATGTTGCTGATGTGCATAATAATGGTTGTATGTTGATATTTTTCTGAGTGTATATTTATTGGCTGGCTTGGCTGTTGGTATGCGTGTGTGTTCTAAGTTCTCTTCAAACATCTGCATTACATGTTTATATTTGTATCAAGAAATTGTTTCCAAAATTGTGTAAAACATGATGCAGGAATGTTAAAGTTGTAGTTCATCTCACCATTCGATATGTTTAAATTTGTTTGTATGTATGTGTATGAGTGTGTGTGTGTGTCATCTTGTGTGCCTTAGCTGTTTTTTTTTTTGTTATTAGACTACTGCAGCATTTGTTTAAATAAAGTCAGCAGACAAAATAATACATAAACTTTGAATTTAGTTGCACTGCAGATCTCTATCGTTTTCATTTATTTGCTTCTCTTGTTTTTATTTCTTTTTTATTTATTTATTTATTTATTTATTTATTAAGTTTGTTTCTCTCGATTAGTTTTTTGTTTAAGAAAGTGTTAACAATATTTTTTTCTTGTTATTGCCTATCGCTTTTTGTTGTTGTTCTGTTTATATTTGCCAAGCTTTTACTTATTCTTCAATGCATTTTTACTACAAAATTTTAAGGCTGCATTTAGTTGCTTTTGCTTTTACTTCTGTTGTGTCATTAACACATTTTTGTTGCTTAAAGTTATGGCAGGATGTAAAATAAAATACTTACAGATAAAAGTATTTAGATGCACAATCTATTGACATGCAACCTAAAGGCGAATTCTATACACTTAAAGAAATTATCGCTTAAAGAAAATCGGCCTGACGTGAAAACGTTACACAAATTATTCTATAAAATGAAATGATTTCGAAAATTTAGACTGCTTAGCATCGTCAAATCTCAAATAAAGAAGAAGAAGTTTCCAACAAGAAGTTTGTTTTTCTATTGTGGCAACACCAATAACATGATGGTTTTAATATTTAGTTTTTTTGATGTATTCGTAGTACATGCTTTGACAATTGTTAAAATGAATTCAATTTCGCACAAAAATCGCATTAAAATAATTCAAATCCATTAATAAAAATGGTGGTTTTTCCTTAAATTCGGACAACATAATTGTCCTTCTGAGACTGCTATTGAGTATTTGATCGTTAAATTCAAGTCGATAGGCTCACAATCGATTTCTCACACTAACGCTTGTACGACCAGGTCGTTAAACTGAAAATATCGCAGCCGTGAGCCAAAGTTTTGAAGTAGATCCAAATTTGTCTATTCCTCGACATTCCCGATAATCGGGGTTATCCAAAACCACTGCATGACAAATTTTGTGAAAGGATTTGATTTTGAATGTCCAACTAATGCAGGAATTGAAGCTGACTGACCATTCACATTACCGTAGATTCGCTAAATTCATTTGGGAACAACCAGCTGATTTTTCTGACAAAAATAGTTCTTTAAGCGAAGCCCATTTTCACTTGTCAGGTTGTGTCAACAAGCAAAATTGATGCATTTGGTCTTCTTCTGAAAATCCTAGAAGGATTATTAAGAAGCCTTTGCTCAACGTCTCACTTTATGGTGCGCTATGTAGTCCAGAGCCTTGATTGGGCCGTTTTTTTCAAAGATGATTTTGGGAATGCGGCAACCGTCAATGGATCATGAAAATTTTTATAACAGAGAAATTAAGTATTTCGCTAACTTGGTTATGATAAATAACACGCGTAAGGGTAGTAAGCCAATTTGCATAAAAATATTAAATCAATTTTAATTTATTTGTGACTTTTTAAATTAAGGCCTCAAATTGCTTTAAATTGGTCTAATCAATTAATAACTAATGCCTGAATAGTTTTTTTTTAATTTTTTCTCAGTGTACAATTTGTATCCTTTCAGTGCTGCTGCTGCTGCTAAATAATATCATATTCATGTTTGTATAAAAGAATTACAAGTAAAATGTTTTAAATCCTTCAATCCATTTTCCTATTCTCCAACAACAGCGATATCATCTATCAAAATGTGAAGTGTGTTTTAGTTTTTTAGAAAGACAATAAGCACAAGAACAAGCATGAGTATAAAAACAACAACAATATAATCAACACCATCATCAAAACAAAGTAAATGAAAATGACTTTAACACAAAAAATATGCAACAATTTTTCTTCCTCTTTCACTTTTTGCGCTGAAGGCGTGGTGACACTTAAACTACGAAATATTTTATTAGAAACGAGAAAAATCTAAACAAACAAAAACATCATCAACAGAAACAATACAAACAACAACAGCAACAAGAACATTAATTTTAAGATTTTATAAAAAACAAAAAAATAAAACATTAAGAACAGCCGTCGGTTAAAAAACCGGGGAGAGAAAGAGTGTGATAACAGTTATTGGAGAAGGAGGTAAAATATGTAAAGTAAAGAGCAAAAAAAAAAACAACAAAAACGTTGAAGAGTAAAAAATTAAAAAATAAAATTGTATAAAACATCCAGCACAGAGTCATCAGCTTCTAAAGACAGGCAAAAGAAAAGAAAATCATGCTTCTTCTTATAAAGGCTTCATTCAGTTCAGATCTTATCATCGATAATGTTTTAGAATTTGTCATCATTTTTATGTTAAAGCGACTAGATTAATAAAAAACAAAATCTTCATCAACATCAACGACAGCAAAAGGTGTTATAAAAAAAAATTGTGTCATTAGTTAAATGAAAGTTATAAAATGATTTTATATATTTATGAAAAATCTAAACTTCATCTTTAGATTTCAATATTCACAACTTAATGAATTTCAAGTGTGAAAAAATGTAAATAAAAAGATGGCAAGATTTTCTTAAAACAGATAAATTGCTCAAGAACTACTTTTCATTTTGAAGAAAATTAATTGCAAATAAGAAAATTCCTGCTAAAAACCAACATCAGGCCGAATGGGATTCCAGCACTGGTCTAGCAACAGTGCTATTCGACGCCAACGCGTCTTTTAACAGCCCTTTTCAGCATGTTGTATAATGCCGACGAATTTCCAAAGTACTGGAAGGTTGTTAATGCAACGCTGATCACTAAAGAAGGGTAAAGGTTTATAACCCTGAAAATGACCGCCCAATGGCAATTTGTTCTGCACTTTCCAAAGGGAAGGAGCGTATGTATAATTAATTTTCATCTTGTGAGACACCTAGAGTTCAACAGAATGGTTTCCGTAGGGGGTGCTCTATGGGTGACTTTGCTGGCTTTTCTATTGGAACAATGGTGTAACTCCAATTAACATTTCGCAGACAAATGACCCTGTAGGCTAGTAAGTAGGGTACTAGTTTGTCAGTCTGGGGGTTGTGGGTTCGCTTCCCAACGAAGACCTTGGTTTTTTCACTGAAAACTTGACTGT
This sequence comes from Trichopoda pennipes, assembly GCA_030448955.1. Taxonomy (NCBI): domain Eukaryota; kingdom Metazoa; phylum Arthropoda; class Insecta; order Diptera; family Tachinidae; genus Trichopoda; species Trichopoda pennipes. The sequence continues at coordinate 19,446,935 of JASKUP010000072.1, forward strand.
CGGTGGGGCTGCTCAGCGATGGAGGTATAGTCACTGGTCGCTGTGCTGTCTTATACGGCAGTTAATTTCAGACTATCCTTCTACTTCGCTTTCCTAAAGAATGTAGTACAGTACTTGACTAAATAGGCTTCGTTGCCTGAAGTGCTATTTCTCTTTTAAAAAAAAGCAAAAACAAAAAGTAAGATGGCGGCTCTAGATATTTCCAAGGCTTTTCATAGAGTGTAGCATGATGCACTTCTGTTAGAGCTTGTTACTTTTGCTCTAGATATGTAACGAGTTTTCTCAGAAATCGCACTAAACGAGTTGTTATAAATGGGATTTTATCAGACTAGTTCAAGATTCTACCGAAAAGCTCCGCTCTTTCTCCTACCCTATTTCTTAAATTTTCTAAATGACCTTCTTCGTTAAACTTCCAACCCTACTTACTCTTTCACATATGACAGCGCCATTCGTCATTTCTATTCATTTTGTAATAGACCGCACTAGTTGGAGAGAGGTGAGTTCTAAAACGGGAACAATCAAGATCTCCCAACAATCTTAGAATGGGTAGATTCTAATGCCCGTAAGATGCAATGTTGCATGCTTATACATAAATTTGTGTTCGGGAATGGTGCTGTTTCTGTTACTATGGGCGATATTAGTATTAGGGAATCGGAAGCTCTTGATGTTCTTGGCATGAAAATTTAGTGTAATGGTCGATGGAATAAACACAATTTTCAGGTTTCTAAGGAAATTTCAAGTGCCTCGGTTTTCTAAAACGGTATAAAAGATATCAAATTTTCCCACGATTTGACTTGTGAACAAAGCGGTTTCGGCCGTTTGCCATCAGAGAATACTGAAGATGGCAAACGGCCGAAACCGGTTTGTTCACAAACCAAATTTGACGAGGGTCGACGGAAAACCGCACCCAAATAAAGATATACTTCACTCCATTCGATCATCGTACTATTTATACCACCTATATTCGTCCTAAAATTAAATACAACTCTCATGTATGGGCCGGCGCTCCAAAGTCTATTGTGGAATTGCTCGATCGCATACAAAAGAGTGGCCCTCTATCCCTCATTGGGGATAGTAGGGTATCCCATTCTATTGATTCTCTAGAGCATGTGGGATGCATTTCACTGTTTTATCGTTACTACATTCTTAACGTAAGTTGCTCCAATGAAATTGGGGAACTTGTTTCTGTTACTCGCACGTTTTTGCATTTAATTCGACTTTCGTAGAGAGCATATCCATTTGTAGTTGATTGGCCAGTGAATCGCACTACTCATTACAGGAAAAATTCATTTCTTAGCAGGATAGTCCCTATCTGGAATAAACTCCCTCCGATCTTTCCTGCCGCTTTCAATGTAGGAAAGTTCAACTCGAATGTCCTCAAATACTACTCTCTCTTTCCTCCTCCCCATAACCTGTATAGGGGTCATTTCCTGACTGCTGGTTAAAAAAAAAATAAATAAATAAATTTAACTTGACCAGCAACAATTAAAAATGAACAACTTAATGATTTAAGGCTTGAAGCCTAAAAGAAATTTTGATTTTATGGGTTGTTAACAGAACTTGGATCAGTTCTAAGAATATGGATAATAATGCAATGAGACTTCTATCCAAAAGTTGAATAGGTGCCCCTGTTGGCTAGTAGGTAGTGTGCTAGCTTACATGACTGTGGGTTGTGGGTTCGATTCCCAACAAAGACCTTGGTTGTTTTCACTACAAATAAAAATTGCCTATCGGTGGGGCAGCTTAGTGATGAAGGCATAGTCAGTGGTCACTGAGCTGTCTTATACGACAGTTAGTTTCCATAAATATCCTTCTACTTTCACCATCTGTCGCATCTCTTCTGTATCCCTTTACTAAAGAATGCAGCACGGTACGTGACTAAATAGGCATCGTTGACTGAAGTGCTACGTCTCTTAAAAAAAAAACAAGTGTGTAATGTCATCAGACATTTAATATTTTTCTTTATTAATTTAAATAATAATTAAGAAACAATGAAATAATTCTATTAATTTTTTAGTATTTTTTCTTACCTGGGCAGATCTTTATAACTAACAAAAATTTATTTTATAACTAGTAACTGAAAATTGGCTTAAATATAAATTAAAGTGAACTTGAAATGGAGTATTATTTTGTATTAATTTTGAATAAATTAGTAACAAATTTATGAAGTCGCCATTTATTAGAATTAATTCACAATACTTTATTATTATTTATTAGCCAGCTATTAATTGAAGTGATAGTGATATTGTGAAACTAATTAGAATATAAAGAAAACATATACAATTTCAATGAAGCAAAATATGTACAAAACCATCTTCGGTGGTAACACTATAATAAGTAACATTATTTTATGCTTAATACAGTCACCAAGATAAAAATTAAATAAAAAATATTGTTTAGTGAAATTATTTAATAAAATAATTTAAGTAGTTGCATTTTAAACAAACAAGCGTTGCCTAGTTTCTGAATATGATATGGCAAAGAGTTCCAAAGACTGGTTGTATAAATGAAGAACTCTCGCTAAAATATCTCTGAATTAAATTGTGGTCTTGCAAAAACTATTTTATCATATAGATATGTCGGTTGTTGGGAAACTATGATCCTGTGGAAGAAAATTAGGCACCTGCATTTTCAGGAAATCTTTGAATGCTATTCCCAAAATAATTTTTTGTCGGTCCGTACTGTCATAATTAGCATAAATTTGATAGCCATAAAGGAGTAAAGGGATCAGGTAAGCCTTTACCAGTAGTATGTGTTTAGGAAATGAAGTGGAATGCTTTATTGCCCAGAGGGTGCAAAACTTTTCGTAAACTCTGCCAACAACAGTGTTATTATATATATTATATTATCAGCCCACGTTAAGCTACCATTAAATACTATCCATAACACACACACATAAGTTAGATGAGTAGTTCACGAAATCAATAATAATGCCACCAATTTACACATGAATATTATCAAAAGTTTTGCTAGATTTCGAGAGAAGAATACAGTTCGACTTCAAAGTCAACGATTCAATCGTTGATATACAAGTCATTATTTATTGCGCAGCAGTTGATCATGTATTAATCGTCGTTTATTCTTTCAACTCAGATGGAAATAGCATTTATGCTACTTTAATTATAAACCAGGACATCATTAGCATACATATGCAGATTACATCAGGCAAATCCTTTATGTAAAGATAGAAAGGAAATGGTCCCTGCGGTATTCATCTATTAACCCTAATAAAATCAAATTTGCTGACGTTAACACACACTTCCTGAGGGTATAGGATTACAGGCCGCGATAGATAAATGAAGCAATTTTCATAGTTTTTCCACCAAGATTGAGTGGTCCAGGGCATCGAACGCCTTGCTGTGATTCAGAAAAATTAAGAAAGCCATCATGTTGCCATTGAATTCAGATCTGAGCTCAGTGGTCCAATACGCCATTGTAGGTGGAAAAAGTCAATTTTTTTATGTCTCAAAGTTCAAATAATTTGTTTGGTAATTATTAGATAACTATCCAATGTGCATAACTGTATATTAGGGTTTTTTATTTTTTACATATTTGCTTTGTTATGATGTTTTAAAAATGAACAAATGCATTGTCACTGTTGTTATAGCAGCTCATTCGATTGACAGCATCACATTTTAACTGATCGTAACATCAAATAAGACCAAATTTTTATATTTTACGCTGCACTATGTCAGGTATGTTTTAGCGATATTATAAATAAAAAACGAATTTAAATGTTCTGTGTGCATAATAATAGATAAGAGGAAATATGTGTTTTGTGTAGTAAAAATTTAGCATTTTATGGTTTTTCGCGTAACTTTTAAATAGGATTCCCGTGGATTCCCGCGAAATAAATTGTGCCCTCTTAATCTGTGTAATGCCCACTTTAGATGGGAAAAAAATTGTTCGCAATTATTTACCGGTAAGCTTTTTACAAACATTTATAGATAGCACACCCATAACACGGAGAGAACTATATAATGTGTGGATTGCCGAAATGGAAAGCATGAAAAGGGTAGAAGCTGTCATTAGTTATTTTATTGCTAAGAGTGGATTACAGAAAACTGAAGCAGAAGATTATTGCAATAAAGTTAAGCTAGCTGTACGGAGATTAACGTATTCGATTAACGAAAAATGTGTAAAAGCAAAAAGATCTAAGAAGTATTTTGAAGACTCTAACAAAATTTGGTTAAATGGATTATTACCTCTTCCTTCTGAAAACGTGATAAAAATTCCAGAGGATTTAGGTATCTGCCAACATCAAATTTTGGTAGACCTCGATTAGATTTTTCACGTAAATCTGAAAAAGGGAAGCATTTGCAAGTATCGGCCTTAGTTAGTGGATGTTCACCTGAGAAACTAGTTTTCGCTGCTGACGTTAGTCTTTATAAATCTGGCAAGAGGGATGCTGCCGCGATACTAAAGAACATAAATTAATCTTCAAAGGGGACAACTAAAATTACAAAAAATGTTAATGCACAATCTAAGGAATCAGTACCATATACAGATGAAGAAGCATTACGTTTGTTTATCGATGGAAAATATACAAAAGCAAGTTATAATGCGATGCGTACTGGTGCTAAGATTCGTAGCGCGGATATATACCCATTATATCATAGAATTTTGAAAGTTAAAGAAAAGTGCTACCCAAGTAATGGAATAAAGGTATCCGATGTAATAGCAGAAGTGCCCCTACAGGACTGAGTTGATCACACTGCATGTAGAATTTTAAAGTTACAAAAAGAGGTCATAGCTGAATTCAATTATACGGAATTGACTTTGATCTATAAATGGGGATGTGATGGTAGCAGTGGCCGTTCAACCTATAAGCAAAACTTTAGTTTAAATGATTCCCATAAAACAGATAAATATTTGTTTGCAATTTGCTTGGTACCTTTACAGCTAAAATACGATAACCATATCTTATGGGAGAACCCACGTCCATCATCTACACGTTTTTGCAGGCCGATTAAACTGATTTTTGAAAAAGAAACAAAATCTTTGGTTCAAGATGAAACTAATTGCATTCAAAATCAAATAATTGCAATAGTGTCAACAGCTTCTAACATTGAAGATAAAACAATTATTGTTAAACATGTGTGTTATTTAACAATGATTGATGGAAGGGTTTTCTCAACACCAACCATTATAAATAAATTGCACGAAATTAAGGCCTTGAATGTAAGGGCCAATCATTACGAATATGGGTTATCGACATTGCATGCGTGAATAAGGTGCCTGGAATGTGTAACAATTTTCACACCCATTTTACACATAACGTCCATTTTTGGTACAAAGAATGCTTTCGATAAGATATATGTTATATGTGAAAATAACAACGAATATTAGTATACTTTTATTTTTAATTTTCCCGGTGGACAATATACAAAATGCCTAGGAGATTGTTTCATAAGCTAAAATAATTCTTACTAATGAATTGACTTAATTTCTAAGGATATGATTAAATTTGGAGAGATAGAAAGCTTAATTAACCGCGGTGCTGCAATATCCTACGTATTGCTTAGTGCCGTTAGAGAAGGGGTATAAAGCCCTTTCTTTCTTTCTAATGGAAAAAACAAAAGTTGAGCAAAAAAAGTTGAAAGGTGTAAAACGGCACTTATTTTTACAGCCATGCCACAGCGCCTCTATTGATAAGTAGATGTGTTAAGATCCATTTCGTAAGCCCATAGCCTCTACGGGTTCTCGTTGCTTACTTTATTTTCATGTTATTTCCCTCAATAGATTTACGTCACATTTCATTTAAGACCAAAACCATATTTTATTTAAAACAAAAGAAATTAATTCCCCACAGTTTGCAAAATTTAAATTTATCACAAAGCAAAAAAAAAAAAAATAAATTAATAAAATTTATTTTTAGTATTTTCAATTTAATATAAAAATATTTTAACAAATATTAAATCTTACAACTGCAGCAATAAAAGATATTATTTAAATAAGACTAACAAATTCCTTGTTAAATCTGTTCTTTTCTTTACATCTTTCTCTTTTATTGTAAACATTCAAGGACAAATCTATGTTTTTTTTTTCAAATCGTTAAGAGCTAGGAACATAAGAATATAAAAAAATAGTTAAAATTCTTCAATTTAAGTCATAATACTCGTGAAAAGAGCTGATTATTTTTACAAGAAAACAAGATTTTTTTTGCTTTTTTTATAAATTAAATTTCTTTACAAATTTTACTTTAATAAGTTTGTGTTAAAATACAAAAAGATATAAAGGGTGTTTTTATAGAGGTATAGAACTTTATGTTGGCAATACCTTTCTAACTAGTGGCCATTAAGTCAGCTGTCATAAAATTACTTATGTTTACTTTGGTTTGCCATTTCAACATGAATAGACTAAAGCCTGAACAACGCTTTCAAATTGAGTAAATTGGGCCCCAATGGAGATTGCCATTGGCGCCGATTTTCATTAGAAAATTTTGTTCACTTTTGGTTGATTGGATACTTCAGTAAACAAAACTAGCATATTTGGAGTGACGATAATCCTTAAGAGTATGTTGCGATATTGTTACAACTGACTAAAAACTGACTGTTTGGTTTGATTTGATGGAATAATTGGTCCATACTTCTTTAAAAACGATGCTGGTCAGAGCCTTACAGTCAATGGTCACTGCCATAGAGCCATAACTACTGAATTTTTCATTAATTCACAACCATGATGTGCTGGAATTATGAATTCAAAAAGATGGCGCAACATGTTATACAGCTTGTGCCACGCTTGATTTAGTGAAAGAAATGTTTGGTAACCGCATAGTTTCACGTTTAAGACTCGCGAATTCGCTTAACTAATCCCTTCACTCTTTTGTGGATGTAAAATTTATGCTAATTATGATAGTACGGTGGTGGTATACAACAATATTGCTTAATGACAACAATATTTTCAAAAGGACCGCAGCGAACATATCTCATCCTATTCTAAACTTTTTGGAGTAGCATTCGAAGATCTCCGGAAATGCAGGTGTCTTGCACAGGATCATTGTTTCCCAACAAGCGACATATTTATATGATAGGCTAGTTTTTGCAAGATCATAACGTGAGAGAAATTGAATCCAAAGGAAATACCAGGCGTCCCTGTAGGCTAGCAGGTAGTGTACTAGCTTATCAGTCTGGAGGTTGTGGGTTCGATTCCCAACAAAGACCTTGGCTGTTGTTTTTTTTTTTCACTACAAAAATAAAAATTTATTGTCGGTGGGGCTGCTTAGTGATGACGGCACACAGTGAGACTACGCTGGCATTAAGTACAAGGAGTCCTTGTAGAGCTCTGAAATTTTGCACAGGTTATTTTTGAGACAAATCCAGTTAAAAAAAAAATTAACAAAATTCGCCCACTATTACGCTCACCTCCCATGGAAATGCCGTAAAAAAGAACAATTTTTTTTCCATTCTATCAATAATTTTTTAACATCGTGATGGTATTCTAATTTTTTGAATTTCATTCTCATTCTAAATGAATTAATATAAGGATCTGATGATATTTGCAAATAGTGCATTACATTTTCATTCGTAGAAATACGTGAATTTTTACGAATAGCCTACAGTTTCTATGCTCCTTATTCATTGCTTCTTGCGCTTCTTCGGATAACATTCCTGTAGCAAAAAAAAGTTAATAATAAATAAAATTGAAAAAAATACTTTCAAAAATAAAAATTGCGAACAAGCCTATTGGCAATATATAGCCTCAGATACCATTTTGCTGCCGTGAATGAGAACTTTATATACACTGATAGGGATGTAATACCAGCCATAAAGCTCTACATACAATTTTGCAGTGTCCATGCAATACGTATGGAATTTACTAACATCTGTAGTTCTACTAGTATTTCTAGTATTTAAAATAATTTTAGATCGGTGAATTAAGTCTAAATTTACACCAGTTATGTCAGCGGTTATTTCTGGATTTTCAGAAAATCTTCAATGTTCCCATGCCTTGTTTCACCACGTCCACTTTTAAACTCAGAACTAATTTGAAATTTTTTTGTATATCTGTTTTGACAGCTTCTTTCTATTCTTTTGTGTCTTTATTTGTCCTCCACGTTTTAAAACTTTTGTTATAACTGATGTGTAATATACATTCCATGAATTTTATTCGAGCATGTAGAGGCGTAATTCCAAATTTCAATGCTGCAGCTGAATTTGTTCTCAAGATGTTAGAGAAATGTTATCAAAGGAGATCATTACAAGAACACCCAAAATCAATGACCTTCGAAAAAATTATCAATCATATGAATAATGTAAATAAAATAATAATAAACAATAAGTGAATAGTTGTAAACAATTAAAAAAAATAAAAGTAAAAAGTGTAAACATGCTATTGCATGCTAACATACATATAGCGACAGAATGTGCGCGTTGCGTATTTTTTGTAGAATTTTTTAAGTTTAAAGTACTTTTGCAAACTTTCGCTATATGTCCTTTACATCAAATGAAAGCTGAGACTTTAATCTATCTTTTGATATAAGTCTGCACCTAGGGCGAGGGACAGCTCTATATTTCCTAGTCCATTGAAAATGCAAAATGTTCCATTTTTACACCACAATTCTGTTGTTAAGAAATTTTTTTTGTGTTTTTTTTTTAATTTATTTTTTCATCTACTCATTCTACAATAACTAAATTAATTAAAAAAATACTTTACAGTTATATTTTTTATATATTTTTTTATTAATAAGCTTTTGAATATTACATACTGAACTAACATGTTTCTTTGACTTGCTCTATAACAAAAAGTAATGAAGTTATGAGGCTGAAATTTCAGGGAATTGTTACTCATATATCTGTCAATATACAATAAACATCCAAATTGGACGACAAATCAAAAAACCATTTTTTGCCGCAGTTACTATAGGGCTGTCTCACTGTGCGGCATGGTCACCGGTGGCTGTGCTGTCTTATACGACAGTTAATTTCCATAGCTATCGTTCTTACTTTACCACCTGTCTCATTTCTTCTCTATCTCCTTCCTAAAGAATGTAGCACGGTACTTGACTAAACAGGCATTGCTGCCTGAAGTGCTGCTTCTCTTTTAAAATAAAAAAAAAAGAGTCTGCTATCTCAAAGTCAGTTCTTCATTTATACAACCAGTCTTTAGAACTCTTTGCCATACCATATTCCAAAACTTGGCAACGCTTGTTTGTTTACAATGGAACCACTTAAATTATTTTACTTAATAATTTTACTGAACAATATTTTTTATTTCATTTTTATCTTGGTGGCTGCATTAACCATGAGAATATGTTATTTATTATAGTGCTGCCACCATAGGTGGTTTTGCCCATATTTTGCTTCATTAGATTTGTAAAAGATCCGCTATCTAACGTTTTTTTTCAACTAGTGCTTATTTCGTGTGTAATGGTTACACTTAGCTCATGTTTGGTTTGACAGATAATTAGTTTTATCCTTCCGCTGAACGAATACGGTTGTGTATACGCTTGAACAACGCTGCGAAATATTGCGACATTACTTTGAAAGTCATGGTAATGTTGCAGAGTGTGTGTGCGAAAAGTGCGTACGGATTTTGGAAGAAGAGAAGCACCGTCAGCTCCATAAGTTTTTTATCTTGTGAAAAAAGTGAAAGAAAAAATGGCATCCTCATCGGTAAACCAAAGCGTGAAAAGTCAAAAACAGTGCATACACCCGAGAATATTGCTGCTGTGGCAGAAAGTGTGCGTGAAGCGGCATCAACATCAATTAACCGTCGTTCTCAACAATTAAACATTTCAGAGATATCATTGAGATGAATTTTGCATAAAGACCTTGGTGTGACGCCAAACAAAGTCCAATTGGTTCAGGAGTTATTTGGCAGACCCTATATATGTTTTCTTTATATTATAGATTAGCTTAACAACATCACTGGCACTTTTATTTAAAAAATATCCATCTTGTTGTGCTAGGTGACTAATGAATAAATAAATGTAAGATGAGGATAAGTGAATTCTTTCTAAATTTCCCGCCTTGCTAACTTGTTCTGACCAGCTTCTTTAAATATAACCGAGAATTAAAAATTCAGGAGTAAACTATAGCATAGAATAGCTGGAGTAAGTATAGCACTATATTGATACAAAAACTTCTCAATTGTTTAATAACAATTTCTTTTCTCAATTAAGATTTCAAATAATTTATAAACAATAAACCAATTTACTATGAGAGAATTAACATCTGTAATAACTTCTAAAAGCTGGTGATTTATAATTTTCTTTTATCATTTGTGAGATTAAAAAGTGTCGTTTTAAATTTATGTCACATTTATCAACTATTTCCATAGCACTTGTGTTTTGTCTCTTGTTTTTTTTTTTGTTGCATATTTCCATAAATTTAATTCTTTGTTCTAATAAATTTTATGTTGAGATAAAAGAATAAGCGCAACTATGGGATGTTGGGTTTTTCAGCAACAAGATTGCTTTTCAATTATGGCAACACCAACAACATGATATCTTTGACAATTAATTTGTTGAATTATTCACAGTATTCATACATTGCCAATTGTTACAATGAATTCAATTTTGCAAGAAAATCGCATTAAAATTTTTAAAATTTACTTTGAAAATGGTGGTTCTCTTAAAGGTTACATTTCGTAAAATTCGTGATATTTTCGGACAACATAATCGCCCTACTGAGCCTACTGAGAGTTTGATCGGTAAATGTGAGCTGCCAGGAGCGATACAAAATGTGCAAACACCAATGCGTGTTCGACTGGGTCGTTCAACTGAAAATATCGCAGCCGTGAGCTACAACCTTAAAGCAGATCCAAATTTGTCAATTCTTCGACGTTTTCAAAAAAAGGGGTTATGCAAAACCACCATGTATCGCATTTGGCATAAGTATTTGACTTTGAAGCCTTACAAGGTTCAACTGGTGCAGGATTTGAAACCGACCGAACACTCACATAGATTCACCGTAGATTCGCTCAATTCATTCAGGAATAACTGGCTGGTTGTTCTGAAGAAATCATTTTTTCCGACGAAGCCCATTTTCGCTTGTGAGGTTATGTCAACAGACAAAATTGTCGTATTTGTGCTTCTGAAAATTCTAGAGCGTTTATTAAGAGCCCTTTGCATGCTAACGGTGTCACTGTATGGTGAGCTGTGTGGTCTGGAGCCGTGATTGGGCTGTTATTTTTTTTAAAGATGAGGTTGGAAATGCTTGGAGTCATACTATAGCAAGATGCTAAAACCTCAATTTTGGCCTATTATTGACGTCGTGGATATCACTGGCATGTGTTTTCAACATGTCACACAGCCAATGAAACGATTAATTGATTGCAAACCAAATTTCCCGATCGCATAATATCACGACAATCGGCAATTAAAACCACTGGATTATTTTTGGTGGGGCTATTGTTAAGGACAGAATCTGTACGGAGCTAATCGAATCGATTTCGGCCTTAAAATACAAAATCCGTGATATGATTAAGGGAATAGGATCGCCATTTTGCTAAAAACTGATTAAAAACTTTGATTTAAGAATCGACATCTGTCAGCGTGGTCGTGATGGACATATGCCAGATATAATTTTTCATTCATAGTTGCCTAACTTTTCTCTTCATCATTTTGATTTTATTCGAAAAAAAACAAACTTATTGTTGAAAAACCCTTCATTTATGTAGAGTATCTTTAAAACTAAAGCTTCAAATATTTTTTAAATATCTTTTATGTGTTTTGGCTGGCTGTTCATGTTAACTAGATTAGCATGTGCTTGATTTATGGGTTAAAGAGGGGTTGATGATCCAAATAGTCATAGAATTCAACAATAAAAAATTATTGATTATACTTCCTTGCGATATTAAAAAATAAAAATAATCCTGCCATCTTGTTTCTCTCATTTTTATTTTTATTTCTATTTATATGAATTTGTTTACAGCCATCATTACCCATTTGACATTTTGACAATTAAGAGTCCCAATAGCAGAGTGCTGCTTTGTTATTTAGTTTGTAAAACATCTGGCTTAAGTCTTAAATATAAAAAAGATAATAAAAACCACAAGAAAAAAAACATTTATTTCTTGTTGTTCATAAAAAATAGATTAAAGTCACCAGAATAAATGATGGTGGGCTTAGGAAAGTTAAGATTCAGCAACAGATGCAAAATAGAAAAAGAGATTTTTATGAAATCAATAAAAGTTGTAAAAAAGATATAAATTTTTTGTTTTTGTTATTTTAAGGCATATATACTTTATAACTAGAGCAGCATAAAATGAAAATCACAAAAAATTATTATTTTTGCATAGCATTGTAACAGTTTAATATAAGAAAAGGATAAATAAAAATTTAATAATTATTTTCTTAAAGCACAAGGTCTTCATATAAAAATTAAATAATTTTTATTTCCAATATTTCACCACACTATGCCAAAATGCCCAAAATGCCAGGTGGCAGGCATTCTACCTAAATTAGCAGATACGACTTTAATGAAAGAACACTGACGCACCAGTGCAGTTTAGAACGCGGCTTGATAATGATGTCATCACATTAAAAACGTTCGTTGATCATACCGTACAAACAGCCAGTATCATTTGCTGGCGGAACATATTCAAACAATTTCTTAAAGTACTTTTTTTGTTTTTGCCTCATTTACACATTAAATTCAAATGCACTTATTGCTTTTGCTGTTACTTTTCATCAACAAATGCATGTAAACGTCAATGTACAAGTAAATATTTTATGCTGACACAATTACTGCTGACATTTGATGCTATCAACACTTGTGCTCTCATCAGTTACGGCGTTTAAACAAAAATATGCACAAGCAAAAATATTTGAGTGTTTTTGTGTTATAAATATACTTTTGCCACTCATACTTGTTATAAAGTGCACTTAACAAATACACTTGTAGATAGTGTTGCCAGTTTTTTTTTGGTGATCTACTCGCCAAACGGCCTACCGAAACATAGGCAACATAAAGTATTTTTTTAAAGAGAAGTAGCAATAAAGGCAACAATGCCTATTTAGTCAAGTACCATGCTACATTCTTTAGGAAAGCGATAGAGAATAGATGAAACAGGTGGTGAAAGTAGAAGGATAGTCGGAAATTAACTGCTGTATATAAGACAGCACAGCGACCAGTGATTATGCCTTCAACGCTGAGCAGTCCCACCGACAGTCAATTTTTATTTTTGTACTAAAAAAAACCAAGGTCTTCGTTGGGAATCGAACCCACAACCCCCATACTGGCAGGCTAGTACACTACCTATTAGCCTACAGGGGCACCTATCTACAGGTGCATGTTTTTATAGAGGTGTTAAACTTTGAAATTGAATAAAACAAATGGAAATTTTTATTTCTTCTGGCATTATATTTTCATAAAATAATTAATATAATTTATGATTTCTGCCAATGTGACCGCGATGGCTGGCTCAGACTTAGTCTTATCAGGAGGTTCAATTCTCGATGATTTTTTCAACATTCGCGACAATAATACGGCTAATGTTGTCCTCCAAGTGGTTACCCACCAGGGGATCATATATATGGTCTTTGGAGATAGCAACAACTTAGACCTGTGCAACTGAGGGAAAAAGGGAGCCCAGTCCCCTGAAGTCAGCAGGGGTACAACTGGAAACTCCACTTTATTACCACGGGAATCAGAGACCCGTTATTTGTCTCTTTAGACACTTAACTGTTCTCTGGCTGATTATTGAGGTTGGACCTTTATGGGAGTATCGTGGAGGTTGTGGTTTCGCGGCCCCATATCAGTCTATGGTTCTATGGTGGCCGAGTTCATTTCACCTTTAATAACACCTACTCTTAAGCAAGGAGTAATGATTTGCAGCCCTGCTCTGCAATCATCGAAGTTGCAGCTAGAAAGTTCTGTTGCATGGAATTATAGCTTCGGCTTCCTAGGACGAGCATGACGTTTCAAATTATGCAGTGGTTTGATCCACCATCTGATTAAGGCTTCATGGCCAGGCGCGGATGTAAATCTAATCACCCGTTGTCCTCCAAGTGGTCAATCGTTTTGGGCTTATATCCGCAGAAAATTAGTCTAACGGTGATTAATCGCACGATGTGGCAGGCTGATGCCTGGCTCCTAAACGTGTAAATATGCGATTACTAAACGTTTACTTGAATAAATCAATTGTAATACAAATTGTTTGACATCTTCTGCCATATTGTTGAAACCACAGCTCCTGCACATCATGAACCAAAAATTTAGTAATTGTGGGTCTGTAGCGGTCACCCATGACAGTCACATTCTGATCAGCATAGTTATTAAAGAATGACGATCAGTTTGGATGCAATAGTGTCTCGACATACACTTGAGGATTATCATCACTTCAAATACGGCAGTTTTGTTTGTGACGTATCCCAGTAAACGTAAAAGCTTTATTTTTACTAAACAAAATTCATTTATTAAGAGCAGGACCAATGGCAATATTGTTTTGGGCCCAATTTGTGCATTTTGGAAGTATTGTTTATTCTGGAATCTATTCAATTGTTCGGATTTGTTCCGCCAGTAAATGAAATACTGTTGTTATTCCTTTGCGTTTGTTTGATATAAAAGACAAGCGCTTTCGATGTGATGACATCATTCTTAAACGGTGCTCTAAACTGTACTGGAATGAAAGAACTACCTAAATCCGAACACTAATTAACCAGACAGTTTAGAATACGACTTGCTATAATAGTGGTCTTGAGAATGTGTCTTTTAAACGTGAGTTATTGTGTATAAAATTTTTGATGTATAGTATCCGCAACCATATAGTCAGATAGACAAGCTAAATTTAAACTATTCACATAACACAAATATTCAATTCATTTTTAGAATATTTTTTGATTTTGTTAGCTTCGAAAACAAATTGCTACACTATAGTGTTTCTTTTCAATTCAGTTCCAGCTAGTGCATAAAAAAATAAATCAGAAAATTTTCCAACACGTGAGCAAGCCAGATAGAGCTGCTCATGTAATAACTATGTATTCACCAAATTTAATTCACACATTTGTGCGATTGCGCTTTATTGATAAACATGGCGAAATTAAGTCGTATAAGGAACTGCAAGCGTTTGGATTCTAAATGCATATCTGTCGGGATCATTGCGATACTACGACTTCATCTTTGATTTTTCCAGTCAAAATTGTTGCCTCGATAACATTGTTCAGCATTTTCTTTACTGAGGTTCTGGGTTCCGAAATTTAAATCCGTCGTGAATTACTGTTTCGAAGAAAAATCATGGTTATGTCAATGTTCAATTTAAAACTTGCGGTGGCATGCCTCGCAAATCTAGCGAAATCAAGAATTCAGTTGGATAGTTGAAAACTTGGCACTGATTCACCAAATCATCGATAAACTTAAATGTTGTCGTTTTGCAGAATATTCCATTCTGAATGATAAAATTGATGATCTCGACATCAATGTTTTTTCATTGATGATTTTGGTAATTCCCTGCATTGTGTGGAAAAACCGTTTGCACCAATGCGTTTATGCTCTCTGTGTGACCTTACAGAAGCTTACTGCCAAATGTGCTATCTGTTTACACACAAATGGATATGTTAATATTGACGTTGATCACCAAAAACTCCGTAGTCATTTGTAGTATAGGATTTGTTTAATGAAACACACGATACAAAATACTCTCAAAATACCTATACTAACCTGCAAATCGTTTGAATCCGAGGGAAAAACATGTCGATATGATACTGAGAACGCACGTTGATTATGTTGCATTTAGAAATGGATGAAATTTGAAACTAAACATATTTGAAATTTAGAACCACAGCGCCATCTACTGATCAAAAACAATATTAAAGTAGACTAAATTGATAGATTATTTTACATCTCAACACATATAAATATTTTTTCACGGACCAGCATTTAGGGGATGACCCCTACACCTGCATTACAGTATGCCGAAATTAGGGGAGAAGGAAAAAGGAAGTAATGTTTGTGGATATTCAATTTGAAAATCATATATCGAAAGTGACAGGAAAGACCTCTGGAGGGTATTTATTCCACATACGAATCGTTCTGCAAAAAACGAATTTTCCTTGTAATGCGTAGTGCGATTCACTGGAAAATCAACCACAAATGGATCGAGTAGCGGAAACAAGTTCCTTAATTTCATTAGAGCATTTAGCATTGTAGTAACGATAAAACAGTGAAATACATCCACATTGCGTCGATGCTCTAGAGAATCAATAGAGTTCAATACCTTACTGTCCCCAACCAGCCTCTTGGCCCTCTTCTGTACGCGGTCGAGCAATTCCAAAATAGACTTTATGGCGTTGGCGCATACATGAGAGTTATATTCCATTTTCGGACGGATATAGGTGGTACTAAAAGTATTAAAAGTAAGAAGATCGGAAGTATCTCTTACACTCTTTTAGAAAACCGAGGCAATTGAAAGTTTCTTTGAAAATTTGAAAAATGTGTTTAGTCCATCGAACATCACACTGAATTTCCATGCCAAAAACATCAAGAGCGTCCGATGCCATAATACGTGTATCACGCAACAGATGTAGCACCATTTCCCAGCACAGATCTATGCGTAAGCACGCAACATTGTGTCATACGGGCTTTAAAATCGGCTCTATTTTCACGACCCCATTCTGAGATTGCTGTGGGATTACGATTGAGTGTATCATTAATGTTTCGCCTTTTGGAACTCACCTCCAACAATTCAGTCTATTACTGAATAAATATGAATGCAAATGGTGCTGCCATCTGCGAAAGAGTAAATAGGGTTGAAAGTTTGGCAAAAAATGTCATATAGAAAAATAAGAAATAGGGTACGAAAAGAACACTGAAGATGGCAAACAGCCGAAACCGGTTTGTTCACAAACCAAATTTGACGAGGGTCGACGGAAAACCGTACCCAAATAAAAGAAAGAACGGAACGTTGCGGTACCGCTGAAGCAACCGCAACCAATCAACAAACTGAACCCTGAACCTGACAACCAAGTGACAATTTAGAATAAAAGACATAGACAAAGGTTTTACAGCTAGAAACATTTTGTGTGGGTAAATTAAATTGTCGGTTTTGGTATTTTCCATTATTTATTATTTACTTTTCTCACCGTTTAAAACAAAAATTATCCAAATCGCTCTAGACGTTCTTGATTTTTAGCGAGACTTACGACGAGCAATTCAGTATACATAGATTATATATTTTTTTATTATAGAAAAATTACAACAAAACAGCCAATAAAATCGACAAGTATTTCAAATATCGCCAGCTATCTTAAAAATTTTTTATCGCCAAAAACGATTTTTATGGCAACGCTTGCAATAAATCGCTACGGTTGACCAAACTGTTTTTAACTGTTAAGTTGTAACATGTTGCTCTTTTTGCTGTTTTTTTTCTGATGTTTTCTTACGAAATCGGCTATTTCTTATATGTGTGATATGTGTATATTTAATTAACACACACTTGTCAATTTTTTTTTGTTTCTAGACTATTAAAAATTTATATTTTCTTTATTTTAATAAATTGTCATAAAACACAATTTTCTCTTTTGCAATATTTTTTTTAAGGGAATTTCGTTTGGTGCTGCGTCAAGATCCCTTATCAGTATTTACCAGTGATGTACAAATAGAAACTAGTGATGGGCCCATGGATTATGATATTAGTAGAATTTATACGGGAGCCTTAGAAGGTAAGTAAACATTATTATTTCAATGTAAGGATAATGAATTTTAACAACTAACATCAGCGTTAAGTTTAAGAATTACTTAAGATTGTCAAATAAAACTTAATCCTAAATCCTACCGCATTGAAATCAACTTGATAAGCATTCCTTATCTTATTTATGAACCAGCAAGGAAAACCCAAGCACTCATCGATTTTTTAAGATTTATTACGGGATTAATCGCTACTTTTCGAAAAAAATCAATTTCTTTGTTTTAACATCACATAAAAATATAAAAGAAATATTTTTTTATTTAAGTTTGCACTTTTAGACAATAGTAAAATAAGTGTTTAAAGCATCACTTGTCTTTCCGGGCGTATCAAATTAAAAAAAGACCAGTTTCTAGTCTCATACATTCATGAAACCTCCCGGACCCCGTAATATATCGACCAAGAACCGTTTGCATCCTTTTTTTTTGCTATCAGCCATTTTTAATTCCTTCTCTTCTTTTATGTTGATATAAATATTTTACCTGATAGCTTCGCCATGTAGATGACGTCATGTAAAGGGTTTTCAACAAAAAGTTTGTTCTGTAAAACAAAATAGAACAAAAAATTTAGATTAAGTTGATTGAAATTTTTATTTTTATTACGAAGAGAAAAGTTTGGCAATTATGAATAAAAAATTATATCTTGCAAATGTCCCCCACGACCACGCTGACAGACGTCGATTCTTTCATTATAATTTTTAATCACTTTTTGGCAAAATCGCGGTCCTATTTCGTTAATCACAGCACGGATTTTGAGTTTTAAGGCTGAAATCAATTCTATTGGCTTCGTAAAGACTTAACATAGCCCCACAGAAAATAATCCAGCGGTGTTAAATCACATGATCTGGCTGGCCACTTATTTTTTTTTTTTAAAGAGAAGTAGAACTTCAGGCAACAATGCCTATTTAGTTAAGTACCGCGCTACATTCTTTACAAAAGGGATAGAGAAGAGATGAAACAGGTGGTGAAAGTAGTAGAATAGTCGGAAATTAACTGCCATATAAGACAGCAGAGCGACCAGTGACTATGCCTTCATCGCTGAGCAGCCCCACCGACAGTCAATTTTTATTTTTGTAGTGAAAAAAAACCAAGGTCTTCGTTGGGAATCGAACCCACAACCCCCATACTGACAAGCTAGTACACTCCCTACTAGCCTACAGGGGCACTTAATTGCTGATTGTCGTGAAATTATGCGATCGGAAAATTTGGTTTGCAATAAATTGATCGTTTTATTGTAAGTGACATCCACGTCGTCAATAATAAGCCAAAATTGAGCTGCTAGTATCTCACCATAGCGTGATCCATTCACCGTTACCGCATTTCCAGCCTCAAAACAACAAACGCCTCTAGCTCACAGCGCACCACACAGTGGCCCATTGAGCACGCAAAGGCTTCTCAGTAATCGCTCTAGGATTTTCTAAAGCCCAAATGTGTAAATTTTTTTTGTTGACATGCCCAGACAAGTGAAAATGGGCCACGCCTGAAAAAATTATTTAGATATGAATGGTCGGTTTAACTTCAATTCCTGCTTCCTTGTAAGGCTTCAAAGTCAAATTCTTACGTCGTGTGGTGGTTTCTGATAACCCCAATTGTTGACAACGTCGAGTAATGGACAAATTTGGCTCTGCTTGAACACTGTGGTTCACGGCTGCGATGTTTTCAGCTGGACGACCCGGTCGAGTACAGTTTGGTATACGCAGATTTGGCATCGAGCCTGTCATCTCAAATTTAATCACCAAATTCTTAATAGCGGTCTCAGAAGGACGATTATGTTGTGCGAAATGTAACTTTAACAGAGCCACCATTTTCATGATGGATTTTAATTATTTTAATGTGATTTTCATTGTAACAATTGCCAATGCAATCTACTACGAAAACGTCAAAAAACTAAATGTCAAAACTGTAATGTTGTTTGTGTTGCCACAATTGAAAAACAAACTTTTTTGTTAAAAAAACCAATATTACGAGGGCTGCTATTTATATTTGTGGCCTAAGGATGCAAACACAAGCATTTAAAGACAAAATCTATTTGATCGTTTTTCAAAATATTCTCCATGAAGATTTATACACTTTTGCATGCGTTGGAAGCAATGATCGAAGCACTTTTTCCACTCCGATTTAGGTACTTCTAAAACATGGGTTTTGAATGCAGAAACTGCTTCTTCAGGTGTAGGAAACCGTTGTCCACGTAGTTTTTTCTTGATGTTCGGAAACAAAAAGAAGTCATTAGGTGCCAAGTGAAGGCTGTATGGCGGATGACACATCAATTCAATGTTTTGCCCTGTCAAAAATTCCATTGTTTCAGCCTATAAAAAAACTATAAAAATTTATACAATAAAAATATTATATACAGACATACGTTTTAATAAACATCAGAATTTGCCAGGAGAGCGCAACGAACATGATACGTTTTCAATAACTAGACTTTATTTCGAAGTAATTTTTCTTCGCATAAGAAAATTTAAAGAGCAACTCGAAAATCTAAAGTTTTTAACACACTCTAAGTACATGAGTTTTTAAGAAAAAGTCTTAATTTCTTTTGTATATGTTTTTCTTTTCACTTTTCAATATAAATAAATAAATTATTTTCACTTCTGAATTTTTTTTTACTTAGCCTACGTTTAAACTTTATAAAGTTCCTAAACAGTGCTCAGTGATTTAATTTAGACATCCTGGATAATAATAAAAGTGAAAATTTGAATACACATGCTACATACACATGTACGTATGTGTGTATGCACATTGTCCGTGCTTTAAAATTTTTCGCATAATTTTAAAATTAATAGTTTTTATTAGAGAAAAAAAGATTGAAATATTGGATAGTGAGGGTTTAAAAATATTAAGTCGCCCACAATTACACTTCACTTTGAAGTTAAAAAATAATTTTAACGCTACATACATACATACATAGGTACATATATCGCTTATCCTTTACAAAATCCAATATCAAAATTCTTTTGCTCTAAAATTTAATTGCTAAAGATAAAAATAAAAGCTCAACTTCGAACGAATTTGTTAGCAGTCAATAACATTTCTTAAAATTTGAATGATTATCTACGTATATCTGTCTATTCTTATATTAATATATATTAATGAAATGGTCCACACATTTCCAAATTTCCTTTCTAATGGGCTTTTGCTAATTCTTAACGTTTAAAGAGGAACTAACTGAAAAAGTGTTCCCACATATTGCTTAAAATTACAGCGATTACCTTTGGTTAAGTGAAAAAAGCCATTTTAGCTGCAAAACACAAATAAGTTGATTAAATAAATTTAAAAATCCAAAGCTTAATTAATGGCGAATGGTATTCGTATAAATCGATTGATTCCATTACCGATCCTGATAATGATAATATTGTTCACTACCCCGTAGAGTTCCTGAATTCATTGGACTTACCGGGAATGCCATCACATAACTTGCAGCTTAAGGTTGGAGCGGTAATAGCCAAACGCGGTTAAAGGAATAATAATTATAGGAAAATGTGTAGACCAGCTTATAACTATCATACAAAGTGATTTACCATTTAAGTTAAAACGTGTCCAATTTCCCTTACGCCTTGCATTCGCAATCACGATTAATAAATTCAAAGGACAATCGCTAAAAGTGTGTGGGTTAAACCTAGAATGCCAATGTTTTTCCCACGGGCAATTGTACGCATCATGCTCGACATTTAGTACACCGTCAGCATTGTTTATTTTCTCTCCCAACAGAGAAACAAAATATATTGTTTGATATTAAGCTTTAATTTTTTTTTAATGAATCACCTTAAGAACTATTTAAACAACGTGTGATTAGATTTACATCCGCGCCTGGCCATGAAGCCTTAATCAAATGGTGGATCAAACCACTGCATAATTTTGAACGTCATGCTCGTCCTAGGAAGCCGAAGCTATAATTCTATGCAACAGAACTTTCTGGTTGCAACTCGATGATTCCAGAGCAGGGCTGCAAATCATCAATCCTTGCTTAAGAGTTGGAGACTTTCCAACTCCTGTCCAGAACAAATGTCTAGCATGCTCACTGGATCTGGGAACATTTCACCAGGTAGGTGTTATTAAAGGTGAAATGAACCCGGCCACCATATAACCATAGACTGTTATGGGGCCGCGAAACCACAACCACCACGATACTCCCATATAGGGGCTAACACCAATAATCAGTCAGAGAACAGTTAAATGTCTAAAGAGACAAATAACGAACTCTGGGGCTTACTGATTCCCGTGGAAATAAAGTGGAGTTTCCAGTTGTACCCCTGCTGACTTCAGGGGACTGGGCTCCCTCTTTTCCCCAGTTGCACAGGTCTACATAGTAGCTCTCCATTAAGACCATATATGTGCCCCCGGGGGGTAAACAATAAATTGAAAAAAATTTGTGTCTTTTTTGTACTGAAATTTTTTCTAACTCCATATGAAATATTAATCATTAGCTTCAGAGCGCAGCCGGGTCGTACAGTTAGCTTATAACACTTTTTATCAAATAATTATCATAATTAAACAAAATTTATTACTAAGCGTTCCACGCTTTCTATTTTTAAAGCGTTTTGTTTGCAATAAAGAAAACATATAAAAATGAAACTAAATCCAGACCTTGAAATTTAATTTTTTTATAAGTTAAACTAAAAATATTTTAAAATTATAATTTTACATAAAACTATAATTTTATTGCAACTAACAATGAAATTTTACTTTTATGGTCGTAAAATATTTTTATGTTTTAACGCCTTCTGCTTAACACCCCATAGCAAACAAAAATTGTAAAATAAAACAAAAATTGCTTACAGTCTGCTTAGGAGACATAATAGAAGCGTTTTATAGGCCTATTAAGCCCAAGGACTCGGTAGTTTTGGATTTTTTTTTTTATTACTTTACAACTTTGTTTTTGTTGTTGTAGCTAATGTTTTTCATTTGTTTCGTTATTATTATTAATATTATAATGTTCCTTTTGTGGCTGCTCGTCTTGCTGTTGTGAATAAATATGAAGGACATTCTGGCAAGTATTAACCTGGACACGCACATGAATATTACATTTTATACGGCTCACGTATTTACACACCATATGTAAACGTTTGTATACCCATGTGAAATATGAAAAAAATTAATTTACACTAATTTCTAATTTACATATGCATGTGTACATTGTAATAAATGTAAAAATTAAAACGTTGTTTCTTGCTCCAATCACCCAGTCACGCTTTACAGCTAAATCGATTTTGATCAAATTTAAAATTAATTTAAAGTTTTAAAAGATTTTAACTAGAGGGAAACAAAGTTTTGTAAATACATTTCACTTAAGTGATTTTTAGGTAAAAAAAAAAATATATATATAATTGGCCAGCGTATGAAAACAAAGAAAACGTTACGCAAACGTTTTATACAAATGCCTGAACATTAAAACAGTTTTCAATGGTTTTTTACCTGAGTAAATAAAGAAAACAATTCTTTTTTAATTATCGAGCGCATAAATGAAATGATTTTCCTTTTAATTTTAATTAATTAATTGGATACACATACCAATATGTTGTCTAGTGCTTTAAGAAATATGTGTTTCTTTTTCAGAGCAACTTCATGAGACAACGTTTACTAAACTTTCGTTTCTTAGCACTGTTTTAATTTTGGTCTTAAGTTGTTTGGATTTGTCCCGCCAGCAAATGAAATACTTTTGTAACTTAAGCCAAATACTAACTCACAAGTACAGTTTAGAATAACGCTTGAGAATGATGTCATCACATCGAAAATGGTCGCTTTTCATACCGAACAAACAGCCAGCAAAGACAGGAAGGAAAGGCAACAATATTTTAATTTTGCTCTCATTGTTTTTCCTTCTGCGTAAGTTCGTTTAGTGTACATGTTGTGAAAATTAATAGCACAATAGCATAACCTTATTCATCCATGTTCTGGCAAATGCAAATTTTCGTATGGTATAACGGGTATAACGCAAAACTGTTTTATAGATTTTTCAAAAGATTTCCATCCTATGGTTCAATTATAAAAAGATGCATTAGTTTCTCGTAGTATACTTCTACGTTTTAAAATCCACAGATTTCTAGCGATTGCGAGTTGGGCTGCTATTTATATTTGTGGCCTAAGGATGAAAACACAAGCATTAAAAGACAAAATCTATTTTATTGTTTTTCAATATATTCTCTATGAAGATTTATACACTTCTGCATGCGTTGAAACCAATTTTCAAAGCACTTTTTCACTCCGATTTAGGTACTTCTAAAACATGGGTTTGGCATGATGTTATTTGATTTACATCTGCACCGACAAGGTAGTCATAATCAGATTGTGGTCAAACCACTTGAATGATTTGCAAACGTCATTCACGCCCTAGAAGGCCATCGAATACGTATATACTCCGGTCACTCCTAGTAGCAATTTCGAAAGCCCGAAGTAGGCCGCAGCCTTCACTCCTAGCTAAAGAGTTGGAGACTTTCCAACCGCTGGTCCAGAAAGTATGAAGCTTAATATAATTAAGAACATGACGGCATTCATACTCACTGGACCTGAAACATTCATTGTGTTCATGTTGAATAATCCGACCCACAAACTCTCACAAGGGTCTCGAAACCACAACCACCACGATACTCCCATATAGGAGCCAACCTCAATAACCAGTCAGAGAACAGCTAATTGTTTCAAGAGACAAATAGTGAACGCTGCGAGCGTACTGATTCCCGTGGAAATATGTGGATTGTGCAGGTGACTCCTACTAGCCTTTGAGGAGCCTGGGCTCCCTTTTACCCCGCAAGACACCAATCTAAATGGAATAGTAGGTTCCAAAAAGACTAACATGTTCCCCCGGGGGGACCATGAGTTTGAAATGCAGAAACTGCTTCTACAGGTGTAGGAAACCGTTTTCCACGTAGTTTTTTCTTGAACAAAAAGAAGTTATTAGGTGCCAAGTCAGGGCTGTACGATGGATGACCCATCAATTAAATGTTTTGCCCTGTCAAAAACTCAATTGTTTCAGCCGATCGGTGACAGCTCGCATTCGTGATGCAGAATGATGCATCTTTTCTTTGACTTTTCCCGAAGTTTCTCAAAGACTTCTGGCAAACAAAAAGTGGTGTGCCATGCCGAATTAACCGTCTTACATTGCTCTAATGGCACAGTCGCCACTTGACCGGTAATGCCGAAGAAACAGGCAACCATTTGCTTTAAAGTGCTTCTTCCACGCACAACTTTGGTGAGATTTCGCTCGTCTTGAAAGACTCATACGGTGGATTGCTGTTTTGTTTCAGGATCATATGAGTATAACCATGATTCGTCACCTGTGCAGATATTATAAACTGCTTTTGATGCACCTTGAGCGAATTTCTGCAACATTTTCTTGCACCAATCAACACGAGCATCCTTTTGTGCGTTTGTCAGGTTATGCGGTATCCAACGTGAACAAACCTTTTTCACATGCAAATGTCCATGCAAGATCTTATTGAAGCTTGTCATACTAATCCCTACAGATGCCTCAATCTCGCGATATGTTACATGACGATCATGCTTTATCAGCTCATGTACAGCTGCGATGTTTTCTGGCACAACAACCGTTGTTGGACGACATTCAGGGGATTCGTCCTGGAGTGATTGTCGGTCACGATTGAATTCGTTATACCAGCTTTTAATGGTGCTGCAAGAAGATGCTTCATTACCATATAAGGAATTAAGTTCATCTGTGCACTGTTGTCGTGTCAGGCCATGTCGAAAATTATGAAAAATTATTGCACGAAAATGTTCACGAGTTAATTCCATTTTCTCCTAAGATCACTTTTTCAACCTGCTTTCACTAACACTAACGACAATAAAATGACAAAAAGTTATGGTTGAGGTTATGTTTAACAATGTAAAGGTTGCACTGGAAACATCAGCTGGTGCCTAGCAACAGTCAGTGCTACCAGGCCAGAAATATAAATAGCAGCCCTCGTAATAATTTTTTTAACATTTCAATTATAAACGATACATATTTCATGAGAGAATATTGGCGGAAAAGCAAAAGAGTAATCGTTTCGTTTTATTTACATTCGTACTCTGGAATTAATGTTTACATACTTATATCAGTTATACTTTATTTATCGGGTTTTAAATTGTACCAATACCTCCAACATAGTAGGTGCATTGGCAATTGTTACAATGAATTCAATTTCGCACGAAAATCGTATTAAAATAACTAAAATCCACTATCAAAATGGTAGTTGTGTTAAAGTTACATTTCGTAAAATTCGTAATTTTTTTGGACAACATAAATCGTGTTTCTGAAACCGCTATTAAGAATTTGGTCGTTAAATTTGAGTCAGCAGGTTCGATACAACGCGTGTTCGACCAAATCGTTCAATTGAAAGCATCACAACCGTGTGTCACATTATCAAACCAAATCCAAATTTGTCAATTTCTCGACGTTCTTAACAATTGGGGTTTTCCAAAACCACCAAATGGTGAATTTTGCGTAAGGATTAGACTTTGAAGCCCTACAAAGTTCAGCTGGTGTAGGAATTGAATTTTGCGTATCCATAAGTAGTATATAAGCTGCATGAAAATGTAAATAAATTAGACTTTAACTGAATAACTTAAACCGGCAACTTCTGTCTAGTTCTTATTTTTAAAGTTTCATATCGTGGCAGTTCCTTTGAACGCCTATTAATTAGCTGACACCCTTTACAGCTGTTGAAATATAGAAAGGGACCATAACAACATTAAACCATTACATGGCCATCCTGCCATCGTTAAACCATTACATGGCGATCCTGCCTTCCTTAAACCATTACAGTAGTGTACTAGGGGGTGGTGGGTTCGATTCCCAACGAAGACCTTGGTTTTTTTCATTACAAAAATACAAATTGACTGTCGGTGGGGCTGCTCAGCGATGAAGGCATAGTCACTGGTCGCTGTGCTGTCTTATATACGGCAGTTAATTTCCGACTCTCCTTCTACTACCACCACCTGTTTCATCTCTTCTATATCCCTTTCCTAAAGAATGACTAAATAGGCATTGTTGCCTGAAAAGCTACTTCTCTTTAAAAAAAAATGGTGTAGGAATTGAAGCCGACCGACCATTCACATCGCCGTAGATATTTTCAATTCACTCAGGAACAACCGGTTGGTTTTTCTGAAAGAATAATTTTTTTAACAAGTAAAATTAGTAAAATTGCCGCATTTAGGCTTCTGAAAATTCTAGAGCGATTATTGAGAAGCCTTTGCAGGCTCAAAGTGTCACTGCATGTTGCGCTATGTGGTCTGAAGGTGTGATTGGGCCGTTTTTTTTTCTTTCGAAGATGAAGCTGGAAATGCGGAAACGGTCAATGGATCAAGCTAATGTGAGATGGTAACAACTCAATTTTGGCATTTTATAGACAACGTGAATATCACTACCATGTGGTTTCAACAGGATGGTACCACATGTCACACAGCCAATGAAACGATCAATTTATTGCTAAACAAACTTCCCGATCGCATAATTTCACAACAATCAGCAGCAGACTGGCCAGCCAGATCGTGTGATTTAACACGACTGGATTATTTTTTGTGGGGCTATGTTAAGGACAGAGTCTTGTAATGGTACGGGAGATGGTATGATTGCCATGTAATGGAATGGCAGGATAAATTTGGTGACTGTGTAGAATAAGAGAATGCCCTATAGCCCATATATTAATCTTAAGCAGCTGTCTGGGGATTCGGCTTAAAAACAGGCGTTTTATGAACAGCCCAATTTGAAGGTTTAAGATATCAAAAAACAAAGGCAGTTGCTGCCGTTTTGAGTTTTCTAAATTAAATCTTGTTTTAGTAATGGCATCCAGCCCTTTTTATATTTAATTTACATTTTTTACTTAGCCTTTCTAACTTATTGTAACTTATTGCTAATACATATCTGTCTCACTTCAATAACATGCATTATTGATTCATTGGTTCATGTGAAGAATCAAATGCATGATAAAATAAAAATACTCAAATGAATATGACACCTAAAAGTGTGTCACTCATTTGTGTCATAGATCGAATGCATTTGAGTCGACACATATTGTACTTTGGTAAGTGGTTGTCTGGTGTGTTTATGTGTTATAGTGCAGTACACATAGTGTGGTACACTACAGTCTATACAGAGCCAATCCGTTCTATTTCAGCCTTAAACTCAAAAGCCGTAATGTGATTAACGAAATAAGACCTCCATTTTGCCAAAAAGTGATTAAAAGCTTTGATGAAAGAATCGACATCTGTCAGCGTGGTCGTGGTGGACATTTGCCAGTTATCATTTTTTCTTCATAATCGCCGAACTTTTCTCTTCGTAATACAATAAAAATTTCAATCATCTTAATCTAAATTTTTGGTTTTATTTTGTCTTAGAAAACAAACTTCTTGTTGAAAAGCTCCTCGTTTCGTTCTGGTTATATTCGTACCCTGGAATTGATATTGTAGAATATATTTTACTTTATATACTTGATAATACTTAATTAATCAACATAACATTCGAATATTTTTTCCTAGTAGGAACTGAAGTAGAATAGATATAATTTCCAAAAAGGTTTGGTAACAAATTCAATAGAGGATTTAATGGCACAATATTTTCTTGCAATTGAAAACACATAAAAAATGTAAAAATACCTGCAGATTAACAAAATATTTAGATTAAATGATATCGGCCGATACCACTGCAACACTGATAACAAACAAGATAAAAAAAATAGTTTACTTAAATATAATATTTCGTTATTTATATTTGTTAACTTCATAATACACTTGATACCTTTTATATCACACACAAATACTGAACATGTGTGTTATTATATTCTTTTGATCACATTATAAAATGAAATTGATTTGTGTAAACTTATCAACAACATTTTAATTTAATTGAAAATTTAAAAACGAATTTGTTTATTTTATTAATATTGTTATGACTTTGGATTTGAAAACTAAATTTATTTATAAATTGTAACAGGTTTTTTAAGGTTTTAAATAAAAGTTTTTATTTTGATTTAAGCTGTTTTACTAAAAAATGTAAATTTTGTTAATAAATTAGTTTAAAAAAAATATGAATAGAATAAGATAAATTTCCTTGGACTCTTTATAGAAAAATTAGGACTGTAATTGTTTATAGAAAAATTATAACAGATGAAATTTTCTTACAGAAGAATTCTGGCTGATGATAATTTTTTATAGAAAACTTATTCCTGAAAAAAAAATTGTAATTGTAGATATATTTTAAGAAAAAAAATATGTCATGAATTTTTTTCATAGAAAAGTCATGGAGTAATGAAACATTTTTATAGAAAAATTATGATTAATAAAATATTTTATGGAAAAGTGTCAATTGATGTATTATTTTGATAGAAAGTTTATGAATAATGAAATTTTTTATCAAAAAAAATATTTTTATAAAAAAAAAATATATGACTGATGAACATTTTCTACAGAAAAAGTATGGTATGAAAATTTTTTATAGACGAATTAGGTGTGATGATAATTTTTTAAAAAAAAATTATGACTGATAAATATTTTCTATAAAAAATTATGACATGTAATTTTTATATAGAAAAATACCAAAGGTATTGTTATAACAAAATTATGACTGATGAAAATTTTCAACTGAAATTTTTAACTGATGGTAATTTTTTAATCACGTCTCACTAATGAAATTATGTACAAAAAAATTATGAAATTAAATTTTTATAGATAGTTTATGTGTGATAAAATTTTCTACAACAAAATTATTGTTGAAAAAAATTTTTACAGCTGACAAAATTTTATGAAAATAAGAAAAATTATGAATAATGAAACTTTTATAGGAAAATTATGATATGAAATTTTAATTATAAATTATTACTAATAAGATTTGATGATAATTTTTTATAAAAAAATTATGACTGATAAATATTTGCTATAGAAAAATTATGACTTATATAATTTTTATATAGACAAATGCCGAAGGTATTATTATAGTCAAATTATGACTGTAAAAATTTTCAAAAACAAAATCGTAACTGGTGAAACTTTTTTACGGAATTTTTATGAAATTAAATTTTGTTTTTGAAAATTTTTATAACTGACAAAATTTTATGAGGATAAAAAAAATTATGAATAATGAAACTTTTATAGGAAAATTATAACATTAAATTTCAATTTTAAATTATTACTGATAATATTTGATGATAATTTTTTATAGAAAAATTACGATTGATAAATATTTTCTATAGAAAAATTATGACTGATGTAATTTTTATATAGAAAAATACCAAAGGTATTGTTCTAACAAAATTATGACTGATGAAAATTTTCAACTGAAATTTTTAACTGATGGTAATTTTTTAATCACGTCTCACTAATGAAATTATGTACAAAAAATTATGAAATTAAATTTTTATAGATAGTTTATGTGTGATAAAATTTTCTACAACAAAATTATTGTTGAAAAAAATTTTTACAGCTGACAAAATTTTATGAGAATAAGAAAAATTATGAATAATGAAACTTTTATAGGAAAATTATGATATGAAATTTTAATTATAAATTATTACTAATAAGATTTGATGATAATTTTTTATAGAAAAATTACGATTGATAAATATTTTCTATAGAAAAATTATGACTGATATAATTTTTATATAAACAAACACCGAAGGTATTATTAAAGCCAAATTATGACTGATGAAAATTTTCTTCTTTACAGAAATTTTATGAAATTGAGTTTTTTTTTGAAAATTTTTATAGCCGACAAAATTTTATGTGAATAAGAAAAATTATGAATAATTTTATAGGAAAATTATAACATTAAATTTCAATTTTAAATTGTTACTGCTAATTTTTTATAGAAAAATTACGATTTATAAATATTTTCTATGGAATATTTATGATATAATTTTTTATAAAAAAAAAACTACAACTGATGAATATTTTCTATAGAATAATTATAACTAATGTAATTCTATATAGAAAAATTACGAAAATTATGAATGATGAATATTTTCTATTGACAAATTACGAATGATAAAATGTTTATGTACGAAAATGACAAATGAAAAATTTGTTTATAGCAAAATTATGAGTGATCAAAATATTCAAAAACAAAATCATGAATGTTGAAAATTTTTTACCACACATGACTAATGAGTTTTTTAAAGAAGCATTATAGAATAAAATTTATAAGAACATTTTTATGACTGGTGAATTTTTATGAAGAAAAATTATGACTGATGAAAATTTTTTATAGAATAATTATAAATAATTAAAATTTTTACAGGAAAATTATAACCGTTGAAATTTCTTTTTTAATTATCACTCATAAAATGAAATTATAATTTTTTATACAAAAATTACGATTGATAAATATTTTCTATAGAGAAATTATGATGTAATTTTTTAAAAACAAATTGTTACTGCCGAATGTTTTCTATAGAATAATTATGACTAATGTAATTTTATATAGAAAAATTGCGAATGATGCAATTTCTTTATAGAAAAATCTCGAATGGAAATTTTTTATAGCAAGATTGTTACTGATGAAAATTTTAACAACTAAATCAAGACTGATGAAATTGTTTTACGAGACATTACTATTGAAATTTTTACGGAAAAATTATAAAATAAAATTTTTTTTTGAAAATTTGCGACTGCCGAAACTTTATAAGAAATAATTGATTTGTGAAAATTTTCTATAAAAAAATTATAAATAATTTTATAGGAAAATGATGACTGATGAAATTTTTTATAAAAAAAATTTATGATTGATGAAATTCTTTTCAAATTATTACTGCTAACAATTGTCTACAGAAATATTACAACACGAAAAAGTTTTTTAGAAAATTATGATGGATGATAATTTTTTTCTAGATAAATTACGATTGATAAATATTTTCTAAAGAAAAATTACGATGTAATTTTTATATGCAACAATTGCGAATAATAATTTTTTTATAGTAAGTTTATGAGTGTTGAATTTTCTAAAACAAAATTCTTGCTGAAGAAAATTTCTTTTGGAAATGAAATTTTTTATAAAAAAAATTTATTATAGAAATGTTATGACTGATGAAATTTTTTTTAGAAGATTTTTATGATTATGAGAAAAAATTATGTCATAAAAATTTTGTTTAAGAAAATTGATGGGAATTTATTTACAAAAAAATTTTGGAATTTTATCATAAAAAAATATAAATTTTTTAAACAAAAATAACCACTGATGGAAATTTTTTATTGATGACATTCTTTATACAAAAATTTTGATTGATGAAATTTTTTTAGTAAACTTGAGACTGATGACATTTCAACAAATATTGTTACGCTTTTTCCTTTTAATAAAAAATTTCTTTTTTGAGCGCTTTTGTAGCAAAATAATAACATAGCACTTTAGAGTTGTAAATTAAGTTTAACGATTTCTTTACTTTCCATACAAATAAAACAAACATGGTATGAATTATCTGAAATGCCTAGCAAGTTGTGCATATATAGAGCTCCTCGCAAATTTTTGTTGGTATTATCATTCAGTTTAGGCGCCTGTTTGGCTGTGTGCTTTTATTTTATTCTGCGTAAGTTGTTTTTGTTTTCTGTTGTTTATCTTATTTCGTAGAAATTCTTATAACCGTGCTGCTGTTATCTTGCGTTTAGAAGATTTCGTAGAAAACTACGTAGTTTGTAAAATGCTCAGTGGGTCATTTCGTTTACTTTTTTTACTGATAATTATTTTCCTTTAAAATTTAACAAATCATCTTCGTAGCAATATCAAGCTCTACTTCCCTTGTTAAAAACATAGCAGTTGGTTGATATTAACGTTAAAGGCGTCCAAAAGAGCTAAAATATGTTTATTACTACTCCACAATAAAGGAGATAACACTTCCTACTAAAACAAAAAATACACTTTAAATAAGGGATATGAAATATGCACAATATTTTTTTATCACATTTTGTCACGATTCGTAAATAAGTATATCTTGATTTAGTGAAGTGCATCGTAAAGTAATGCAGCAAGAACTTTTCTAATCAACTGCTCTCGCATAAATAATGAATATAAAACTAAATTCTTAAACTTTAAACTTCTAATGAAAATCTAGCAATAAATTGCATAAAATTACAAAGAATAACTGCCTGAAGAGTTAAAATATATTTAGGTCAAATAACTTAGACAAAACCACTGAATACTTTGTTAAGTTCATTTAAGACTGCCAGCTGGTTTTTGTTAAATCCTTAAAGGAAACATTAAGACCAGTTTATTAAAAAAAAAAAACATTTTTGTGACTATTTATTACCCAATTTTATAACAATTTTCTACAATCAACTTCTTGCCATCTAATGTATGCTCGGCTGTGTGCAGTTGTTAGAATGCCCTTAAGCAACCTCTTTATAATCCGCAGCTATGAGGTGAGTTTTGAACATAAAAACTTGTGTAATTTTCGTAACTAATGCTGACATAAAATAACAGCGCGTTTCAATTCTACTAATACATAAGCACTTTAGAGCACACAGATACACACACAAACACACAGGCACATAGGCAAAGACATTTCAGGTAAAGAAATGGTTGGCAGTTAAACTAAAAACTATCTTAAGGTGTAAATACACTAACACACCTACAGGTACATCATAATGCAGCGATATCAATGGCAGCAAAGTAGCGGTGGCACTATCAGTGCCAGAAGATTCAGCAGGAGCCTTTAACAGCGACATCATGCCACATTTTGTTTGGCAACTACTAAATAAGGTTGATGTTTAAATAAGAATGAAGAATGTATAAGTTGTATGTCTGTCACAGTTTAAGTGATGACGACATTATATTAAATCACTATAACAAGAAGAAAACAAAAGCAACAACTGCTTGTTCTAATAAAAGTTGGTAGTACAAAAACAAAAAAAAAATATTAATAAAATAATAAAGCTAAAGTTTGCCCTTTTGCATTGAATTGATTAAAGACAGTTGCAAAAGGAATGTATTCATTCAACTAATTTCGAATTTAATAAATTTTCATAATACGTGACTAAATTTAAATACCTGAAAAAATAATTAAATTATTGTTTTATTTCTAGTGATAAGTGAGAACTTTAAAAACACCTTAAAATGTTAATTACAACAAAAGCAACAAACTTTCCGGGATTTTTTACACCAAATGCTAATAGCTCAGTCATTGAGGTAAAAACATTTTTCTTTGTTATCGGTAATGAATCTAGGATCTATTTAAGTTGTTGATCTTAACTGAAGCACAGTATTTTTAATTGCTCATGATAATACTCAATGCAATTGCAACAAATTTGCTCATTGTCTGAGAAGACGCCAGGCATTATTAATTCCCTCAAGATTTGAATTTATCGCCATTCACAAAAGTGCTAACAATATAAGAAAACAAATAAAAACAAATTGATAGATAGCGTTTTAAAAGAGAGAGAGAGAGAGAGAGAGAGAGAGAGTCAGAGACAGCAAAACAACAGTAACGCTTGGGTGTAGTCACTTTTTTCCATCTTTGTTGGCTGTTTGTTCGGAAGACATCATTCTCAAGCCGTATTACGTGATAAGATTTACATCTGTACTTGGCAGTGAGCCTTAATCAGATGGTGGTCATACAACTGTGAGTGAAAAGCAGCGCCACTCACGCCCTAGGAGGCCGAAGTCTAATTCTATCAACAGGTCCTTCCTAGTAGCAATTTCAATGCTTCTAGAGCAGGGCTGCAAACCTAGCATGCTCACTGGATCTAGGATCATTCCACCAGGTAGGTGTTATTAAAAGTGAAAGAATCCTGGCCACCATATAAAACTGACCTGTTATGGGGCCGCGAAACCACAACCACCACGATACTCCCAAAAGGGCGAACCTCAATAATCAGCCAGGGAACAGCTAAATGCTTAAGGAGACAAATAGCGGAACTCTGCGAGCTTACTGATTGCCGTGGAAATAAAGTGGAGCTTCCAGTTGTACCCCTGCTGACTTCAGGGGACTGGGGTCCCTTATAACCCCAGCTGCACAGGTCTAGACAGTCGAAGTTCTATAAAGACCGATAAATGTGCCCCCGGGAGGGGCCTCTCAAGCCGTATTCTAAACTTTACTAGTGAGTCAGTGTTCGGGTTTGGGTAGTTTTCCTATTAAAGCCGTATCTACCTAAACCCGCACAAACAACCAGCTAGATGGAAATGATAACATTTACTGGCGGAACAAATCCAAACAACTTAAAACAAAGTCGCTTTGCTTTTCACCGGTGACACAATTTCTATATTTTCTTTTTTTATAGACTTTTAAAGAAATAGGTTTCAAAGACCAGAAATTTTATGAGTAAATAATCACTTAAAATGTGGCGAGAAAAAATTGAATCACCTAATGCACATGTAAGGTGAATGCATTCCGGCCACTTAAAGCTAAAATAATTTAAAAACTATGTCAGCTCACAGACTCAAAATTCGTGATTAAACACACATTTTAAAACCGGCAAATACTTGCGATAATATAGATATACTAGAACATACATGACGAAATTTCTATTAGGAAAGATATCAATAAACATTTTTCTTTCTTTAATAAATTCTTTTAAAATTCTGCCCTGAACATATTTGAAAAATAAAACTTTTTGTCACACAAAGGTCTTCACTTGGCCACCAAAGGAGTTATAAAACGTCAACTAAATAGGTAAGAAGTTTTATTAACTTATTTCGAATTTTTTGTTCACTCAACTATTTTATAAAATAATAAAATAAACAAAATGGATTATGGACAATTTTCTCTAGAAGTGCTACACTCGTTTGTTAGTAAATAGTTTGAAACAAGAATACAATTTAGTTGGTGGTTAAGAATCTAAAAACAAAAAAATTAAAAATAAAAAAGTTGAAAAAATTATCTGCCATCATACAGGACATACAACCAAAATAAATAACATTCTAGAGGATATTATAATGAATACTCCTCTAAAGCTTTATGGTTCCGGACTTCTGATGATGACGTAGTTCACGTAATTTAAAAAATGGTTAACATAACAACACTATAGAAGAATATTTAAATAATTAAATTAATGTATTTGTTACCCTTAAAATATGATCATAATAGCTTAAGATGTTTAATTAAGGGTCGTTCAACAAGAAGTTTGTTTTCAAAAATAAAATTCAATTTTTTCAATTCAATTCAATTTATTTCACAAAATTATTAATTACAAAAAATTTGTATTATATAAATTCGTAAAGAGGTTAGGATTGGATCTTTTTCTACTTAAATATATATACAATGATTTTATAATTTGTAAGTGTAGATTTACTATATTTGATAATTAAGGAAAAATTCATAAGAGAGGTAAATTTCATTGGTTTTTTTTTTGGAGTTGACAAATTTGTAGAAAAGTGTTGGATGGGATTTCAAATAGTTTCGAATTTTATTTAAATAAACAGAGTAACTCGATTGATTTAACGGATTATTATTAGCACGACTAACAGAATAATTGTCGTAATTAATAAAGGAACCAGACTTTCTATACTTAGTGTTCTATAGTGGACCATACCGGTCCGGTTTAAACTCTAAGCTTTTAGGAATGCATTGATTCATATAACACCTTATTATATTATCAATATTCTAGAGCAGATTCCAGCAGCTTGTATTATTTAAAAGTATTTGGTAGTTCGTTTTTGGACACAAAATAACTTCTCCCTTGAACAAATGCTTGAGTAGACAGCCAGGACCCAGTGACATAGAAATGTTAATTTCGATTGTAGAATAGTAACCGTCTTCCGGAAGGGAAATTGCATGAGATGGATTAATAAAAACATCAACAAACTCATTAACAAAAACTAAATCTGGTAATTTTAAAAATTCAATTAATATTATCAATTCAATTAAAATTATCCTAATAACATATCCTTGAATATTATTAATCGGCTATATGACTAAGAGATTTAAAAATTCGCAGTGTATCATCTCCTTTGTTTTCTATAGCGATAAAAATACTAAAGACTAATTGCATTCAATATATTTTGCAAGTGTCTTTCTGTTTTATGAAATAAATTCCAACTGCTTTAAATAACATAAAGAAATATATATATGTATGTCACATTCAAGTATTTTACACAATACTTTGTTACAACAGTAGAAATACTCCAGCGACTCAAGCTGTACTTGAGATGGTCAAAGCCGGCAAATTCCATTGTTAAATGTTCATACATGAATAACTGTTCCATATACACGAACATTAAATACATAGTATTAACCTTGTTTTATAGAGCAACACTACACATGCCGCAAAGTGTCACATCTTACAAATTAATAAATTCAAAAATAAATTAAAATTTTATTAACAATTAAATATGTATTAATCTTTTAAACGGTCTTTTTAATTAAATTTTAACGATATATTTTTTCAATATTTCGCTTTCCTATGGAAAGCTTCGCCAGGAAAATAATTTTTTATAACAAAAATTATTAACAAATTGAAAAAAAATTTATCGTTAAAATTTAATTAAAAAGACCGTTTAAAAGATTAATACATATTTAATTATTAATAAAAAAGTTCGAATAAAAATAATAATCAAATTTTATTAATATTTAGATTTACGCAAAGAAAATTTGAAAAAAAAAATAGTTGCCATGCTAAAGTAAAGACCGCATGAGGCCAAGGAATTTATAAACAAATTTTGAAATTTTGCTGGAAAAAATGCATTAATTATTGATAAATTTTCCAAAATGTTGTCCATCGGTGGCCACTGGTTTTTCACATCTTTCTGGTAGCATATGGAGTCTGCTCGGTGTTGAGGTAATGAATGAATCAAACCAATTTCTGATACTTTGTTCTAAAAAGAAGCGTATTTTAATAAGGGCATTCTGCATCAAACGTTAAAAATCGTAGTCAGTAGGTGCAAGGTTTAGGCTATAAGACGAATAGTCAAAACCGGTCTTTTTACATATGGCTGAGCGTTTCTATGATGGAAGCTTATGGCCTCACTTTTCATTGATTGCTCTCTTGAAATGAATCAATTGCCTTCAGCACAGTTCTCCTGTGAACGTCGGAACAGATTTCAACAGCTCATAACACAAAGCACCCCAAACACTTTACGGTATGGACATTCGGCTTCGACATTAATTTGGCTGTTTGGCCTGATTTTACCTATAACATGTTGGTTTTCGGGTTATCGTAATGTATCCATTTTTCATCACTAGTAAAAATTCGATGCAAAAATGATTTCGTTTTTTTTAAGCGTTCAAGCAACATTTCTGATAGGCAACGTCGCTAATCCGCGTTCAATTCATAGGGGAATGTCTTGTAAATAAATCTCAACCTTGATGTCATCTCCCCATGATAATGTAAGTTCTTCTTGTCAACAATCTACATCGAGGAATGCTTCCAAATCCTCATTTTTAAACTTTTGCGGCTGACCAGGCCTCTTCTGGTCGTCTATGTCGAAATCACCACCTTTAAATCGCGCAAAACACCGTTCGCAACTTCTCTGAGTTTGCCGAAAGCTTCTACCAACAGCACTGACGTATAATGACAATTGTTTACCCTTCAAAATAACATATTTGTTATTATTGTCACAAACCGTATGAGATTTTCTTAGCAAATATTTTCCTTATGAACATTATTAACTTGTACATCAATAGTTTCGATGTGTTGCTTGGGTCTTTTATTGAATTTCTAATAAAATTGAACGATTATTCAATATTTAGATTTTTTGTTTATCAAATATATCAGCTTATTTACTCTCTATTTCGTACTTAGCAACTGTGGTCCCAGAAGTGATTCTAATCTTTTATCATTTGTAAATACTGTTTCAAAAATACGCAAAATACTTTTGCGTATTTGGACTTAATAGAGGATTAAAATTTTATTCCCCACAGCTTGAGATTTTTTTGTAAATCGTTTTAAATGAAAAACGAAATGGCCTATTGTACGGCCTGTTGCACAACTAACACTCCCTGATATTTACTGGCAAAATAACAACTATTATTAACCACCAAGAAAGGTTTACCCTCACTCAATTTATTCCACATGCATATAAACATAGAGCACACACTGTTAGGTATGAATTATACAATAACTGTTTAAGTGTTTACAAGTTGATGGATATTTAGAACTGGAAACAAAAGTGAGTATGAGAGCTTGGATGCCTGTTGAATCCTCTTGAAACTACTAATAATAACTATGAATAGAAAAAATGGCAAAAAGCATTCATTGCAATCAAGCGCTCAACAACAACAATAACATAACAATAATAAAATAACAGAAAGTGACATTAAAATCTAAATATGTAATACATTCGCTATGAAAAAAGGGGATAGATGAGTGCTTTTTACTTTTGTGTTTATTTTAAGCGTAATGACAACAAGGTTTACCACAGAATCTAAACAAATTATTGATACCCGTTATTAACATGCATCAAGCCTTTGCTGCAAAAGAGTCATAACTCGAAATTTAGAATTTCTAGGCTGTATGACCTGGCAGGTATCGAGTTTTTGCAACAAAAAGTTTGTTTTTCAAATGATAATTTTGACATTTAATTTTTTGATGTCTTCTTCTTTTGCACGAAAATCGCTTTAATATAATGAAAATTCTCTATGAAAATGCTGGTTTTGTTAAAGTTACATTTCGTAAAATTTGTGATATTTTCGAACAACATAATCGTTTTTCTAAGACTACTATTAAGTATTTGGTTGTTAAATATGAGTCGACAGGCTCGATACCAAATGTAAGAACACCAGGGTGTATTCGACCGGGTCGTTCAACTAAAATCAACGCAGCCGTGAGCCATAGTGTTGAATCAGATCCAAATTTGTCAATTCCTCTACGTTCCCAAAACCTCCACATGGGGAATCTTGCGTAAGGATTTGATATTGAAGCCTTACAAGGTTCAACTAGTGCAGGAATTGAAGCCGACCGACCATTCACATAGCCGTAGATGTGCTAAATTCATTCAGAACAACCGTAATTTTTCCAGACAAATCCCATTTTTACTTGTCAGGGTATGTCAAGAAGCAAAATTGCCGCATTTGGGAATCTGAAAATCCTAGCCTTTGAATACTTAATGTGTCACTGCATGATAGGCTTGATGGACCAAGCCGTTTTTTTTTGCAAATTAGGCTGGAAATGCGGTAACGGTCAATGGATCACGCTATCGCGAGATGGTAACAACTCAATTTTTGGCCTATTATTGATGAATATCACTGACTTGTGGTTTCGCAGCCAATGAAACGATCAATTTATTGCAAATCAAATTTCCCGATTGCATAATTTCACGACAATCAACAGTTAAGTGGGCAGTGTAATTTAACACCACTGGATTATTATATATGGGTCTATGTTAAGGACAGGGTCTATACGGAGGCAATTTACTCGATTTCAGCCTTGAAACTTAAAATTCGTGATGTGATTAACGAAATACGACCACCATTTTACCAAAAAGTAATTAAAAACTTTGCTGAAAGAATCAACATCTGTCAGCGTGGTCGTGGTGGACATTTGCCAGATATTTTTCATTAATAATTACCGAACTTTTCTCTTGTTAAAACAATACAAATTTTCACTGTTCTATCCTTGCTACAATGGTAAGTGCTCTAATAAAATTAGGAAACTTGTTCCTGACACTCGCACGTTTTCACGTTTAACTCGATTTTCGATGAGAGCACATGCATTTGTGATTGATTGGCCAGTGAATCGCACTACACATTACAGGGAAAATTCGTTTTTCAGCAGAACAGTCCGTATGTGGAATAACATCTGTCCGCAGGTCTTTCCTGTCACTTTCAATCTGAGAAAGTTCAAATCGAATGTCCACAGACACTACTCCCTCTTTTCTCCTTCCCGTAACCTAATTTTCTAGTTCTGGCACAATGCATTGCGGTCCTAAAAGAAAAAAAAATACAAATTACTCATTAATCTAAATTTTTTATTTTAGAAAACAAACTTCTTGCTGAAAAACACTTTATATAATTTTTAACTTATTTTTCTAAAATCGAGTTTTTCTGAATTAAGACTTTCTTGCCGCAAAGGCTCCATATGCTCTTACACTGACAGATACATTTATATTGTAAATAAAAAAATAATACAAATGTGTTATTTTGTTAGTGTGTCTCCTGATTAATGATAACGACAATGAAGTAGTTTATGTTGTGGATGTAAATAAAATACAATTTCAATTAAAATACTTAACAATTTGTTTAAACTTTTAGGTGTTTTAATTAAATTTAAAGTAACAAATTGCTTAAAGGCAATTTGCTTATTTTTTTTTTAATTTTTTTTGTTTTTTTTTTAACGAGAAGTCGCACTTCAGGCAACAATGCCTTTTAGTCAAGTACCGCGGTATATTCTTTAGGAAAGGGATAGAGAAGAGATGAAACAGGTGGCGAAAGTAGCATCATTATTCGTGCGTTTGTTTGTTTCTTTTAGTTTACAGGTATAGGCGAGGGTCATGACATACATTTTTAAATTTATTTATAAATTTTCTTTAAAATTGTTCAGAATTTTAAAATATTAATTTCTATCTAAATAACTGCTGCTCTTGCATAATTATCAATGAGCTCAGCTAAACTTTTTTGACCTTCTAAGAAACTTATTGTGCTTAAGATTTTGTTTTTTGCATGATGCTCTTTAAAGCTTTAAAAGAAATTATGCAAATTAAGTTAATTTTGGAAATATTTGTATTTTTAAGATATTTGCATTTAAATAAATTCTCAAAACATAAAAGATATGGCACTCTAAAATCTAGACAGAATACACAAATGTATTTACAAACTCGTGTTGAGTCAGTTAAAAGTGACTTTAATTGTGAGTACTTTTTTCTTTTTATGTTCAAAGTTATCTTTCGCCGAATAAAACTGGTTCATGAGGAAACTATTTTTTCCGTGATTTTAAATAATATGTAATCTATCAAAATCAAACGTCTGATACACGCAACAAAATAGTAAAAAACTATAAAGTTCATTGAAGCGGAAAATGATTGCATTTGCAAATTTTGAAGGAGAACTACATTTATACTCACGGCTCTTGCTTTCGTAAAAATTTATTTGCACACCATAGCACTATTATATTTGAAACTGGCAGGCTGGAAGCATTTTATGTGCTGTTTAAAAAAATAACACTGAAGCTGCAGTGAGATTCGAACTCTTTTAAAGCAGACCATTATTCAGCCAACTAAGGCATATCTGTCACAATATAAATTTCACTAACTAAAATTTAGTAGAGATTTGTACGATGACACAGGAGCATTTACGTCTATTGTTTCTCTGTACAGGCCCGTTCATTCCCTTTCTATGGCTACACAATAATGAATTTTTAAATTTATATATTCCAATAACTCATCGTAATCCACAATAATTAGTTTTGTTTGGGATTTGAACTCATGATGATTATTTGACCTTATTGATTTGAGGATTTATATATCGAAAATTAATAATTTATATATTGAACTTTTTATGAATTTGAACGCCCTTAATTAAAGTATTACTTTCAATACTTTTATAAGAAAATAAAAAATGGAAAAATAGATTAAAAATTTAGATTATAATTATTATATAATCATGTTAGATTATATAATAATTATAGTTATTTGAACTTTTTAATATTTTTAGTGGTTAATTATTAAACACTAGTTCACTTTTTAATAAAAAATTTTTGAAAACTTTCTTTAGTAATTAATTTTAAGCACTAGGTCATTATTTAATAAAATTTTTTTAAAAAACTTTATTTTTTATTATTTTTTCAATATTTCGCCAAACCGTTGGTTGGCATCATCAGGATAAACAAAAAATAAAAATATATAAATAATTAATTAAAATTGAAAAAATTTTTTTGTTTAACAATTCAATTCAATTTATTTCACAAAATTATTAATTACAAAAAATTTGTATTAGATAAATTCGTAAAGAGGTTAGGATTAGAGCCTTTTCTACTTAAATATATATACAACGTTTTTATAATTTGTAAGTGTAGATTTACTATATTTGCTAAGTAAGGGAAAATTTTCAAAAATCTTAATTAAAATTTTTAAGGTTAGGATTAAATTTAAAATTTTTTGATTAACAAATTGAAAAATAATCGAAAACTTAAAAAAAAAACAATACAAACAAAAACAATAAAAAACTACATATTGAAATTTTTTTTTGTTATATAACTATACATACATATATACATACAAACAAATTTTCAATATTATGATTCAAATTTTGATTGTATAACCAAAATAAAAGTTCGGCAATTATCAATCAAAAATGATATCTGGCCATCATGTCCACGCTGAAAGATCTCGATTCTTTCATCAAAGTTGTTAATCACTTTTTGGCAGAATGCCGCTTTTATATCGTTGATCACATCACGGGTTTTAAGTTATAAGGCTAAAATTTACTCGATTGGCTCCTTAGAGACTCTGTCCTTAACAAAGCCCCACAAAGAATAATTCAGTGATGTTAAATCATATGATCTGGCTGGCCACTTAACTGTTGATTGTTGTGAAATTATACGATCGGAACGTTTGGTTTGCCATAAATTGATCGTTTCATTGGCTGTGTGGCACTGTCCTCTTGAAATCACATGCCAGTGATATCCATGTCTGCAATAATAGGCCAAAATTAATATTGTTACGCTTATACCTTTTATAAACGTTTTGTTGTGAGTTCTTTATTGCAAAATAAATAACACTAGTTTTAAGAGTTTTTAAATTTATAAAAATTTTATTTACTTTAACTACACAAAGTTGACACTACTGTACAATTTACTTAAAATGCACGTCTTCACTTGATGCGATTTAATTTTACACTGATTAATTATCCACTCAGACGCTTCCCTATTTATATTTGTCCATTTAAAGTCTAGAAGATTTAAGAATCTTCTACTCCCTTTGTATCGCATTTTGTTGTTGTTTGTTGTTTATTCGTTGTATAGGCGCCTGTATGTCTATCTGTATAGTTGTTTCTGTTGTTTTGCTGATAAGGTTTCTGCTTGGGATTTATTTCAATACATTTGTTGTTGCCTTTGTAAAAAAAGGGTTTCGTAGAAAACTACGCAGATGGTAAACAACATGTATATATGTTGTTGTAAAATTAGTTTTTGTCTTGCGCGTTTAGATGATAAACAGCATACATGTATTTTTTGCTTGCATGGCAGGCAGTTAGTAAACAGCATAAAAAATTGTAGTTGTGTGTGTGTATAAACCTCTACGCAGTTTGTAACCAGTAGTTTGCTTTATTGCTTAATTGTTTTATTTTAAATCTTAAGCAAGACACATTCATAACAATATGTTAGCATCTCGCGATAGCGTGATCCATTGGCAATTACCACATTTCCAGCCTCATCTTTGAAAAAAACACCCCCAATCACGCCTCCAGACCACATAGCGCACTATACAGTGACATGTTGAGCACGCAAAGGCTTCTCTAATAATCGCTCTAGGATTTTCAGAAGCCCACATGCGACAATATTACTTGTTGACATATCCTGGCAAGTAAAAATGGGATTCGTCTGAAAAAATTATTTTTTCAAAAAAACCAGCTGGTGTTCCTAAATGAATTGATCGAATCTACGACGATTTGAATAATTGGGCGGCTTCAATTCCTGCACCACATGAACCTTGTGAGGATTCAAAGTCTAATCCTTATGTAAAAGTCGCCATGTGATGGTTGTGGATAACAGCAACTGTTAAAAACGTCGAGGAATTGACAAATTTGGATCTGCTTCAACACTATAGCCCACGGCTCTGATTTAGTTAAACAACCCGGTCGAACACGCTTTGCATATTTTGTACCAAATTATTAATGGCAGTCTCAGAAGCACGATTATGTTATCCGAAAATATCACGAATTTTACGAAATTTACGAAATTTAACTTTAACAGAACCACCATTTTCATAGTGAATTTTAATTATTTCAATGTGATTTTCGTGCGAAATACTAGGAATACGTTAAAAAACTAAATGTCAAAACTATTATGTTGTTGGTATTGCCATAATTGCAAAACAA
The DNA here is from genome assembly GCA_030448955.1 of Trichopoda pennipes. Taxonomy (NCBI): domain Eukaryota; kingdom Metazoa; phylum Arthropoda; class Insecta; order Diptera; family Tachinidae; genus Trichopoda; species Trichopoda pennipes. The sequence continues at coordinate 19,491,438 of JASKUP010000072.1, forward strand.
ACTTATTGTTAAAAAACCCGATATTTGTAAAATAAAGACCCGATATTTGTAAAATAAATTAAAATATCACACAAAAATGTTTATTTTTCTTTTTATTTATTCTAAGTAAAAAACTTACTATCACGTTATTTTTTCAAGAAATTTAAACGGCCACTGTAATGAGTGTTTGACTTAAGGCGTGCATTCAGAAAATGTTTTTTTGGTCCTAAAGACTGGTGGCGAATGTTATTGAAAGTAGTGAAATTTTTCACTCAATTTAAAATTAATTTAATATTTTACACCTTCGGTCGAACTTGAATAAATTGAAAATACTAATTAAAAAAATAATAAATTTAATTTAAGTTTAATTCTTAATTTTTTTTGTCCCTTATGAGAATCTAAATTTTTCTATCTTATATTTTTTGGACTATTCACTACGGTCACTATTCTGATTTAAATAAAAAACTCTTGTTTATTTTTTAAAAATCAGATTTTGTAAAGAAAAATTGTTTTCTCTTTGTCGTCTTTTTTATTTTTATTTTTTACTAGCGTGCCCGTGACTGCTTTGCAAGTCATTTGTGCGCGAAAAAAATTCAATCATTTAAGAAAATTAATCAGAAAGAACAGAATTTCTTTTTTTTTCGTTTTTAGTTTTTTTTTAATAATTTTATTTTTTTCACAATTCAATATTTTTGTGTGCTAATATACGTCTTATTCTATTGCATATGTAGAAGCATATACAACATTCTTCGATTGATTTTAATTCGCGGACGTAGAATTCCTTTCACGATTTTCCTGAAGACGTGATTCGTGTTCCTCAGCTGATTCAGCGGCTCTTCTTGTCCTCTGCTGCCGCGTTGCGATGGTTTTTTTAGCAAGAGCTGTTTTTTTAGGTGGCATTTTAGTAAACTGGAATAGTGCAAAAGGAACAATGATGTGTTTTGTTTTTTTACTTTTATAACATTTTATTATTGGTTGTTGGAACGACAGTAATCATATTACCTATTTGATGAATTGGCATTAAAAATAATTTGTGAAGTTATTTCACTATTGTAAATTTAAAAACACTTGTTATTTACTAAATTGATTTCACTTATAGGTTTCTCACTTATGAACACAAAACAGCAAAGTTTGTTGGATTGTACCGTTATTTTTTACCAGCGTAGCGGGGAATATGTTGTATTATATAGTAATGTAAATATTTTGTAAATATAAATAAACCGAAAACTCGGATTTTTGAATGCAACATTTCGGAAGTTTTAAAATTTTGATATTTTATTATATATTAGTGAGTTTTTTTTTGTAAATATCTTCGGAACTACATAACCGATTTAAGAGATTGATATCTCGTTTGAAAAGCATAACAATGGCTTTAAAAAATAAAATAAAAAAGAAAAAAAGACCGTATATGTATATGTCATTGGTGGGTTTTGCCACGCCCCTCCGCCCACAGACCGAAAATAACAAATCACAGTGTCACCCGCCTGAATATTCTGAAGATTCTCTGAAAATTTCATCAAAATCGGCCCAGCCGTTTTCGAGTCCATTTCTTACATACATACACACATCCTCTTTTATATATATAGATTTTCATTTTTTTTCAATATTTCGAACACCATCGGTGTTCTACATCAGAAAACTAAAAATACACAGTAAAAACAAAAAATTTGAAAAAAACTGGAAAAAATAAATTGAAAAATACGCAAAAAAAAACAACACTATTTTTATATTCTAAAAAGAACAAATAATTTTTATAAAAATTGAAAAAACGTTATGGAAAACCTTACTTTGAATAAAACTGTCTCCTATTAGTTGGAGTATTAATGCCTACTAAAGGTGTTTTTGGTTTATGTTTTGTTAATATATATACGCCTATATGCATGCACGCATTTTTCGACATCTCCCTTAAAATTTATTCTCCTGTGCTCTGGAGGAATAATATTGCAACATTTCCATTATGTATCTCTTTTAATAGTTCTTCTCTTGTTGTAGAATTGTCTATATTGTCTATATTGGGAGTATGGTTACTCATTGCACAGTGGGCTGCTAGGGCTGTTTTTTGTTTAGCTATTCCTTTTCTAGTCTTATAATCTGACTTGCGTGTAGCTAATCTCGTACTTAATTTCGACAATTATTTGACCCATCTCCGTAACAAAGTATTTTGAATAGTGCATTAGATTTATCTAGTTTGTCAATTTTTGTCTTATTGTTTGAAAACAGCATGTTTAGAGTGAAGTCGGTTTTTAGTGCAATATTGGCGTTTTTCTTGTCGTAAATATCCAATCTAATAATCCTCTCTGTGAAACCATAGATTTGTAAATTATTTCCCGCTATAATCTCGGTGTATTGTTGAGATCCTTCTCGGCACTTTTTATTATGTTCATCGACATCGTAAATCAGAATAGTGACCTGTAACCCAAAAAATAGAAGATAGAAAAATTTAATTTAATTAAATTTAATTTTTCTTCGAACCTCTATTGAAAATAAAACCCCCCCACAAACAGTTTAAAATTATCATCGATAACTAATAAACAATGAAGGGTATCAGCTTTATTGCTTTAAATTCAGTTTTTATTATTTATTGTTTTTTTTTTTTATTTTTTAATTTACGTTTGCTAAATATAAAAAATTTAAATCCTCATCCTTTGAAATTAAATATTGTCTTTATATTTCACTAAGGATTAAGCAAATTTTTTTTTCAAATTTTGCTGTCCATTTGGACAAAAGACAACAACGGCAATTTAAATTTCAATTTTGTAGACTTTTCTTCATTCAGTATTTTCAATTCCATTTCCTGCCCTGGGTTTTTGTTGTCTATTATTCGTTTTCATTTAATTTTCTTTTTGTATTGCTTTTTTTTTGTCATTTAAACTAGTTGAAGTTTAGTTAACATTTGTTTTCCTTGAAAAAAAAACTGAAAACTATGTGCCAGTATGTGAAAATCACTTTGGAAAAAGTGTTCTCTACCAGTTCTGAGTGTAAGGAGTAAAAGAATGTGTGTTAGTTATTAAAGGTGTGTCAGTGTTTTTGTACACAAAAAAAAAAAAAGAATTGAAATTTTTATGCAAATTTATTCATGCTACATTTTCCTATTTCTGCTTAAAACTAAAGCATATTTTAGATTAGAAAATGTTTATGTCGTTTTTGTTGTTGTTGTTGCTGTTCAACAAATTCCAAGAGAACCAAGAGTAAAATAAAAAGAAAGCTAAAACAATAACAAAAAGAAGAAAAAAAAAGTAGAAACTACAAATAAAAGTGAATATAAAACTGAAAAAGGAATATAAAGATAAAAAGAATTGCACTTAGGTAATGACATGTTATTTGTGGATAAGAAAATTAGGTTAATAAAAAAGAAGATACACATACACTTAACCTCCCAAAAGCTTCAACAACAAAATCAATTTAAAAAAGTTTTAGAATAAATGAAAAATTTATACAAAAACTCAGGTAATTTTATGCACCGGCTGTAGAGAACAACACAATAAATTGAAAAAAAGGAGAACTTTATTGATAAAAAGGGGTTAAATTTTTAAATACTTCAATATGCAACAGAGTTCTAAGGACGTATGAGTGATTTTTAAATGAAAAAGTGCTACAGAGCGTATAATTGATAATGTAAAAAGTTTATAGATTTTGTGATAAAAGTTTTTAGTCTTGAGATTTTCGTTGGCATCATTAATGGAAAATTTATTTATTTGGATTTTTATTTGGCCTAAGTTTCTGTCTACTTAACGTGCAACTAAAGGGTTTTGCAACAAGAAGGTTGTTTCTAAAACAAAATAAATCAAAAAACTTAGATTAAAATGATTTAAATTTTGTTTGTATTACAAAGAGAACAGTTCGGCAATTATGAATGAAAAATAATATCTGGCAAATGTCCACAATGGTCACTCTGACAAATGTCAATTCCTTCATCAACGTTTTAAATTAATTTTTGCCAAAATGACGGTCCTATTTTTTTAATTACATCACGGATTTCGAGTTTTAAGGCTGAAATCGATTCGATTGGATCCGTACAGACTCTGTTCTTAGCAAAGCTCCACAAAAAATAATCCAGTGATGTTAAAGCATACCATCTGCCTGGCCACAACTGCTCATTGTCGTGAAATTATGCGATCGGGAAAATATGGTTTGAATTAATTGATCGTTTAATTGGCTGTGTGACATTTGACACCGTCCTGTTGAATCCACACACCATTGATATCGACGTCGTCTATTGATAGCGTGATCCAATGACCTTTACCGCCTCATTTCCAGCCTCATCTTCGGAAAAAAACTCCCCAATCGCTCCTTCAAACCACATAGCACTTCATACAGCGACACGTTGAGCATGAGAAGGCATCTCAATCGCTCTAGGATTTTCAGACGCCCAAATGTGGCACTGTTGCTTGTTGAAATACCCTGACAAGTGAAAATTGGCTTCGTTTGAAAAAGTTATTTTTCAGAAAACCAGCCGATTGTTCCTGTATGAACTGAGCGAATCTATGGCGAAGTGAATGTTCGTAAGGCTTCAATTTATGCACCAGTTGGAAATTTTAATTCTTCAAAGTCAAATCCTTACGCAAAATTTGTCATGTGGTAGTTTTGAATAACCCCTATTCTTGAGAACATCGAGGAACTTACTAATTTGGATCTACTTCGATTTTGTGGCTCTCGGCTGACTTTTACTTGACTGTAAATTGTGTCTAAACAATGCTTAATTATACTGGTAGAAAAATATTAGTCAACAAAATGCATTAAATACGAAACAAATCTACGCAGTTGTTCTGAAGATAACTGGGATTGTTTTGGAAAATTACCATGAAAAGGATTTCGTTAAAAATAACCTAAAAATGTCATGAATGCGACTTTTACAGCGTATACCACTTTCTTTCTTTGATAAAAATTAGTCTTAACAGTTCATATTTGGTGCAAACGAAGTACATACGTGGCAATTTCATTATGGAAAAATATTCGATAAACCAACGTATTTTAATCGTTCAAACATTTTATCAAAATTAATCATGGATTATAGTGACGATTAAAAAGTTACTTGAAATTTTTAAGAGAAACAACATGCCAACAAAACGCCTTCTTTATCGTGTTGTGAATCATTTCAAATCAAGAGGATCTGTAGGTGATAGGCCAAAGCGTGGACCACAATGCACTGCAAGATCGGCTGAAAACATTACTGCTGCTCACGAAAGTGTTCAAAATAATACATCAACCCCAATTCAATGCCGCACATTGTCGTCATTTCATATAACGAGTGGCCATAAATAGAAAAAGTTATTGCAATGAGCTAAAATTGGCCACATATATTTAGGTTGGCAAAACGTAACAAAATGTAAAATTTTAAAAAATTCGGAGCAAGGATTCGTGTCCTTCCCCTATATCCTAAAAATTAAAAGTGTCAGAAAAGTTAGAAAAAATTCTAACTAATTTATAATTATTCGGAATCATTTTTAATATAAGCAATTTTATTTCGTGCTTGATTCCTTTAAATAAATATTTCATGATATTCTCACAAAATATTTATTACAAAAAATTTTTATTAAAAAATAAACATGTCATGATATTTCCATAAAACATTTTTTCAAATAAAAATAAAAATATTTGAAATGTATTGTAATGGGGGAGAGCACATTCATATTGCAATTTCACTATTGCTTAGGTAGCTCATCAGTGAATTTTACACCAATATTGTATAGAAAAACTTAAGATCCTATATCCAAAGCCAAACTGATTATATGAGAATTTTTAATAAAATCAACATAGCATAGACAGCAAGACTCAAAAACACTTCCATACTTCTATGCTATGTTGATTTTATGAAAAATTCTCATAGAATCAGTTTGGCTTTGGATATAAGACTCAATCCAAGAATTAAAAAAATCTTAAATTTTTATTTGAGTCGACACTAAAAAAAGTAACGATTATTTAAATTGGTGCACTTAAGCGCAGCTAAATTTTAATTTTTACATATCAACATACTTTTTGTTATAAAATGAAACAAAAAATATCCCGGTAATCCTGGAAATTTTTTTATTCACTATTATATGTTTGCTTATCACAACAACTTTTTTTTTGTTTTATTAATATCATTCTTATAATGATGCATACACTGTTATCGATATATGTAATTAAAAATACCGTTTATATACTTAAAACATTATCTAGAACAAATTTATTTTCGTACTAAATTCAATTATTTAACCCCATGAAGTTTATGCTCATTTTTATTAATTTTTTATACCAAGTTGCAGTTATTTCAAACCACAATTTGGAAGAGCCATATCTTTGGAAAAAGTTATTATTTTATCTGATTAGTAAACGTGTCCTTTATTAAATACCATTAGCCATTTTTTTTTTAATTTCCATAATTGGATTTTTCTATATATGACTACGCTCACAACACTGTGCGCCGTGCTACGGAGCTTGGACTTCAAAGAACAAATTTGGCCACAAGTTTGCATTTGCTTCCATATCAGATTCAGCTGACACAAGAGCTTCTGCCACTAGACCATTTATACCGCCGTACATATGCCAATAGAATGTTACAGCTCCCTCAAGACAACCTCGATTTTCATGAAAAATCCATAATGAGTGATGAGGCACATTATCATTTGAATGGTTATGTGAATAAATAGAAAAGTCGGTTCTGGGGAATGGGAAATCCTCAAATTATTTAACAGACACCTTTGCATCCATTAAAAATGACAGTGTGGTGTCCAATTTGGTGAGAAGGAATCTTTGAAAATGAAAAGGACATAACGGTGACCGTGAATGGGAAGCTGTATCCTGATATGATTGAAAATTTTTTAGCGCTAGAACTTGTTTTGGGCTTGATTAACATAAGGCATCAACAAGATGTGATGCCACATCACATACAGTCAGGATTATAATGCAATTACTGCAAGATCTTTTTCCACAGCAAGTTATTCCAAGAAATGGTGATGTTGATTGACTTCGTGTTGTGGGGATATCTGAAAAGCAAAGTTTATGCAAACAAACGAGAAACGCTTGAACAACTCGAAGAAAATATTCGTAATGAAATTAATGAAATACCGCGTGAAATGTGTGAAAATGTAATGAAAAATGTGCTCAAAAGGGCTCTGCTATTGTATTGCATACATTATTGCGACATTAAATAAATCATTTAGCAGTGCCGGACACCCTGTACTGTTTACGTTCGCGAATATTTAATTAGATAATAGCAATTTAACACTAGATTTACCAAAAATTTTACCTACCTATTCATACCAAAACCAGTCATTTTGACTATATTTAAAAAATTATAATGTTTTATAAGTTAATGCTTTACCCTCTTGAGGGATTTATAAAAAGTATTGATAAAATTTAAAATTGATAAAAAATATAAGTTTTATTTTAGTTTTAATGAAAATTATCAAAGCTTGGTACATGTTTTACAAATAGAAATTTTTTTTCGGTGCATTTTCCACACAAATATTTCTTGCAGACATCACAATTTATTGTGGTTTTGTTGCTATTACAAAGTCCTATTTGGCATTTACGAGGTGGGCTGGCTTGATGGGATGTTGTTGGATTGTGAATTTCGCTTGCCCTTCCTTTACTTGATGACACATGGTCACACGTAAACTCTTCGGCCAGGCAAAACAAAAAATCTTTCCTAGAAATATTTTTGCCCGTTATATTTTTATACAAAATCCATGAATTGATTCCGGCTAAATCTAAAATATTGAAAAAAAACTTGAAGGGGCGGCCACCTTCTGGATCCTGATTTCACACTATACTTCCTTGCCATTTGATCCGTCACATCAACACCGAATTTGGTCTTATTATAAAAAGATATGGTTTCAGGAAGTTTCTTCGTATTGGTGTCAGTTTTGACGCTTTCGTGCTTAGTACTTATACTCTTATAGACTGTAAGTGTACAGTCATTTGTTTCATATAGAAACGTTGAAAAACGTTCCATTCCATCTTTTTTTCTTTACAAATTTTTGAAAGCTCCCGTTTGTTGAAACGTACTGTTCCAACCAGTGCAGTATTGTGGGCCAATAACTTAGAAGCCAAAGGAAGGCTGGTAAAAAAATTGTCAGTGGTCACACATCTACCTTTCATGATATAAGGCTCTATTAGTTTTGTTACAACAAATTCACTAAGAGGAGTTGATAAATTTCGGTTTTCATCTTTTCCTAAATAGGGAAAGCCATTTACGACATATTTTGTTTCAACATCAGATACCAGCCAGAATTTTATCCCAAATTTATCTGGTTTGTTCGGCATGTGTTTTGTAAAGCTGCATCTGGCCTTTGTTGGAAACAGTTGTTCATCTAGTGTTATGAAACAGTTTTGACTATTGTCGATAAACTTATCCCAAACTGTAGACACAAGCGCAAATTTATCCGTTTGTAGTCGTTGACTTCTTTCATTTCTTTTGTCAAAGCGAATAAATCGCAAAATTTTAGTGAAATCATTCCTGCTCATTCTTTTGGAAAAAAATCAGGACCCCATTTTTTATTCCATAAATATTATTACTTACCTTTTGCTTCATATGCACCACGGCCATATAAAATTACAATGAAAGGATTTTTTTTCCTGTGTAAGTGTCCACTTCTTCCCTAAAACTCTAGAGGCTTTTAATTCTGCAGTTTCTTATATGCTCTGGTATAAGATGATCAATCAATAGTAAGAAGGCACTGCTTATCTCTGCTTCCATTATATTTCTTTTAGCATGTGCTGTAGCCCCAGATAAATCTTTGAATATACAATAACTTGGTAACCTTCCAACGGCACCTCCTTCTTCTAATTTTTTCCAAATAGTGCCGCTTGCAGAAATTTCAATTTGTGTATTTTCCTCTTCAGAGCTTGAAGAAAGCCGCATACGTCTTCGCTTTTGCATTTTATGAAAAATTTCATTGTCTTCTTCGTCGCTTGATTCATCTCCATTACTTTGATCAAGTTCCTCGTTATCACAGCTTTCAATATGAATACTTTCATGACAATTATCGGTTGTATCACTTTCGTTTCCCAAAAATTCACACTCACTATCATACATGTAGTCATCTCCTTCAACTTCTGAACATTCAGAAAGTAAGTTTTGTATCTCTTGCAATTTCAATATTTTTCGTTTTTCCATTATTCAACTAGTGGGTAATAAATATAGTAATAGCAGTAATAAAAATAAATATTTATTTCAGACACGTAAAAAAGTTCACACTGTAAAGAACATAAGTCAATATTTGAATGATGATGAACCAAATTTTTCTACCAAATTTATAGTATAATGCGGCGAAAGATAGTGAATACTCGAAAAAGATATGTTATACACATAAATAAATAGAAAAAACATTTTAGTAGTTTCCCCCGTAGTAAGGGACTTTCTCAAAATTTGAACAATATATTGCATTTGCACATTAATCTATAAAAACTCATGCCAGTCAAAATGACTGGGTCCGGTATAAGTACCAGAAATAAAAAATATTTTTTTTTCTGTTGGCACAAAATCGAAATAACTTATTAAATTAATTGTATTTGATCGTTTTCATAAAAGTAAAGTAGTTGAAAAAAAAACATATACAGAGTAAATATTTATGAAATAAAAGGTTATTCCAGTCATTTGGACTGGTGTGGTAAATCTAGTGTTAAGCATTCTTATAAAATTATTATTAACAAGCCTTGGACAACTGCTAAAACACAAAATTAAATGGTGGTTGTTGTTCTTATGCTGTTTAAGCCTGGTTCTACAAAGTGCTTTAGTTAAGGTTTTCTAATAATTTTATTTATTATTATATTAATTATTAATTATATTAATAATTAATTATTTATATATTCTTCTTTTTATTTATTCTCATGATGCCAACCAATGGTATGGCGAAATATTGAAAAATAATAAAATATTTATTTTTTTTTTTTAATTTTTTATTAAATAATGACGTAGTGCTTAAAAATTAAAAGGTCAAATAACTATAATTATATATATTTTTTTTTCATTTAACACTTGTGTACAGGATGTCCTCCGGGAATGTATTGGTATGTTTGTTTATGGTTGTTGATTAAATGAAAGAGAAAGGATCTAATATTGATAAATGTTTTATTTAATTACGTATGGGATACAATATCAGATAAATGTACGCCTTTTGAGGATATTTTTCATTACAATCTCACATTTTTCACCCGGTATTTCACTAATTTCATCACGAATATTTTGTTTTAGTTGTTCAAGCGTTTCTGGTTAGTTTGCATAAACCTTGCTCTTCAGATATCACCACAAAAAGAAGTCCGTATTCAAATCAGGCGACCGTGGAGGCCACTCAACATTACCATTTCTTGAAATAACTTGTTGTGGAAAGAGGTCTCGAAGTAATTCCATTGCAATCCTTTGCATTACTTTAGTTAAATTACATGATGTAAGGAATAGAAAAAGGATTTAAAATGATGTGGGAATTTTGCTAAATATTACAAGATACTTAAAAATCCAATATGAAGTGTTAGTGCATGGTTTGAACATTAAAATTATCGCATTTTTATTTTATGTTACTTTGCTGTTATACGAACAATTTTCATTTAATTTTGTTCGATTTATTTCATTGAAAAGTGATAAAGTGTTGTGTAACAGCTTTTGCTTAACACCGATAAATAACAGTTATTATGAGTACTATTTCTCTTTTCCTCCCCCCCTCCACCATTTATTTCCTTGCAATAAGAAAAAGGGATAATTTTGCCTTCAATATATTTGTATATTTTGTTTTTGACTATTTTAAAGGAACTTTAATATTTCTCCAATGGCTGTAATACTCAACTCTTTCAGACAAGATTTTTAATACATAAACGTTTACAATAACATTGCCATTTAAAAATGTTGTGTGTGTGTGTGAGTGATAGTTTGCGAGAAAAATCTTTATGTGTGCATGAAAGAGTGTTGTACTCTGTTGCCAATATTTTCTTAGTGTAAAACGTTTACAAGCAGTCCCGGCACGTATGACTTTGCTTGAATTTTATACGATTCCTGGCGAACAGTACATGCCATCTACAACAGCTTGCTAAAGGCTGATGGGTTTTGGCTCTGTCCGTGACTCTGGTTACTTATTGGTTGGTTATTTGGTTGATTATTTGGCACGATGACTAGAAACTGTAGAAACATTTTATATAAGCAAACAAGAGCGAGGGTCGTCTAAAAGTAAGCAAAATTGTCAACACAATTTCAAAAACTTTGTGTAATTAGTTAAATGATATTTCATAATTATTTTATTAAAGGTGTAAATTTATATTGTATTGTACAATTTATTTACTTATTGCATTACATTTTGTAAATTAATGTATTTTCAACTAATCAGACAAACAATTTTCAAAAGCAGCCTCTATTTACAGCAGCTTATATTCTCATGTATCTGTGCACATGTAGTTGTGTATCAATTTTTAATACAACAAACACAGATAACACAAACGCATAGAGAACGATAGCGTAACTCATTAATGTCAATTTGATCAAGTTGTACATGCCATCGATTAGATAGGAAAATTGCACTATTTTTCTTCATTTTCTCTTATTAAAATTTATGTAGTTTCTTGTATAAGTTTTAGTATACGTGCACATGCAGACTAAAGTTTCAAAACGTGCATGTACTAAGAACACAGGTTGACTGTCGTTAAAATACAAAATTAATTTTTCTTTACACTCTCCTCTCACTTTCCCAAGCGATGCACAGTTTTAAGTTGTCGGCAAATTTAAGTTGTGTTACTTGACCGCTTGAAAAAATTAATTGTTGCGGTTTAACTTGTTTCTTCATTTTTTCTTTTCTTGATTTTTCGCTTAATTTTTCCAGAATATTTATTGCAGGATTTTGTTTTATACTTATGTGTAATTAATTTCAGTAAAGGCAATTGCTTTTTCTGTTGTTTCGCATCCTTATCAAGTGACTATTAAAAGTAAATCAATTACACTGTTGCAATTTTATCTAAAAAAAAAAATTCAAAATAAATTAAAAGATTTTTCCCAGCTAAAAAGCAAGTTTATAGCCATTTTAAAATTAAATCCTAGAAAATATATAATCAATAATAAAGGGTGTCCACCGAGAAAAAGGTACTTTGTTTTGCCGCCATTTTAATAAACATTAGTCTTGACAGTTAATATTTGGCAGTCGTGTAGTAGACATGTGGCGAAATTATTATGGACAAATATTCGATAGACCAACGTGTTTTATTCGTTAAAACATTTTATAAAAATTAAGCATCGATTACTGTCACGATTAGAAAGTTAAGTGAAATTTTCGGGAGAAAAACGTGCCAACAAACCGCCCTATTTATCGTAAAGTGAATAATTTCAAAGAAAGGGACCACAACGTACATTGCAGCTGCTTAAGAAAGTGTTCAAAACAATCCATTAACCACAATTCGACGCCTTGTTCAGGAATTTAGTCTTCAAAGAACAACCTTGGCCACAAGGTGCCCCTGTAGGCTAGTGTACTAGCTTGTTAGTATGGGGGTTGTGGGTTCGATTCCCAACGAAGACCTTCTTGGTCTTTTTCACTACAAAAATAAAAATTGACTATCGGTGGGGCTGCTCAGCGATGAAGGCGTAGTCACTGGTCGCTGTGCTGTCTTTATACGGCACTTAATTTCCGACTATCCTTCTACTTTCACCACTTGTTTTATCTGTTCTCTATCCCTTTCCTAAAGAATGTAGCACGGTACTTGAATAAATAGACATTATTGCCTGAAGTGCTACTTCCCTTAAAAAAAATTTTGCAGAAGGATTTGCATTTGTTTCCATATAAGATTCAGTTGATACAAGAGCTTCTTCCACAAGAAAATTTAAGCCGCTGTACATATGCCAATAGGATGTTGCAGCTCGCTATGACAACCGCTATTTGCATAATGAGTGACGACAATAGTTGGTTCTGGGGAATGGCAAGCCCTCAAATTATTCAACAGTCACCTTTGCATCCATTAAAATTGACAGTGTCGTCTATAATTTGAATAGAAGAAATCATTGGACCTTACTTCTTTGAAAATGAAAACGGCGTAACGGTAACTGTGAATGGGGAGCGATATCGCGATATGATGGAAAATTTTTTAACGTCACAACTGCATGTTTTGGGCTTGATTAACATGGGGTGTCAAATTACTTATGCTTTACTGTTGCCACTGTATTTACTTTTGCTGGACTCTTTGTGATGAAGGCCTAGCACTGATCACTAGGTAGTCTAAAAAGTTGAGGTCAATGCAATGGTCGCAGTATATTAGATGGGAGAGTTAGATTTGAATTTCTTTCATTGTCATGGCGGGAAAATTCAGAATTGACTTTTGCAACATACGCGGGCTGAGAGCGAATTTTTTCTCCGTATATGCTCACATTTGTCTTCATCCGCCGGATATTTTAGCCTTATGTGAGACTCAGGTGTTTGAGGACGCTGATCCACAGAGTTTTCAGTTACCTGGGTATCACCTACTGTCGCTATTTAATTTTCACCAGGGTCTTGCAATTTATATTCGCAATGAAGTTGTGTACCAGTGCCAGCAATCATTAGGCACAAGTAATCCTGAATTTAGGTGTCTCTGGATTAAATTCAGAATCAGGTCACAGCCCTTGCATTTCTGGTTTCTATATAGAAGTCCCAATACCGGAAAGAATAAAACCTTAGCTGGTTTCGATTTTCTTTCCGACTCCATATCGAAGATTCTCGCCAGTTGCCTGAACAGTGAAATTGTTGTTGCTGGTGATTTCAATGTTCACAACTGTTCTTGGCTTCTCCATTCAGACCACACAACTACAGAAGGCCTGTAAGCTGAGCTAATTGCCGCGCACAATCACCTTGCGCATTTAGTGAATGAGCCAACACACATTCCTTGTTTTGATGGGCACCATAGTAATACACTCGACCTTGTTCTAACTTCACACACCCAAAAGTATGAAGTTAATGTTTGTGCACCTCTCGACAACTCCGATCATTGTATCATCTCCGCCTCCTTTTCATATTCGAAGCTTCACGACGTTACGAAATCAGCTACCAAACGTCTAAAATATATTTATGAGAAGGCTCCTTGGGCTGGAAATTGGAAACTTTGCTTTTTGGAAAATAATGTCAATGCCATGGCGGAAATGGTTGTAAACATCATTTTGTTTGGAATGAAAACCTTTATTCCATCCAAATAAGTTTCGATTAAAACCAGATCAAAGTTTCGGTTTAATCAGACGTGCAAAAATGCAGTCAGATCAAGAGAGGAAGCATTCAATATCTGGCGTGGAAATAAAAACGCAGATACTGCGTGTCGTGGAATGGGGTCGTGTGAATGGAGTAGAATTCAATGCTCGTAAGACGCAATGTTGCATGCTTACGCATAGATCTGCGTTTGGTAGTGGTGCTGCATCTGCTACTATGGGTGATATAGGTATTACGAAATCGGAAGCTCTTGATGTTCTTGGCATCAAGATTCAGTGTGATGTTCGATGGACTAAACACATTTTTCAGGTCTCTAAAGAAGCTTTCAAATGCCTCGGTTTTCTAAAGCGGTGTAGAGGATACTTCACTCCATCCGATCTCCGTACTATTTATACCACCTATATTCGTCCAAAAATGGAATACAACTCTCATGTATGGGCCGGCGCTCCAAAGTCTATTTTAGGGTTACTCGACCGCGTACAGGAGAGGGTGAAGAGGCTCATTGGAGACAGTAGGGTATCCAACTCTATTGATTCTCTAAAGCACTGACGCAGTGTGGGGTGCGTTTCACTGTTCCTATCGTTACTGCAATAGTAATTGCTCTAATGAAATTAGGGAACTTGTTCCTGATACTCGCAGGTTTTCACGTTTAACTCGATTTTCGATGAGAGCACATCCATTTGTGGTTGATTGGCCAGTAAATCCCACTACGCATTACAGGGAAAATTCGGTTTTCAGCAGTATGTGGAAGAAGATCCATCCGAAGGTCTTTCCAGTCACTTTCAATCTGCGAAATTTCAAATCGAATGTCCGCAGACACTACTCCCTATTTTCTCCTTCCCGTAACCTAATTTTCTAGTTCTGAAACAATGCATTGCATATGTAGGGGTCATCCCCTGAGTGCTGGTCCGAAAAAAAAGACGGTGCCACATCGGTTATTTCAAGAAATAGTGATGTTCAGTGGCCTTCACCGTCGCCTGATTTAAATACGGACTTCTTTTTGTGGGGATATCTGAAAAGCAAGGTTTAAGCAAACTATCCAGAAACGCTTGAGCAACTCAAATCGGAAATGATGCCTGAAAGCTACGTAAAGAAGTAATTTTTCAATCGTATGGTTACTGATGATAAAAAATGGATACATTACGGCAACCCCATGCGCCAAAAATCAGATGCGAAGACCTACCAACCAGCCAAACCTACACCGTAGTATTTGTTGAGATGAGAAGGTTATTTTAATTTTATGAGTTGTTGAAATCGAGCCAGACGATCAAAGACAACAATTTCTCATGAAAAAAATTCATGTAGAGCTAGAAAATATCAATATCAATTGTTAGCCCGATTGAGTTCTAGACTGCGAAGAAATGAGGTTGCCATTTTCCAGTTACTAATTCATAGACAATAGTTGGTACGAATGCTTAAATTATATCTCAGGTTTTATCAGCTTTTGCATTTAAGGGAAACACGGCACTAAATAATTTCTTTTTAAATTTTGTAATTATTTTTTTAAAGTTTTTATTATTTGGAAACCTACTTTGTATTTAATGCTTCTTAAGTGATTTTGTAAGGATATGCTTACTTATCCTGATATTATTTTGCGATATGTGGACTTTTTTCCAAAGAATCGATTTTAATTTAAAATTTAGCACGTGTCGTCAATAAAAAGAGAAACAAGAAAAACTAAATATAACTTTTTAGATGTGATACATGCACATACATATACCAGTTCAGAGGAATAAAAATAAGCATTCGTTACTAAAAAAAAAACTTGATTTGCCACACACTCTGTGTTTACATTTTCCAATGTAAATATAGATTCCACAACTCTAACTGTCGTATTTTCTTCACTTTTTTTTTTGTTCTTTTGAGATTATTAAATTTTACCTGAAACTTTGTACTTACAATGGGACAGTCTTAGGTTTATTATCGTTCAATATTCGTATATGTCACATTATGTACGTATATATTTCTACTGAAATTAAAACTTTTTGATTTTGTATGTATTCGTTTTCTCTCCACAAGTTCGATTTGGCAAAAACAAAAAACAACTCACATATTAAAATAAAGTCTAAAAAAGTGAATCACAGTTGGCTTAAATATTTCTCATGGGATTTGCTATGCATTTATTATGACTCTGACAAGAACAGAAAAGCAATTATCACTGGAGTTGATTATTTTTAATATTTTCTTGACTAATATTCATACAAATAAAATGTGAAACGAAAAACAAAATGCCGTATTGATAAAACAAAATAATTTGAATTGAACTTATTTGTTTATTTGAGACACCGATTATCCTTCAGCCAATTGCATTTGATCGGCAATACCAACAACATGATAGTTTTGACATTTAGTTTTTTTGACGTATTCGTCAAAAAATGGCAATTGTTACAATGAATTCAATTTCGCATGAAAATTGCATTAAAATAATTAAAATTCTCTATGACAATGGCAGTTCTGTTTAAGTTACATTTCGTAAAATTCGTGATTTTTTCCGAGAACATAATCGTCTATCTGAGATCGCTATTAGAAATTTGGTCGTATAATTTGAGTCGAAAGGTTCGATACAAAACGCGTGAACACCAACGCTTTTATCAATTATAATTTTTTTTAAGATATTTCGTCAGTCTTAATTTCTTTATAATAAAATTCATAAATTTTCTCTAAAAATTTCATCAGTTGTAACACTTCTATACGAAAATTTCATCATATTTTCAATAAAGAGTTTCATATCATGACTTCTGTATAAAAAATTTTATCAGATAAAGTTTTGCAAAAAAAATTTCATCAGTCCTAAGTTTTCTTAAAAATTTTCATTAGTCATTGTTTTTCTAAAATAAATTTTTTAATTATAATTTTTCTTAAAAATTTTGTCAGCCAAAATTTTTCTATAGAAAATTTTCATCAGTCATAATTTTTCTGTCAAAAATCTTCATCATTCATAACATTTGTAAAAAAAAATTGCTTAATATTTCTGTAAAAATCAATTCTTTTTAAGAAATGTCATCAGTGTTTATTTAAATTTCATAGTTTTCTCTAAAAACTTAACATTTTTATAAAAAAATTCATTAATTTTTCTATGAAAGAATTTTATGTCGAAAACAAATTACATCAGTCCTAGCTTTTCTTAAAAAATTTTATCAGTCATTGTTACTCTAAATTAAATTTTATATTATAACTCATTTCATGATATTTCTATAAAACAATTTCAAAATATTTCTGCAAAAATTTTGTGTCATAAATTTGCTTTAAAAAATTTTCATTAATTACGATTTTTCCAAAATCATAATTATTTTGTTAGTCTTAAGTTCTCTATAATAAATTACATAATTTTTCGTTAAAAAAAATTCATCAATCATAATTTTTCAATAGAAAATTTTTATCATTCATAATTTTTCTTTAAAAAAAATTTCATCAGTCAAGACTTTTTTTTAATGCATCATGTCATAATTTCTCTATAATAAATTACATAATTTTTCATTAAAAAAATTCATCAGTCATAATTTATCAATAGAAAATTTTTATCACTCATTTTTTTTCCGTAAAATAAATTTTATCAGTCAAGACTTTTTTCTTAATTCATCATGTCATAATTTCTGTATAATATTTTTTTTTAGTGGTAGCTTTTTTTAAAATAAATTTCATCAATCATAATTTTTCTATAAAAAATTTTCATCATTTCATGATATTTCTATAAAACAAATTCAAAATATTTCTGCAAAAATTTTATGCCATAAATTTGCTTTAAAAAATTTTCATTAATTACGATTTTTCCAAAATCATAATTATTTTGTTAGTCTTAAGTTTTCTATAGTAAATTACATAATTTTTTGTTAAAAAAAATTCATCAATCATAATTTTTCAATAGAAAATTTTTATCATTCATAATTTTTCTTTAAAAAAAATTTCATCAGTCATAATTTATCAATAGAAAATTTTTATCATTCATTTTTTTCCGTAAAATAAATTTCATCAGTCAAGACTTTTTTTTAAATTAATCATGTCATAATTTCTCTATAATAATGTTTTTAGTGGTAGCTTTTCTAAAATAAATTTCATCAGTCAGAATTTGTTTACAAAAATTTTCATCATTTCATGATATTTCTATAAAACAATTTCAAAATATTTCTGCAAAAATTTGACGTCATAAATTTGTTTTAAAAAAATTTTATTAATTATAATTATTCTAAAATCATAATAAGTTTGTTAGTCTTAATTTCTCTATAATAGAGTACATAATTTTTCGCTAAAAAAATAATCAGTCATAATTTTTTAATAGAAAATTTTTATCATTCATAATTTTTCTGTAAAAAAAATTTCATCAGTCAAGACTTTTTTTTAATTCATCATGTCATAATTTCTCTATAATAATTTTTTTAGTGGTAGCTTTTCTAAAATATATTTCATCAGTCATAATTTTTCTATAAAAAATTTTCATTATTTCATGATATTTCTATAAAACCATTTCAAAATATTTCTGCAATAATTTTACGTCATAAATTTGCTTTAAAAAAATTTCATTAACTATGATTTTTCTAAAATCATAATTATTTTGTTAGTCTTAAGTTCTCTATAATAAATTACATAATTTTTCGTTAAAAAAAATTCATCAATCATGTTTTTTCAATAGAAAATTTTTATCATTCATAATTTTTCTGTAAAAAAAATTTCATCAGTCAAGTCTATTTTCTTAATTCATCATATCATAATTTCTATATAATAATTTTTTTTTAGTGGTAGCTTTTCTAAAATAAATTTCATCAATCATAATTTTTCTATAAAAAATTATGATCATTTCATGATATTTCTATAAAACAATTTCAAAATATTTCTGCAAAAATTTTACGTCAAAAATTTGATTTAAAAAATTACATTAATTATGATTTTTCTAAAACCATAATTAGTTTGTTAGTCTTAATTTCTCTATAATAAATTTGATAATTTTTCTGTAAAAAAAATTTTATCAGTCGACTTTGTTTTTAATTCATCGTGTCATAATTTCTCTATAATAATTTTTTTTAGTGGTAGCTTTTCTACAATAAATTTTATCAGTCATGATTTTTCTATAAAAAATTTTCATCATTTCATGATATTTCCATAAAACAATTTCAAAATATTTCTGCAAAAATTTTACATCATAAATTTGCTTAAAAAAATTTCATTAATTATGATTTTTCTAAAATCATAATTACTTTGTTAGTCTTAATTTCTCTATAATAAATTACATAATTTTTCGTTAAAAAAATTCATCAATCATAATTTTTCAGTAGAAAATTTTAATCATTCATAATTTTTCTTTAAAAAAAATTTCATCAGTCAAGACTTTTTGTTAATTCATCATGTCATAATTTCTCTATAATAAATTACATAAATTTTCATTAAAAAAAAATTCATCAGTCATAATTTATCAATAGAAAATTTTTATCATTCATAATTTTTCCGTAAAATAAATTTCATCAGTCAAGACTTTTTTTTAATTAATTATGTCATAATTTCTCTATAATAATGTTTTTAGTGGTAGCTTTTCTAAAATAAATTTCATCAGTCATAATTTTTTTACAAAAATTTTCATCATTTCATGATATTTCCATAAAACAATTTCAAAATATTTCTGCAAAAATTTTACATCATAAATTTGTTTAAAAAATTTCATTAATTACGATTTTTCTAAAATCATAATTAGTTTGTTAGTCTTAATTTCGCTATAATAAATTTCATAATTTTTTGCTAAAAAAAATTCAGCAGTCATAATTTATCAATAGAAAATTTTTATCATTCATAATTTTTCTGTAAAAAAAATTTCATCAGTCAAGACTTTTTTTTTATATCATTATGTCATAATTTCTATATAATAAAGTATTTAATCGTAGCTTTCCTAAAACAAAAATCATCAGTCATGATTTTTCTATAAAAAATTTTCATCATTTCATGATATTTCCATAAAATAATTTCAAAATATTTCCGCAAAAATTTTACG
Source organism: Trichopoda pennipes (assembly GCA_030448955.1). Taxonomy (NCBI): domain Eukaryota; kingdom Metazoa; phylum Arthropoda; class Insecta; order Diptera; family Tachinidae; genus Trichopoda; species Trichopoda pennipes. The sequence goes on from JASKUP010000072.1 coordinate 19,511,514, forward strand.
TCATAAATTTGGTTTAAAAAAATTTCATTAATTATGATTTTTCTAAAATCATAATTAGTTTGTTAGTCTTAATTCCTCTATAATAAATTACATAATTTTTCGTTAAAAAAAATTCAACAGTCATAATTTTTTCAATAGAAAAGTTTTATCATTCATAATTTTTCTGTAAAAAAAATTCATCTGTCATAACATTTTTTTTATATCACCATGTCATAATTTCTCTATAATAAATTTTAATAGTCATAGTTTTTCTAAAATAAATTTCATCAGTCACCTGAAAAGAAATTTCAGCACTCAAAATTTCTCTGTAAATATCATCAATTGTAATTTTTGAAAAGAAGCTTCATCAATCATAACTTGTATATTAAAAAATGGCATCAGTTATAGTTTTTCTATAAAATACTTTCACCATCATTTTTATGTTTTAAAAGAATTTTTCTATATTTTCTTTAACATTTTGTATATCAATTTACTTAAGTTTTACTTAAGTTGTTCAGTATAAGAAAACACAAACTTTCAATTAAATAGACAAGTACTTAACAGTATCAAATAACAAAGTAATAATGAGATTAGCATGTCGTTGAGATGAACTGATAGAAATTTATCAATCTTTAAGTTGAACATAGGTGGTAGCTGCAGACAATATTTTTCCTTTCTGAACCTTTACGACAGTCTTACCAAGATGATGCTCTTGTAATGCTTGCTTCATGCTCTTGATACTTTCTGTTCACAATTAAAATACTATATTTCAATTCTATAAGTTATAACTTCAAGTTGTAATATTTTATAGTTTAAATGAACTGACGACCTTTTCCTTAAACTAACTACATAATTAATTTTTTCAGAATTTTTATCTAAACATCAAGCAAACATGATGTTCATTCATTCAACAAAGAATTTGAACAGTAAAGAGATTTTCCTTTCTACGTTTTAAGTGATGCATACAAAAAAAAAAAAACACAGAATGAATTTTATTTGGGAAAATTTTCTGTCATATTTTTATGTTCTTTTCCAGTTTTACCTTAAGTTCTAGATGGCAAAAAAAAGGAAAAAAGTTTAAACGTAACCAGCCACCACAATGACACATTTTAATATTAATCTTGCCAAGAGACATAGAAATGCAGCTTCTAGTCAACTGCAGAAATCATTTATATTTTCGAGAACCAAATAAAAGTTTTTAAATTATTTATTAGGGAGGTAATCAAAATTCAGCCAAAGTGCAAAAGGATGGACGCGAACAACCTAAACATTGCATTAATTCCTTACCAAAAGGTTATTCCCCTAATGTACACACATGTACCTGTATATGTATAGAAATGAAGGGTTTTTCAACAATTAGTTTGTTTTCTAAAACAAAATATAATTTAATTTAATTTTTATTGCATAACGAAGAGAAAAGCTCGGCAATAATGAATGAAAAATGAAATCTGGCAACTGTCCGCCACGATCACGCTGACAGATGACAATTCCTTGATCAAAGTTTTTTATCACTTTTGGCATAAAAGCGGCCCTATTTCATTAATTACCTCACGGATTTTTACTTTTAAGGCTAAAATCGATTCGATTGACTCCAGATACACTCTATTCTTAACAAAGCCCCACTAAAAATAATCTAGTGGTGTTGTGGGCGGTCACTTAACTGATTGTCGTGAAATTACACCATCGGAAAATTTGATTTGCAATAAATTGATTGTTTCATTGGTTGTGTGACATGTGGCAATAATAATAATCCAAAATAGAGTTGTTAGCATCTTGCAATAGCATCCACTCCCCCCCGGGGCACATTATAAGGTCTTTATAGAACTTCGACTATCTAGACCTGTGCAACTTGGAGAAAAAGGGAGCCCAGTCCCCTGAAGTCAGCAGGGGTACAACTGGAAGCTCCACGTTATTTCCACGGAAATCAATAAGCTCGCAGAGTTCCGTTATTTGTCTCTCTAGACAGTTAACTGTTCTCTGGCTGATTATTGAGGTTGGCTCCTTATGGGAGTATCGTGGTGGTTGTGGTTTCGCGGCCCTATATAAAGTTTGTTGTTATGGTGCCCATGATCATTTCCCCGTTAATGACACGCTAGGTGAATGATCCAGTCCAGTGAGTATGCTAGACATTTGTTCTGGACAGGAGTTGGAAAGTCTCCAGCTCTTCAGCAAGGAGTGATGGTTGCAGCCCTGCTGTGAAATCATTGAAATTGTTACTAGGAAGGACCTATTGACAGAATTAGACTTCGACCTCCTAGGGCGTGAGTGGCGCTGCTTTCCACTCACAGTGGTCTGACCACCATTTGATTAAGGCTCCATAGCCAAGCGCAGATGTAAATCTTATCACGTAATAGCAGGAGCCAACCAACGGAAATCATAAGCCCCAGAGTTTAGCTTTTGCTGTTCTCTGTCTGTTTGTTGAGGTTGTATTGTGGCGGTTGTAGTTTCACAGGCCCTCACGAAGTAATTAAGGGGCCAAGATCATCTCACTTGATGAATGATCCGGATCCAGTGTTCTGGACCAGGAGTTAGATAGTCTCCAACTCTTCCGCAAGGAGAGGGGTGCTGGCCCTGCTCCGTGCAACTAGGAATGATCTGTTGGATAGAAATTTGCTTTGGCATCCTAGAGCGCGGGTGCACGCTACATATCACCCAAGTAGTTTGATGCACCATCGTGTTATGGCCATATAGGTAGGTAACGATGTAAATCTTATCACCTAAGCGTTATGCATTGCCTGTTATCACATTTCCAGCCTCATCTTTCAAAATAAGCGACTCAATCATGCCTCCAAGCCACATAACACACCATACAGTGACACCATGCAAAGGCTTCTCAATAATCGCTTTAGGATTTTTAGAAGCCCAAATGCGGCAATTTTGTTTGTTAACATATCCTGGCAAGTAAAAAAAAGATTTTTTGACGAAAAACCAGCCTATTGATGCTGAATGAATTGAGGGATTTTATGGCGATGTGTATGGTCGGCATCAGTTGCTGCACCAGTTGAACCTTGTAAGGCCATGTGGTGGTTTTTCGATAATCCCAATTGGTGAGAACGTCGAGGAATTGACAAATTTGTATATGCTTCAATACTGTGGCTCACGGCTGCGATGTTTTCAGTTGAATGACCCGGTCTAACACGAGTTTCTAATCACACATTTTGTATCGAGTCTGTCGACTCAAATTTAACGGGAAAATTCTTAATAGCCATTTTAGAAGCAAGCTGATGTTTTCCGAAAATATCACGAATATTACGAAATATAACTTTAATAGAATTAGAATTTTTATAGCGGATTTTAATTATTTTCATGCGACTTTCGTGCGAAATTGAATTCATTGTAACAATTGTCAATCTGTCAGCTGCTACGAATACGTAAAAAAAGAATTAATGTCAAAACAAGCATGTTGTTGTTATTGCCACAATTGAAAAAACAAACTTCTTGTTGAAAAACCCGATATATGTATACAAATACTTGTATGTATATTAAGGATTTATGTATGTGCATGACTGTGAGCGAATGTAAAGGCAAACATTTTTCTTCATGAACAAAATGATGAAGAAAAGACGAAACATGTTTAAACAAAAAATTTGTTTTATGTTTGTGTCTGTGTGTGTGTGTGGGTGTATAAGACAGCATTCAAATATGTATGAGTATAAGGTTATGTGTACTTGCTCATAGAATTAGATATTCCTAAAAAATGTGTGTATAATTAATTTTATGCAGCAGCATGTGAAAGGTCTTCTTTATCTTTAGTATTCTGTTCTATGGAATTCTCTTCCTTTTGTTGGGCTGGCTTGTGCCCAACTCATTTTCTTGTCAATTCTTGTTAGTTAACTTGCTTAAGAAACAACAACAATTTGTTGTCATTTATAGTGTGTCGCACTTGATTTTACAACGAATAAATTGAAAAAGGCAGAACACAGAACACAGCAGAACCCATTTTAACAAAAGCAAGACAACATCAACAATGAGGATATAAAACAAAAAAAAAATATAAAAACACGTCAGCCTAGCAGAAGGCTTTATGTCACACAATAAATGTTTACTCCGCCATAATAAACCGGATGTGTACATAAAGAAAAATTAACATGAGTAAAAGATTAAAGGGTCAAGGTCATTTGAATTAGTTTTATTTTTTTTTTGCACTCACAGGCATATGCACTCGTGTTGTCAACTTGTTAAAATTGTAAAACTGGTATAAAAGACAAATCTGAATAAAAATATAAATGACACGGATATTGTGAAGTAGACAACAAAAAAAAAAAGAAATACATTCTTTTGTAATTGTGCTAATACTACGTGTTGCACAACTAACTTTTCCGTAAGTCGCACTTATACTGTTGTGTACTTGAATATTTAATCTCCACTCTTTATTTTGTTTTTTTTTCCCTTTACTCATGAATGATAAGAGTATTTATTTCAGCTCTTTGAAAACTCAAAGCAACATTGTTATAATTTTTGATAAAATGTAAAACTTAACAATCTTGTAAAGTACGAGCTATAATTTCAACTCATACACAGTAGAAAAGTGAAATTCTTATTAAGGATGTGCGAGGAATGAGAATAAAAAATTTGTTTTTATTTTACCAGATTCCATAATTTTCACTGCTTCTCTATTTGGAAAATTTCTTTCAGCATTCTATTTTTATTGAATGTAGTATTTTCTGTAAAATTTTATATAAATTAAACATTATTATAGTGACTAATATTACTGCCATTAGAAGGATAAACAGCTTTAGTGAAGCACATGTATAGTTTTGAAGGACTATTTAAAACGAATACTTTATTTTAAGTTGTTATTATAAAGTATTTAATAAATTTTAAATTTAAGAAAATGTAAAACATTTGTTGCCACAGTTTGCAGCAAATTAATGTTGATGAATTCCTACTGAGCCAATGACTGCAGCATACTTATTGCGGTTTTACACACATCAACTTTTGTTGCTCAACTGTTGTTTTTTCCATTAGAAAGAAAGAGAAAGCTTTATACCCTATCTCTTTCTTTCTAATGGAAAAAACAACAGTTGAGCAACAAAAGTTGATGTGTGTAAAACCGCACTTACCATTCTTAATTCTGCATAGCCAGTTTAATACTGTTGTCATTTTTCACCGTCTTTGCTGGCTGTTTGTTCAGTATGAACAGCGTGCGCTTTCGATGTATACTGGTGAGTCAGTGTTCGGGTTTAAGTAATTCTTTTATTAAGGTCGTATCCACTCATGTAGGTTAAATATCCGCCACCTGGCTTTTTGTTTGGGGCTAATTTTCAATATTTCCATCTTTAATTATTATCTAGGTACGTGTGTCCATCTGAGGGTATTTTCCATTTTTTTTTTTGTTTCTAAAAACTAAGTTAATGGTTTCAATGATTAGAAAATATAAGGCATTAGCACGACTAGAGTTCACTGATAACTTCAACTTTGAGGTAAAATATTGTTACGAAGATGCTTTGTTTAAGTTTAAAAAAAAAATAATTGTCAGTAAAAAAGTAAACGAAATGGCATATTGTCTCTTGTTACAAATTAAGTAGTTTCTAAGAAATCTTATGCACACAAATGGAAAATTCCACGAAATAAATTAAACAACAGAAAACAAAAACAACTAAAACGAATCAAAAAAAAAAAAAATTAGGTGCCCCTCTAGGGTAGTAGGTAGTGTACTAGCTTGTCAGTATGGAGGTTGTGGGTTCGATTCCCAAAAATAAAAATTAAATGTCGGTGGGGCTGCTCAGCTATGAAGGCATAGTAGTCACTGGTCGCTGTGCTGTCTTATAGACGGCAGTTAACTTCCGACTATCCTTCTACTTTCACCACCTATTTCATCTATTCTCTATCCCTTTCCTAAAGAATGTAGCACGGTACTTGACTAAATAGGCATTGTTGCCTGAAGTGCTACTTCTCTTTAAAAAAAAAATTACACAGTCAAACAGACGTCTAAATTAAATGATGATAACAAAAACCGCTCTAAAAATTCATTAGTCGTAATTTTTCTATAAAAAAATTGTTATCAGTCATAAGTTTTCTATAAAAAAATTCGTTAGTCATAATACTTCTATAGAAAAATTCATTAGTCATAATTTTTCGATAGAAAAATTCATTAGTCGTAATTTTTCTATAAAAAATTGTTATCAGTCATAATTTTTCTATAGAAAAATTCATTAGTCATAATTTTTCTATAAAAAATTGTTATCAGTCATAACTTTTCTATCTAAAAATTCATTAGTCATAATTTTTCTATGAAAAAATTGTTATCAGTCATAACTTTCCTATAGAAAAATTCATTAGTCATAATTTTTCTATAGGAAAATTCAACAGTCATAATTTTTCTATAGAAAAATTCATTAGTCATAATTTTTCATTAGTCACAATTTTTCTATAAAAAGATTGTTATCAGTCATAATTTTTCGATAGAAAAATTCATTAGTCGTAATTTTTCTATAAAAAAATTGTTATCAGTCATAATTTTTCTATAGAAAAATTCATTGGTCATAATTTTTCTATAGTTAAATACATTAGTTCTAATTTTTCTATTAAAAAAATTGTTATCGGTCATAATTTTTTCATAGAAAAATTCAATAGTTATAATTTTTCTATTAAAAGTTCATGCATGATTTTTTTATAAAATAATTTCATCAGTGACAATTTTTTTTGTCTAAATTTCACGTCAAACAAGTCACGTTCACAAGTCATTGTTAATTAAATTGTATCAATATTTGAAAATAAAAACTGAGCTTCTTGACCCCTGACATACGTGTGCCGTTGCTAAAGTATATGAGAACAATTTTATTGTGGTGCGAATTAAATGTAGACAAATGAACAACTCAGTTCTAAACAATCTCTTGGTTAAACTTTTTACAAAACTGTAAAAAAAATTAAGAAGGCGAATGAAGGGAAAAAAGTAAAAACTCATCATGGGGTGCAAAGGGACCTGTCGGAACTCATTTAAGTGCAAACAAGTTTAGGAAATGCTTACATTTCTGTGTGGGCACAATTAAATAAAAAAGCTTTTTTATAAATAAAACTGTTCTAATGTTCGTATATTTTCAATGCACATGTATATTATTACAGCTTGTGTGTGTTATAATCAAATATACAAACCAACATTTTTCAATTAATGCCATGACTAAGAACACATGTAGTAAACACAAATTGCTAAACTTCTTTGTATTTTTCTTAACTTTCTTTTGGTCAACAAAAATAAAATTCATAGCAAGTGTGTATGTGTGTGTGTGTAAGTGTGTGTGTGTGTGATGTTAAGGTTAATAAAACTTGTTTCTTTTTTACACGTTTTGACATGTGTTTTGAATTTCACATAAATTACAAAAATGCGTGAGGCGTGGTCTGGTGGTGTGTGTGTGTGTTTGATAAAAATTGTTGTTGGCTTTCTTTTTTATTTCATTCGAATAAAAAGCATCAATAAACTATTTCATCATGAAAAAGTTTGACTAATTATTTTGTTTGTTTGCTGGTTACGTGCATGTGTGTATCAACAAAACCATTTTAGTATATGAGTGTATTTCCTTCTATATGCTCTAAAGGATATGTGTGAGGCTTGGAAATGATGTTTGCCGTTTTGAAGGACACTTCAAAAATAAACAAAAAATGACAGCAAAACTTCACGACTTAAGACGAAACTCATAACAATTTAATTCTTCAATTAGTTTTACCACGCTACTGCTGCTGCTACTACTACTACTGCTACTGCTGTTATTACTGCTTCTGTTTACTTTAATTCCTTTGGTTCCTCCACTTTTTATTTATGTTGTCCTTGTATGTGTTTTTGTAATATTTCTTTGTTAAAGCTTTAGGTCATGCACATAAATTTGTTTCATGTTTATTTATTTCAATACTTCCTTATCAGTTTTTCCTTCTTTTTTCCGTTTTGCTTTCGTAAAATTATAATAAACTTTTTATTATTTTTGTTATTTATGCACGCTTTATGAAGTATGAAATGAGAATAATTAGTTTTGAGACTTATATGGGATATAAACTAATTTTGAAATTTTTAAAAGCCTGACACATACAGGATTTATGATTGGCTTATTATGAAATAGAATCTTATAACTGGGCACTGCGTAAATAAATGCGATTCTATGATTAGAAATTTCGTTGTTTCGTTAAGTTTTGCATTTCACAAACACATTCAAAAATTGTATTCATGCATGGATATATGAAATAAAATCATTTCACCATTTTATTAATAACATTATAGTGTGTAGATAAGTCTGTGTCGATGATGTTGCTGTAATAGTAAAAACTATATTCAGTCGAATGTCTGACTTAACGTGATTCATAAATTTCTAATAAACTTCAACTTGTTTTCATGCATTAAGTTTGCTATAACACATTCTGCTTAATAATACAGACGAATAGTATGAAATTTGCTTTATTAAGTTGACTAATTACACTCCAAAGTAATTAAGTATTTAATTAGTTTAATGCGAATCTTATTAAAACAATTCTGAATATTTAGTTTAATTTATGTCTTGACTTTGCAAAGTCGCATCACTAATTATTCAAAATAATAATTTTGCTTAACAAGAAAGTTTAACATCTTATTGGATTAAATATTTACAAACGCATGAATAAAAATAGAAGTTGACTAACAAGAATAACATTTTTCGTTGTCTTAATTACTGAAAATAATTCTTCGTTAAACGAAAATTATGAGAAAAAAACTAATCGATTACACAAACTCATATTTTAGTATTTTTTTTTTAAAGAGAAGAAGCACTTCAGGCAACAATGCCTATTTAATCAAGTACCGTGCCCCATTCTTTAGGAAAGGGATAGAGAATAGATGAAACAGATGGTGAAAGTAGAAGGATAGTCGGAAATTAACTGCCGTATATAAGACAGTTCAATGACCAGTGACTATGCCTTCATCACTGTTCAGCCTCACCGACAGTCAATTTTTATTTGTAGCTGAAAAAAACCAAGGTCTTTGTTGGGAATCGAACCCACAACCCCCATATTTACAAGCTAGTACACTATCTACTAGCCTACAGGGGCACCTAGAAGTATTTAGTATTTTTCTTAAGCATGCTGTCGACATAATAAGCGATGCTAATTTTGAGTCACATTTTAATGTCCAACTGAATGTGACATTTCATTATTTCAGTGTTTCATGGAGAGATACAGAATCGAGAAGAGCATTGGGATTCTTAAAGCCTTTTACGAAAAGAGGCTTGCAAATCAAAATAACCTTCATGTATTTCCTGATTTTTTGAATCAGTCTAATCGACTAAATGTATTTACAATCGGATAAATTGTGCGAAAAGTATCAGCAGATCAAATATATAGGAAATATAACAATAGCTGTGCATGATCGCCAATTTCATTCTGTGTGAAAATATTGCTGTTGTTATAGCCATCAAGCTTGACACGTCCTCGTGCCTACATTATAAATATCTTACGAACATCACTAATGCAAATTTTAATTAAAAAATTAATTTAAACGATTGACTCCAGAGCTAAAACCCGCTAAATATTTCAAGTTGGTTAAATAGACGAATTGTTGGTTAAGTAGACAAAAGTGAATGATGACTTTACAAGGAAAATCCTTTGTTACGAAGCATACTTTCACCTCAGTGGATTTGTTAACAAGCTGACTACCCGCTTTTAAGCAATTCAGAACCCACGAGTGATCGTTGAAAAGTCGACGCATTAACAAAGAGTGCTGTTAGTGTGGTTTATAGGCTGGCAGCGTTATCGGACCGTGATTCTTCGATTACAAGTTTAGTCAAGTAGTTACCGTGAATACTGTTCGCTATCCCCATATATTAACGAACATTTTGTGGCAATTGCTATTTTACGCGATTAATTTACTGTTCTTGTTATCTTAGCCGCAAACCCCTATCCCGCCCCTTGAGGAACACAGTCTTGGTGGAACTCTCCCCATCTTTACATGTGCTTCGGGGGGTAAAACGTGGCACCAGTCGCCTAGGCTAACAGAAGCTTAAAAATGAAAGAATTGGGCTGCTCCGACCTATTACTTACTAACTGCTACCACGGGAAGCATTAGTCCGCAGGGCTACGACATTTAGTCTTTATTGGTGATTAACGTGGTGGCTGTGGTTTAAACCAACAAATCGCTGGGTATTAATGGCTTTCTACCCGCTGTGCTATTGCATTGCAACCGAATGTCACTTTGCTAGGGGTGACGTGAATTTTAAATAGGCTCCAACTCTCGAGCAAGGTGGGGTGTCACCTGAGGTGTGTTATTCACCTTTTGGTGTTGGTAGCGGAATACTATTTCATCCAGTGATAAGACCACCGTCATATTAGGACCACACGGCTAGCTGCTGATGTTAACGTGCATTACAATCTGTTCATGCTACCTCACCAAGTGGCGATTCTTTCGTCAAGGTTTTTAATCACTTTTTGGCAAAATGGCGGTCTTAATTCGTTAATCACATCACAGATTTTGAGTTTTTAGGCTGAAATCGATTCGTGTGGCCCCACTAAAAATAATCTAGTTGTGTTATACCACACTATCTGGTTGGTCACTTAAGTGCTGTTTGTCGTGAAATTTTGCGATCAGTAAATTTGGTTTGCAAAAAATTGATGGCTTCACTGGCTGTGTGAAATGTGCCATCGTTCTGTTGAAACCACATGTCAGTGATATTCAAGTCGTCAATAAAAGGACAAAATTAAGTTGTTAGCATCTCGCGATAACGTGATCCATTCACCGCTATCGCATTTCCAGACTCATCTTCGAAAAAAAAGTCACTCCTCCAGAGCATATAACGAGCATACAGTGATACGTTGAGCATGCGAAGGCTTCTTAATAATCGCTCTAGGATCTTTAGAAGCCCAAATGCGGAAATTTTGTTCGTTGACATACTCTGACAAGTGAAAATGGGCTTCGTCTAAAAAAATTATATTTTCAAAAAAACTAGCCAGTTGTTACTCAACGTACTGAACGAATTGAGCGAATTTATGGCAATGTGAATTGTCTGTCGCCTTCAATTCCTGCACCAGTTGAACCTTGTCAGGCTTCGAAGTCAAATCCTTACGCAAAATTCGAAATCTGGTGGTTTTAGATTACCCCAATGGTTGAGATTGTCGGGGAATTGATAAATTTGGATCTGCTACAACACTGTGGCTTAAGACTACCATGTTTTCAGCTGAACGACCCGGCCACACACGCGTTGGTGTTCGCTTATTTAGTATCGAGCCTTTCGACTCAAATTTAACGACCAAATTCTTAATAGCGATCTCTGAAGGACGAGTATATTGTCCGAAAATATCACGAATTTTACGAAATGAAACTTTAACAGAACCACCCTTTTGATAGCGGATTTTAATTAATTTAATGCGACTTTCGTGCGAAATTGAATTCATTGTAACAATTGCCAATGCATCTATTACGAATACGCCAAAAAACTAAATGTCAAAATTATCATGTTGTTGCTGTTGTCACAATTGAAAAACAAACTTTTTATTGAAAAACCCATTAGATTCCCCTTAAACTTTAAATGTTCATATGAATTGTTTAAAAGCCATGCGAAACTTTTATAATAATAAAATGATTTAATTTAAATAACTCTTAAGTTTCATTTAAATATTGTTACTTCCTGGCGACTTTCCCAATTGTAAATGTTTGCTGGGGTGATACATTAACACTAGTAATACCAACACTTAATAGATACCTATTTCTACAATAGCGGGTCAAATCTCCGATTAAATTTATGAAAATTAAACAAAAAAGTATATTGACCGTTTCGATTGCAATGCAAACAATTAGAATTCTTAACTCATTGTTCTTCCTATTTACATAGAAGTGTGTCTGTCCATTGTACATTTTCCGAAAATATATTTTTTACGTTTAAAGCAAATTTTGTTGGTTTCACTTTATTTACAGTATCGAATTTGACAGCTCTTACGTTGATAAGCATCAGTGATAGACTTAAGCAACGATCCTGTTGTGTTTGTTCTTGTTTGTGGTTGTGCACGGGCTTCTTGGGTAAAGTCTTGAGTAAAAAATCTTGTTTCAAGATATTTTCTCCCATCGCTTGCTTGCACAAAATCCCGGCATTTATGCCAGCTAAATCGAAAATGTTGGAAAATACTTAAATTTTGTAGTAAATTTCCTGACCATGTTACTAGTCATGTTTACATCAAATTTGATTTTATTGTAATATGAAAGAGTTTCAGGTAAAACTTAACATAAGAACTAAGAAAAAGTACCTTTTTTTTGTTTACTCTTATAGATTGTAAAAGTACAATTATCTGTTGTAAAAAAGTTCGATGAAAATCATTCGATATCATCTTTCTTTTGCTTCGCAGTGGTAATTCCTACTCGTTCCAATTAACGTAGTTCGTTTTTGCTAGGAGTTGTATTGCTAGGGATTTGCTTGTGAAGAAGTTCTCTGCAGTCGCATTTCTTACACAACGCATAAATGATTATATGAGTTTGAGTACAATATATTCAGAGAGTACTGAAGAGGGCCTTTATTTCGTCTTCTCATAGATATGGAAGTGCATTTTTTAACTATTTGATTCCAAAATTATCCTAATGTTTTTTTTCTCGGACCAGTACTCACTGTATGACTCCTACTCACGCAATGCGTTGTATCAGATCTAGGAAATTAGATTATGGAGAAATTAAAAGAGGAGAAAAGAACGAACTTTCCCTGTAATGTTGAGTGCGATTCACTGGCCAATAAACCGCAAAAATTTTCTCTAGAGCAGTTAGCATTGTAGTAACATTAAAACTATGAAATACAATCCACATTTATTTATTTATTTATTTATTCAATTCATAGTTGTAATATTAAGCCTTAAAGGCCAAAATAAAAAAATATTACAAAGTGTGAAAATTTCATAAACGCAAGCAAAAAAATAAGGATATTATATACAAAATTTAAATAATCTTAATATAAAAATAATCTTAATATATTCATCCAGTACCTCTTCATTAAGGCTCCCCAGCCAACATGCAAGATTCAATCAAAAAAGAAAAGTAGAAAACAAGAAAACAGGCCCAATAAGTGATTTCCAGAGAGACATACATACATGTACATATGCATCTTAAAAAATACATATATATATATACACATACATATACATACACATACACACATATATATACATATATATATATATATATATATATATATATATATATATATATATATATATATATATATACATACATATATACATACATATATACATACATATACACATATATACATATACATACATACATACACATATATATACATATACATACATATACATATATATATACATATACATATATATATATATATACATACACATATATACACATACATATACATATACATACATACATACATATACATACACATACATATATTTATCTATTTGTGAGTAAAAAATTTAAATGTTAGATAACAGAATCGTTCACAAATCTTAGCAATTTTAATCTAAATGCATTATTGGTGTGTGAAAAAATACGAAGATCAGCAGGCAAAGCATTCCACCATCGAGCAATCCTTACTAAAAAAGATTTTGCAAACATTGAACACAAAATCCTAGGAATTAAGATCTGAGGATTTCTAGATGAGCGAGTGAAAGCGAAAGATCTGTAAAGCAATAAGGGAGCACCCATTTTTTGCATTTTATAAAAAAGAAAAAGACAGCGAAGTTTAACAAAATGAAGAAATGAGCAACCCAACAAATTCACAATATATGTAGAGACATGCACGCGCATGTTAATGTTGTAAACAAAACGGGCTATAGAATTTACCATACGATTTATTTTAGACAAATTAACTGCGGTCGTACCAGCTATAACTTCAAGGCCGTAGATTACTTTCGAGATTAAAAGTGAAAAAGCAAGCTTCCGCCTAATATGCATAGGCAAAAACACACAGGAAGAAAAAAGTCTTCGCAAGGAGAAAATGATTCCCCCATGCAGTTGGTTAATATGGGGTGCGAAAGAAAGCTTCGAATCCAATACAATGCCAAGATATCGAAGCAGATTTACAAAGCTGATCCTTTCCCCATCTAGAAAAATGGCAAAGTTGGAAAAATATCTGTTAAACGGATTGAAAATAATAGCCTTAGTTTTTGAACTGTTAACACGTAAGGAATTACGATACATCCACTGAGAAATTTTCTGAAGACAAGCATTAATGTTCAATTGTGTAACATCAGTAGAAAAATAATCACAATCAAACAACAATGCAACATCGTCAGCGTATAGGTATGTCCTACAATGTTCAGAGTTCACAGACATGGACAAATCATTCATAAAAAGAATAAATAAGAGAGGTCCCAAAACCGAATCTTGGGGAACTCCAGCAGTCAAAGGCAATAGGGATGAGGAAAGACCATTCAACGTAACAAATTGGAATCTATCACACAAATAAGAGAAAATAAGTTGACAAGCAGATTTTGCAAATCCGAATTCATCAAAAAGTTTTTGTACCAATCGACAATGATTCAAGGAATTAAACGCCTTGGAGATATCCAGAGATAAGAGAACAGGTAGTCTGTTTTTATTAATACACTGTCTAATTGAGTCAGTCATACATAGAAGTAAAGTAGTAGTATTGTGTCCCTTGCGGAAAGCAAACTGTGAATCGCACAAATTAATTTGAAATGATTGCAAAATCTGATCCTTTATCATATGCTCAAAAACTTTAGACAGAACAGGCAAAATAGATATCGGACGAAGATCATTGACTGTATTAACAGCCTTATTTTTAGGTATGGGGACAACTCTAGCAGTTTTCCAGCAACTAGGAAACTGTGATTTCATTATAATTGTATTATACAAATGTAGCAAAAAACCCGAAATATGAGGTAAAACAAGTTTTAAAAATTTCACTTCAATGTAATCCGTACCCACTGACTTAGATTTGATCTTATTCAACGCCAAGAAAACATCTATTTCATTAACACATCTGAAGGATTTTGAATTACCAGAATCTCCAAGGTTCTCAAAGTTAAAAATATCACCATCACTATCCGTAGTACAATTTGCAAAGAAGCTATTAATATCATCCACATTATAGTCAAAGTGAGAGGTACTATCCTTCAAACATCCAGAACTTTCAAGAACTTTCCATATCGAGGAATTATCGAGAGAACAAAATAGACGCGAAAAATATCTTCTTTTAAGCCTACGCATCACTGTCTTGACGCTGTTTCGATGCTTACAATAAACTCGCCAATTATAGTTAGATCTATTATGCACGTATGCAGAAAATGCCAAGTTCCTGAGGGACATTGCCAAAACTATTTCCCTAGACATCATCCAATCAGAGTGGCGATCCTTAATCACTCTACGAACAACAGGGACAAAAGAATATAAGGTATATAACAGGGAATAGATGTTGCCACATAAGAGATCTATATCACTTGTACCGTAAATAATTGATGAATCAAACCCATATAAAAAAGCAAACAAATTAGTCCAATCCAAATTGTTATAGTCACGAACTTCAACTATGCTGTTTACAGGTTTAAAAATGAATTTAAAGGAAGCACATATCAGAGCATGTCGGGACATAGCTGGGAATTGGAACTGCATAGAATGCACTAATCTAGAATAATCACTAACAAGCATAAAATCAATAAGGGAGGTCGAACTATGGAATGTATCGTAATGCGTTGGTCTGTTGTTGTGGACAATACTGAGATCAGTTCTTATACACATGGAGCGAAGGTTTAAAGATCTGGAAACATCAAATAGATTAGTATTAAAATCCCCACAAATAACAATCGAAGAGAACTGCGATAGTAACTGACAATGTTCATGTTCAAAAGTAAAAATATCCCCATACGGTAGGTATACCACTCCAAAGAATATTTTTCCATTATTGTAATACAGTTCTAAGAAAAGAGTCTCACACACGCCTACAGTAGTTGCCCGGAAAACCTCTCTACATTTGATCTTCGAAGAAACATAAATTCCAACCCCTCCTCCTCTTGTGCCAGTTCGATCATTCCTAAAAAATTTATATCCAGAAATGCTTACAGCACTGCTCGAAACATAAGGTTTAAGCCAAGTCTCTGAAATAGCAAAAATATCTAATTTCGACTCTAATAAAAAACATTTCAACTCATCAAATTTGGAAAAACCACCCGACGGCCTAATGCTTTGGCAATTTAGATGAGCAACATTCAGCAAATTATCACAGATTCCAAGCATAACACTGGGATTACAATTACCACTTATTATAGGCCCAACATTCTCGTTAGAACCCATCACTATATAAAAAAAGCACTACACTGGGGAGCCCAAATAAGAGTAGCAGCTTGGAAAAAAAACAATAATTCAAAACATTAAAATACATTAATTATATTTATAAAAGTCTTATCTTACGGCCAATCATCATTACTTGAGATCAAACAGAAATCGTGAATACAAGAGTATAAAATAAGTGTACTTCAAGAAACGGAAAGAAAAATAATTATAACTTCATTGCAGAGAAAAACTAAGTAGTTGAAGTAGCTGAATCATCGTTGAGAAGCAGGACACATTTCTTAGTATCATATATAGTAGACTCACCATTCAAGAGTGTAATCTTAGCACGGACTTCATTCGCATTTAGTACCTTAAAATATTTAATCTTCTTTAAACGCAGTAATTTTCTGCAAACAGCATTAAGAAAGATGATCGTTCAAGTAAATACGGGTTACAATCCCACCATCCAATACATCACACAGCTTCAGATTAGGGGATTTAAAATATTCCCTCATTAATTGGTCTCTCACAAAGACTGAGTTCATTTTGACAAGCACCTGCCTCCCCTTGTCTATATAGCAGGCATGTTGTATCTGGGAACTCGTAAGGGTAACATTATAAATTGATCCAATTTTAACCACTGGTGTAATAACATCATCCAAGCCTAATGGAAGGCCGGAAATTATAATGTCAGCACGGTTTAGTCGTCTATGAAGGCTATTATTCTCAACCTCAAGAGAACAAATTTTTGCTTCTGTAGAATCGTTAACTTGTCCAATAAAGTTATTGCAACTAACAATTTCCTGATGCAACTCCTTACGACATAACAAGATATCATCTTTCACTTGGTCAACTGCATCAGAGAAGGCCTTTTTTATTTCACATAGATCCTCCTCATTCTTACTAATCAAAAGATCCATTTTCTTATTGATGCTAGCAATTTCATTAACAAGCGTTTTACTCAACATCCTAGGAAGGTTTGTCCCACATTTCTCACAAGTATAGGATAGAGACTTCACATCCCTCAACAATGTTAGAACTTGATCACTGATCTTCGAACACGAGATGTGAAACCACTCACCGCATGTTGAACATTGCAAATTACTTTGATTTCTTCCAATATTTAGGAAGCAAATGCCGCATTTATTTCCCGGCATTTTATCCTATCGCAGAGTTAGTAAATTATCTTAATGCAGACAAACAGTTCCTTCGCAAAAATCTGCTGTGCAAATTTGTAAGCCACCAACAAGACTGAGTATTATAAGTATTGAGTATTATAAGTAATTATAAGTAATATGGCGGCCACCGCAGCAATCACAATTGAGGTAGAAACTTAGGCACAAGAAATTTATCAACAAAGTTAAATCATTTAATCCAGCTTGTTTTACACCATCAAAAATAATATAAGAATTATATCCACAACTTTTATTGTAAAAAAAATATATATATTAACAAATTGATCAGCCGTAAAAAAAACGTGCGTTTACTCAGACAAGGTTGCCATATTAAGTCATTGCGTCGATGCCCTAGAGAATCAATCGAGTTGGGTACCTTACTGTTCCCAACTCCAAAATAAACGCCGGCCTACTCATGAAGTTGTATTCCATTTTTGGACGGATATAGGTGGTATAAATATTTCGAAGGTCGGATGGAGTGAAGCATCTCTTACACCGTTTTAAAAAACCGAGTCACTTGAAAGCTTTTTTAGAAACCTCTTAAAATGTGCTTAGTCCATCGAACATCACACTGAATTTTCATGCCAAGAACATTAAGAGCTTCCGATTCCTTAATACTTAAATCACCCTTAACAACCGATGCAGCATCATTTTCGAACATATATCTGTGCGTCAGCATGCAACATTAAGTCTTACGGACATTAAAATCGACTCTATTCACCTGACTCCATTCGGAAATTGTTGCCAGATCGGTATTAAGCGTATCATTTATGTTCCGCCTTTTGGAAACCACTTCGAACTGGTTCTGTCTATTACTGAATAAATACGAATGGCAAATGGTGCTGTCAGCTGCATAAGTTTATATAGGATTGAAGGTTTGACAAAGCAGGCATTTAGAAAGAAAGGAAATAGGGTGTGAGAAAGAGAGATAGAACTGAACATTGCGGTATCCCTGAATTTATCTTGAACTACTCGTCTGATAAAATCGCATCTATAATAACTCGTATAGTGTGATTCCTGTGAAAACTCGATGATAATCTGAAGAAATTGTTACCGACACCAAAAGCAGCAAATTTTGATAGAAGTACAATATGCCACACTCTAACAAATGCCTTGGAAATATCTAGAGCAGTGATGGGCGAACTACATTCCGCGAGCCACATCCAGCCTGCGAGAGGTTTCAATCCGGCCAGCCGAGCGTTTTTCAAAAAAATTAACCACCTATTAAAAAATTATGCCCAAAAAATAAATTAACATTATGTTTTAAAACAGATATAAATTGACAATTTTAGGAAAAAATGCGATGTTTTCATATTATATTGTGTACAAACTGCGTAGTTTTCTGGGAAATATTATACACACAAGAGAACAACAACTTTCTGATGCAATATTCCAAGAAGAAACATAAACATCATAAAACACTAACAACTAATATAGAAAACTGAACGTGTAAATAACAACAACTATTTTATGTGAGATCTAGAAGATTCTTGAATATTCGAGACAACATGCGCAACAAATATAAAAGGGCCAGCGATGGATTAATCAGCAATCTCTAAAAGTGTAAATCTCGTGACGTAAAGAATAAATTGTGAAGTAAAATTATAAAGTTGTCAACGTACAGTTTTATTTGTGTAATTAAAATCATAAAGTGTATTGTAAATACCCCACAAATGTCAATCGAAAATAGAAAGAGAAAAATTGATTCGGAATGTCGAGTATTTCAAGAAGAGTGGACATGGAAGTACTTCTTTATGGAATATAACCAAAAACCTATTTGTCTTATCTGCCAAGAACCGGTAGCTGTACTAAAAGATTATAATCTCGCTAGGCACTTTAATTTAAAACATCTTGGGTCGAAGTACTATAAAATGACAGATAAAGACAAGAAAGTTCATTCAGAGGAATTGAAAAGAAAAATATCTTGTGAGCAAATGTTTTTAAAAAATCAAAGAAGTGTCCAGCGATCCTCCACGTTAGCTGGTCATATTGTTGCCTATAAAAAAGCAAAAAGTAACAAACCGTTTTCTGAAGGAGAATTTATTAAGGATGTGTCAATTAGCATTGGAAAAGTATTATGCCCAGAAAAGGTAAAAGATTTCGCATCTATAGGGCTGTCACGTATAACGGTCACAAAAAGAATTGAAGCGATTTCTTCTAATTTAACTAATCAACTCGATGGACGTCTTAAAAAGTTTAAGTATTTTTCAGTCACTATGGACGAGAGTGTTGACAGGAGTGATACAGCCCAACTTCTAATTTTTATCAGAGGAGTCGATGAAAACTTTGTAATAACCGATGAACTTGCTTGTTTGAGATCTTTGAAAAGAAAGGCGACAGGGAAAATAATTTAGGATGAATTTAGAAAGGGGATGGAATCTCTTAATGCCGCAATTTCCAAATTAATTAATTTAACAACTGATGGACCACCTAACATGGTACGGGGCTTGCAGGAGTTTATAAAAGTTAGAATCCTGAAAGCGAAATAATTTTTTTACATTGTATAATCCACCAAGATGTTCTTTGCAAGGCTGCCTTGGATATTAACCACGTACTTAATATTATTTTAAAATTAATTAATACCATTCGAGCCCGTGGTTTGTTACATCGACAATTTCAAAAGTGTTTATCGGAAGTTGATGCAGAATTTTCAGGTGTATTTTATTACACAAAGATCAGGTGGCTGAGTTGTGGGCATGCCTTCTCGAGAGTTTGGAGTCTTCTCGAAGAAACTAAAGTTTCTATAAAAACCAAAACTGAAATTTGGGATGAGTGGGAAATATTGGAGGATAAGAATTGGTGCATCGAGTTTGCGTTTTTCACTGATTTACTCGAGCACTATAATGAAAAACTGAACAAGAAGTTGCAATTCATCAATTTATAGATGAAACTTGGGGCAGTTCGAAGTCTTTTAAAACTCAATTGTTTATATTTTCTAAATGTTTGGGAAAAAATTATTTGACTCATTTTCCAAGACTTAATTCTTTGAGGCCTGTGAGTGAAGAGAAATTAAAACTCTTTTCACAATCTTTATTAAAACTGAATTCAGAATTTGAGGTCAGATTTGCTGCCTTAAATAAAATCCAACCATGTTTAGATATTTTTTCAATGCCTTTTAATGTTAATCCTGAAAATGTTCCATCTGATCTACAATTGGAAATTATAGAATTGCAATGTAATAATAATTTAAAGCAGCTATTTTTAAATACAGATAAGCTTAATTTCTATAAATCCTTACCAAAAGATGAATTTCCAAAGCTAATTAATCATGCGCAGAAAATTATGGCAATATTTGCTTCCTCATATTTATGTGAACAGGCCTTTTCAGTAATGAAATGCAGAAAAAATTCACTAAGAAATCGATTGTCAGACGAGGGTCTATTTAATTTATTAAAAGTCGCATCCTCCTAGCTGGAACCAGATTTTGAGGAAATTATGTCAAGTCAGAAACAGATCCATGCTTCCCATACAGCTGGAAAATCTTAAAATCATAATAAACCGTATTTTATAAAATTTTTATGTTGTTTTGAAATATTACGTAATATAACTAATAAATATATAGCTTAAACCGAACTTTTAATTGAACAGCAACCCCATAATTTTTTAATGAATGACCGTCTATGTTATTTTTTAATTTAATGGCGCGCCGCAAGATTTTTGTTAATTTATTGGCCCGCCACCCAAAAAGTTCGCCCGTCACTGATCTAGAGCCACCACCTTACTTTCCCCGAAATGATGTATGAAGTTGCAGCACTGATGCGACAGCAAAGCCAGCAAGTCAACCGTAGAGCACACCCTACGGAAACCATACTGTCGGTCGGTAAGTAAGCTGTTGAACTTCGGGTACCACACAATATGAATGTGAGGCATGTATTGCGTAAATCTGTATCTTGCTTTAGTCTGAGATAGTTATTCGTCCACATTTGTTCGCAATGAAAATATTCTAAATCATGGATACCATACCTGGAAGAAGTCCTTAAGCCAAATGCGCAAAAGCAATCGTGCATTTCCAAAGCAACAGTTCAAAACGCGTCATTTGATTGGCATGTTTAGTGTTAAAGTCTTTTTATTTGAAGTGTATGCTTATATTTGCTCATATACTTTTGTTTAAGTAACCGTCTAAATGTTTTATTCAGTTAAAACTTTAACAAAATCAAAGGAAGAACTCCTCTTTTATTTTCTTTTTTCATATAAAAGCTCTGTAAAGGATTCTTGGTATTTTATTTATTTACCGCTTTTTGGTATCTTTTTACATTCCCTCGTTTTTCTGTTTTTTTTTTTTTGGAAACCCAAACTAAACCAAAGAAACCAACCAACTCGTATTTGCATATAAAATAATCAAAAAACAAGAAAAGAAAGATAAAAAATCCCTTCTCACTTTAAGTTAATGTTTGGATATCGAAGTACTCTTTTATTGTAAAATACTCGCTTAGAGCTCGTGGAAATGTGTACTTTCCTCTTTGGTTGTTATTGTGATGGTAGGAGAAACGAGTATAAAATAACTTTTAAATAAACATGCCTAATGCTTTCCATATCTACAGTGAGAACCGATAGTGGTTTTGGAGTTCATGACTTTAAATTTACAGTGTAAAATAAATTAAAAAAATAAAGTTTTTTAACTTTATATTTTAAATTTGGTGTCACAATAAGTCGCAATAACAGAAAGTAATAAAAAAAAATTTAATTGAATATTTAGGGGTGTCTCTATTAATGACATAATTTGACTAATATGGACGTACCTTTTAAACCGTTATACTTACGTACCTTAAAATTTAACAGAATGTTTACCTTAACATCCATTGTAACAAAAAGTACAAATATTTATAATTACAAATTAAAGGGTGTCCCCATAAGGGATAAAATTTTATTTATGTAGCTTTATCTTTTCAAACGTTTAGCTTTAGCTTTTTACATCAACAACATGACATTTAGTTTTTTGAAGTATTCGTGATAGATGCATTATTGTCAATTGTTACAATGAATTAATTAAATTACGCACAAAAATCGCATTAAACTAATTAAAATCTATTCTGAAAATTGTGATTCTGTTAAAGTTACATTTCTTTCCGACACCGCTATTAAGAATTAGGTTGTTAACTACAGCGCGTGTTCGACCGAGTAGTTCAACTGAAAACATTGCAGCCGTGAGCCACAGTGTTTAAGCATTTCTAAATTTGTTAATTCCTTGACGTTCTCAATAATTGGGGTTATCCAAAACCATCACATAGTGAATTTTGCGTAATGATTTAACTAACAGGGTTCAACTGGTTCAAGAATTGAAGCCGACCGACCTTTTACATCGCCGTAGATTCATTCAGGAACAATTTGCAGATTTTTCTAAAAAAAATCATTTTCCATGCGAAGACCAGTTTCACTTGTCAGGGTATATCAACAAGCACAGTTGCCGGATTTGGGTTTATTAAGATCCTAGAGCAATTATTAAGGAGGCTTTGGATGTTCAACGTGTTACTGTATGGTGGGCTATGTGGCCTGCAGGTGTGATTGGGCTTTTTTTCGAAAATGCGGTAATGGATCACGCTATTGCGAGATGCTAAGTACTAAATTTTGGCCTATTATTGACGACGTGGATATCACTGACATGTGGTTTAAAGAGGACGGTGCCACATGTCACACAGCCAATGAAACGATCAATTTATGCAAACCAAATTTCCTGCTCGCATAATTTCACAACAATCAGCAGTTAAGTGCCCAGCCAGATCGTGTCATTTAACACTACTGGATTATTTTTGGTGGGGCTATGTTAAGGACAGAGTATATACGGAGCCAATCGAATCGATTTCAGCCTTAAAACTCAAAATCCGTGATGTGATTAACGAAATAGGATCGCAATTCTGCCAAAAAGTAATTAAAAGCTTTGATGAGAAAAGCGACATCTGTCGACGTGATTGTGGTCGACTTTTGCCAGATATCATTTTTCATTAATAATTGGCGAAATTTTCTTTTCGCAAGGCAATAAAAGTTTTAATCATCTTAATCTACATTTCATGTTTTATTTTGTTCTAGAAAACAAACTTCTTGTTGAAAAACCCTTTATAACGTGGTGTAGAATTTTTTCAAAGCTACAAGTATAACAAAAAAACAAATAGATTTTATCTCTTGAACAGAGTTGAAATTAAAGGATGCTCTCATAGGTCATGAAGTAATTTGATGTGTCTAGCATTATCTTTTAAAAGTATAAAGTATACTAAACTGTACTAAAGTATACTAAACTAAAGTTTACTATACTACTACTATACTAAAGTATACTTAAAGTAAACTAAATTATATTGAAATATACTAAAGTATAAAGTATACTAAACTATACAAAACTGTATTAAACTGTAATAAACTATATGGAACTATACTTTGCTATACATAAGTATACCTTTATAAAGCTAGATAAAACTATACTAAATGTTACCAAATTATACTTAAATATACTAACCTACACTAAAATATGTTAAAGTATACTAAAACATACTAAAGTATACTAAATTATCAACAATTATAATCAAGTACATAGAGTATAGCAAAGTATATTAAAGTATACTTTAGTATACTTTATAGCAAATATAAAGTTCGCTAAAGTAACGGGTATAAAATTGGAAATTAAAGGTCAAATTCATAAAAACCTAAATATTTATACGTCCCCTATAGCAGAAAGCATATAACATAAAATAAAAAAAAATGCTGTCCCGATAGGTTAGACGCAGTTGTATGTATTGTCTCTTGAAATATTTTACGTAAACACTAAAAGTTTTTACGATATACATGTGCATTGGTATAAAATACTAAGTACAAAAATTAAAGGGTGAGCCCTCAGATGATGCTATTTAAAGTATTTGGCCTTTATCCTTTGAAACGTTAAAATCAGACATTTGAAATTTAAATTTCTACAACAAGTTTTCTTTAAAATTCTATAATTTTTGTTTGATCAGTTTTGGCAGCTAATGGATCAAATTAAATACTGTAGATGTTAGTCACTGTATGATAATGGAGTTAGTGTGTGCTTTAGATTAAAGTATGTAAGTATGTGCATATGTGTTTAGCATTTGTTGTCTTGTCTATTTGTGCTATTCGTTCCTGACTATTATTCAGTCAGTACAAGCGCAGATAAAAATTCTTGTGGTTGTTTTAAAAGAATGTCTGAAACGCATATAAAATAGTAAACAGACTTAACATACACTTGCAGCTATAGATAGCTCGCACATAATCTGATACACAAATACACAAGCACAAACACACACACACACACATATATATTTTTATTAAGAGAAAAGTTTGTTTATTTAGATTTTTTATTTTTTTTCTTGTGTTATTACACTGCTGTTATATTTTTTGCGAGAAAAGAATTTGTGAACAATTAGGTTTCGCATAACTGGAGAATATTAATTAAGAACATAATACAGATGAAGAAGAAGAAGAATCAAAACTGTTTGCGTATGAAACTGAAACCTGAAACTGATTTGAGAAATTTAATAGCAACAAAAGATGTTTGAGAGGATGTTTGGAAGTATAAAAAAGTTCCATATACGAACTTGCAATTTGAACAATTTTCTGACTTTTATTGCTGAATAGAGAAGTAAATATTATGCTGTGAGATTCTATGGTAATTTTTAGCTGGTTATCTTTATTGAGTGTCTAGCAACAATAATTTTGTAATAGTTTTTATTTTTTTTTAGTTTTATATTTTTTGAAACACTTGAAATTCTTTATTGTGAGGTATAGTAGTATGCTACTATAGTACTACGGAATCGGAAGCTCTTGGTTAAAATTTAGTGTGATGTTCCATGGACTAAATACATTTTTCAGGTTTCTAAAGAAACCTTTCGCACTTGACTAGGCTTTCCAACCATCTGTCAAAAATGGAATACAACTCTCATGCATGGTCTGGCGCCCCGAAGTATATTTTGGAGTTTTTTGACCACGTACAGTAGAGGGCCGAAAGGTTCGTTTGGGACATCCAAATAAATTCTCTAGAGTATTGACACAATGTGGGTTGTATTTCACTGTTCTATCGTTACTACAATGGTAAGTGTTCTAATTAAATTAGGGAACTTGTCCCCCGTTGCTCGTATTTTTCGCGTTTAACTCAATTTTCGTTGAGACAGGATCCATTTGAGATTGATTGGCCAGTAAATCGGACTACGTATTACAGGGAAAATTCCTTTTTTAGCAGAACAGTTCGCATGTGTAATAAACTCCCCACAGAGGATTTTCCTGTTACTTTCAATGCAGGACAATTCAAATCGAATGTATTTCACTGTTTTATCGTTCCTAATGAAATTAGGGAACTTGTTCCCGTTATTGGCACGTTTTTGCGTTTAACTCGATTTTCTCTGAAAGCCAGTGAATCGCACTACGTATTACAGGGAAAAATCGGTTTTTAGCAGAACCGTCCGTATGTGGAATAAATTCCCTCCAGAGGTCTTTCCTATCACTTTCAAAGTAGGAAAGTTAAAATTATATGTCCAAAAACACTACTCCCTCTTTCCATCTTCCCACAACCTAATTTCCTAGTTCTGGCACAGTGCATTGCATATGTAGTGGTCATCGCCAGAGTGTTGGTCCGAGGAAACAAGGTCACACGAACAATTTGCAGCTGATGTTTACGATCAGTCATAAAAATATAACCGCTTGAACACCGCTACCAAATTATCCAAATTTACTTTGAAAGTCAGTCGTCAATTCGCAAAAGGAATCAGTTTATTCCAACAGGGTTTTAATTAAACAAAATTTTAGACGGTTCACACGCTGTTGGTACCATTGTTCCTTGTTTCTATAAAAATGAAACCACTAGTTAGATGTGTTCATAACGGCATCAAGGTCAATTAAGTTTTTTTGTGAAAATATGGCTGACATTTATCCCGGTGAGTTGTGCTTTATAGGGATTAGCGATACGTGCCATAAGCGACTACTAATTGAACTCAAAATTTATTGATAAGCTTATGGGCTTTCTCATTTTCTGTAGTGATCCATAAATTTACCGGTTTATATGATCGACGCCTGTGAGACCAAAATAATTTGTTTTATTTGTGACAATGGAAGGGCAATGCTTAAGAAATATTCTGAATGTCCAGAAAGTGTTTTGTCACGAACAGACGCGACGAATACATATGTATCATATATATAAAGGGTTTTTCAAAAAGAAATTTGTTTTCTAAAACAATATAAAAACAAAAAACTTAGATTAAGATGATTCCAAATTCTATTGTATTACGAAGGCAAAAGCTCGACAATTATTTTTTTTCCATATATAAATTATTTATTGTATCTTCATAATAATATGAACTATCAACAAGATTTTAAATCTTAAATCTATATGTACATAATTATTAGGCCCGACCAGTGTCAGACGTAGTCGTAGTGTCAGCAATTAAAATAATATCGTAACCAATTCTCACAATCAAAAAATAAATAAAAACTATATTCAAGAGATTCCATTTGGAGCGTTATTGACCAATGCCCCTGTGTCCCTCCTTTTTATTCGGATGTGACCTCTAAAATTTAAAATATTCCGAGCAAGGGGATTCGGGTGGCACTCGAGTTTAGTTAAATATTTGCCCTGCGTATTG